>JACEFZ010027195.1:190000-212586 GCA_014155875.1 Cepaea nemoralis
ATGCCTTGGCAAATCCACCACGGGTAGAAAGAGCTCGCTAATGGATGGAATCTACACAGAGGAAGAAAACCTAACACAAATTCAGGTTGAAGTCGGACACATTGACATCTGAAAAGTATGACTTGGTGTGGTCCCATTATACTATAAAGAAGAACGATGAAAAAAATGTCTTACTGAATTACAGTATTGCTACACATCGTTGCTAAAGATGGTACTCCAGACAGGCAGGGCGTGAGAACGTGTTCTCAATATAAAAGCGTGTCTGTGGAGTCCAGTACAAGTCTAAATCTAATCATTCCATAAAATTAAGTTGGTGCATATCCTATATAGGACGTCGCAGTCAACCCAAGCGTGTTTAGCTGTTGTGATTTCTTGTTACGTTAAGTTTAGGAGTCTGCCATTGCTGTCTGAACGACTGAATTCATACCATTATATAAAAAGCAACGAAAGGCGGGCTACTATTTATGTATATAAATAATATGTGTGATGTGTGTGTGTGTGTGTGTGTGTGTGTATACACACACACACACACACATATATATATATATATATATATATATATATATATATATATATATATATATATATATATATATATATATATATATATATATATTCATTGGCACCTTGCCGTCTTGACAGACGATAGTTTGTGCTTTAAAAAGGTATAATAACTTTTAACTATGGCGGTAGCGAGTGTGACTGATAAGGCCAATTTGCGCTGTAAATGTCCGTTCACAGTGGGTGCATGTGAACACGTAGTCATTTCCACCATCATGCACCATCTTACGTCTCAAACGCTTGGTGTGTGACTTTTCTGCAATAATTTTCTCCTTTGACTTTATTCCATTTCTGATATTTGCCCTCCATGCAACACGTTCAGCGGCGACTTGCTCCCAATGTGCATTATCAATGCCTGTATCAATCATGTCCCGCTTACACACATCTTTGTATCGTAGTAGAGGCCGACCCTGAGATCTCTTACCCATCTGTAATTCACCAAAAAAGATATCCTTTGGTATTCTACCATCATCCATCCTCCTAAGATGTCCTATCCATCTAAGTCTACGAAGACTGAGCATGGAATAAACTGTCACACAACCTGATCTTTCCAATACTTCAGTATTTGTGATTTTGTCTTGCCACTTAATACCAAGAATTCTTCGCAGACACCGCATATGAAAGCTGTTTAAGTTGTTCTCTTGGTGTGAGTAAGTTGTCCAGGTTTCACTGCCATAGAGAAGAGTACTAAGGACACAGGCTTGATAGACAAGGACTTTTGTTTTGGCAGTAAGCTTCCTGTTCTCCCAGACTCTTTTTCTTAACCTGTTCATTGTTGTTGCTGCCTTACCAATCCGGATGTTGATTTCCTGATCTAGGGATAATTTGCTATTTACCACTGATCCTAGATATGTAAAATGGTCTACTATCTCTAGTTCGGCGTCGTCAATAAAGATTGATGGTACCCCATGTGCACCTTGTGACATAATCTGTGTCTTCTTTTTGCTAATTGTTAAACCAAATTCAGAACAAGCATTGGAGAATGCAGATAGTAGACATTGCAATTCTTCCTCAGAGTGGGTCGTAACTGCAGCATCATCTGCAAAAAGCAACTCTCTGATCAGTACCCTCCTAATTTTGGTCTTAGCCTTCAATCTCTGAGCATTGTAGAGGCCGCCATCTGAGCGTGAGTGAATGTATATACCACCATCCTGATCATGAAATGCATATTTCAGTAGAAGTGAAAAGTATATTCCAAAGAGGGTGGGAGCTAGTACACAACCTTGCTTAACTCCACTCTTGATTTCAAATTCTTCAGAAGTTGCACCATCAAACTTGATTATACCCTTCATGCCTGTGTGGAACGATTCCACAATGGACAGAAGAGTTGGTGGGCAGCCAATCTTCTTTAGTGCCTTGAACAGACCCTCACGACTGACCAAATCAAATGCCTTTGTGAGGTCGATGAAGGCAATAAACAGTGGTTGATTCTGTTCACGGCATTTTTCTTGCATTTGTCGCAATGAGAATATCATATCAGTGGTAGACCGGTTCTGTCGAAAGCCACACTGTGATTCGGGGTAGACTTGATCTCCTAGGACTTGAAGTCTGCGCAGAACAATTCTGGCAAATACTTTTCCAACAATACACAGAAGTGAGATACCCCTATAGTTGTTGCAGTCGCTCCGATCGCCCTTGTTCTTGTACAGTGTTATGATGCTTGAATCTTTGAAATCCTGTGGGACTTGTCCTTCACGCCAGCATAGCTCTATTAGCTGGTGGATCTGTATAGTGAGTGTGTCTTGCCCACTCCTGATAACCTCTATTGGAATCCCATCCTTACCTGGAGCCTTGCCAGATGCAAGTTCATTTATAGCACACTTAACTTCTGTTATGGTGGGAAGTGTGTCCAGGTGGTCAAGAGTTGGTAGAGCCTCTATGGCGTTGAGGGCATCATCCGCTAGTTTGGTCTCACTTGAGTAAAGCTCCAAATAGTGCTCTACCCATCTGTCCATCTGCTGTTTCTTATCAGTGATGATTTCTCCAGTCAAGGTTTTCAATGGTGCACTTCTTTTGATCACTGGACCGCAGGCTTTCTTTATTCCTTCATACATGCTTCTTATGTCTCCCTTATCACTTGCGATTTGAATGGACTCACATAACTTGATCCAATAATCATTTGCACACTGCCTGGCAGCCTTTTGCACATCCTTCCTAGCTTGCCTAAGCTCACAAAGAGTGTTACGCGTTGGTCTTTCCTTGTTTCTTAAGAGAGCTTTCGTCTTCTTATCAATCAAGGGCTGCAGAGTCTCGCTGTTGGCCGCAAACCAGTCCTGCCTCTTATGATCCACAGTGCCGTAAACCCCTACGGCAGTTTTATAAAGAGTTTCCTTAATTTGACCCCACTTTTCATTTACTGTACAATTTTCTGGTGTATCAGTGAAAGCGTCTTCAAGTTGCTGTTGAAACTGAAAGCACTTTTCAGGATCATGAGTGTTAATAATATTAATCCTGAGGCTAGATTTGTGTTTAGCTGTGTAGATTCTCTTTGGTCTCAGTCTAACCCTTGCAACAACCAAAGAATGATCCGTATCACAGTCAGCACTGTGGTAACTACGAGTCAATGATATATGGTTCAGATGTTGTCTCCGTGTGATGATGAAGTCCAGCTGGTGCCAATGGCCGGATCTTGGATGTTTCCATGTGACCTTATGCATCTCTTTTGTTTTAAAAAAGGAGTTTGTAATACATAGGTCATTACTGGTGCAATGCTCCAGCAGCCTTTGCCCATTTCCATTCATGCGACCGATGTTGTATTTTCCAAGGCACACTGGCCATGAACTCAAGTCCTTGCCCACACGAGCATTGAAATCACCGAGCATATAAATGTAGTCAGATTTTGGAACTGCCTTGATCATGGAGTCTAACTCCTCATAGAACGAATCCTTCACATCATCAGAGGAATCGAGTGTCGGTGCATATGCAGTAATAATGGTGGCAAACCCACAAGAGGTTGCCAAGCGCAGGGATAATAGTCTTTCATTTCCTCCTGCTGGAATTTCAATAATTCCCAGTAGCGAATTCTTCACTGCAAAGCCCACACCGTGTTGCCTTTTTTCTGCCTGCCCTCTACCCTTCCAGAAAAAGGTGTAGTTGTTTTCCCTGAGTGACCCTTCCTCAGCGAGGCGAGTCTCCTGCAGGCCAGCAATATCAATGTTTAGACGATTGAGTTCGGCATCAATCACAGCCGTTTTTCTCACATCGTCAATATTGGTCAAGTCAGTGGAAAATCCTGGACACATGGTTCTCACGTTCCAGGTTGCAAGCCGTAGCTTGAGGTTTCTATTTTTATTTTTGTTTGTACCTGGTGCATTGGTTTTACAGCCTGCGATTCAGATTTTGTCCTAGCCCCAAGCACCCATTGAAGCAGGCAGGCTGTGGCGGATCAGCACCCAATTGGCTGGGGGCTGCCCAGCTTGAGGCGGGCTGTAGCTGATCAGTGACACCCTATAGGTGTCTCCCACCGTCAGAGGCAACGCGTGGCGCCCCATGTCTACGCCAACTGACAAGGACTTATAACCCGTGACAGTTGCCTCTCGCTTTGATTCCGAGACCAGTTAAGACCAGGGTATTGCCTCTCCATAGCACAAAGCCTGGGCTAAAATATAGAGATCATGTGTTGCCCATGCAGCATGATCCCTCTCTTGGCCTGCCTAGTTTACTCCAGAGGAAAGGTAACACCCCTACATCTGGAACAAGACAAGCTGCAGAAGCTGCCGGATCAGCAAAGCAATGCTCTAACTGTCCGCCTGTCGGAGCTTCGATCCTAGACCAGTCGCCAACCAAGGCTTAGGGCCTGGTCTGCCCTGCCATGACATTTTGTCTTTAGCTTGCATTTCCTCGCACCAGGGTAAGGCTTGTACCCTCCCAATTGCGCTCTTCCGCCCGAAGCCGTTGGCACAATGTGGGGTGTCGGGTTTGGTAAGCGCCGCCCAACGTTCAGCGCTAACAGAAACCAGGTAGTACCGTCTACTGTTATACGATAGCTCAGTCATATATATATATATATATATATATATATATATATATATATATATATATTATATATATATATATATATATATATATATATATATATATATATATTAGGTGCCGTCTCCACTATGCTGTTCGTCCATCCCTGTCTATCAAGACCCACACAACTTAATTTTGGTGTGCCTCAGGGCTCAATACTAAGTCCGCTGCTTTTTGCAGTGTATATTAACGATCTTCCTTTATACCTCAATACTTCGTGTGACCTGTTTGCGGACGACTGCACTATTTACACTAGGCAAGAGAGCCTTTGTGACTTAGAGAGCTCTTTACAAAACGAACTTGACAACCTTAGTAGATGGAGCAATGAAAATCGCATGTTAATTAACATCGACAAAACCAAATCCATGATAATAACGACCAGACAAAAACTACAGACCCTAGCCTTAACTGGGACACCGCTCGAGCTCCACGTGGACACGTTACCTATAATTAATGTAAATGAACATAAAACATTAGGTCTTTTAATTGACAGACATTTAAACTGGAGCTCTCATGTTCACGTCCTTACCAAGAGAATAGCACAAAAAGTTTACCAACTTGCTAAAATTCAGCACTTTTTGGATGAAAGCACACGAAAAATATTCTATGCATCCTATATCCAATCACCTCTTGATTATTGTTCTACAGTCTGGAATGGTTGCCCTAACTCTAATATGAAACGACTGTGTACGCTTCAAAACCGCGCTATACGTCTAGTTTCTAGCATAAAGCACGTTGAAAGTAATAAATTATACAGCCATCTAAGACTTCTACCACTTCGAAAGCGCTTCCTTTTTAACAAAGCCAAATTAGTGAATAAAATTATATCTGAAAATACCCCAGAGTATCTTCTACCGTTAATTCAATCTAATGCAATGAACAGTAAGCGCTTAAATTTATTACAGCTTCCTAAGCCTAGATTGGACTTATACAAAACTTGTTTCGCATATTCTGGTGCTCACTTGTGGAATAGCCTTCCACCAGATCTGAAAACACCAATGAGTCCCTACACATTCAACCGAAAACTCTTTCAATACTTACTTCATACCGACTATATGCCTCCATAAGTCACCTACTGGTATCATTTTTCCACTATCATTCTTCACTGTATGTGTGTGAGCGAGACAGTGGGTGAGAGAGTGAGTGAGAAAGAGTGTTAGTTGAAGAATTAGTATGAGTGAGAGTGAGAGAGTATGCATGCGCGTGTGCCTGAGTGAGTGTAAAAGTGAGTGAGTGTGTGTGGACATATGTGTGAGAGATTTAGTAAGAGAATGAGTGAATCTGAGAGAGTGGGTGTGTTGTGTGTCTGCCTGTCTGTGTGATAGAGTGTGAAAGTTAGTGAGTGAGTGTGAGTTAGAGAGTCAGCGAGTAAGTGACTGAGTAAGGGAGCCTGAGTGAGTGAGAGAGAATTTGTGGGTATGCGTGTATGTGCTCGAATGAGTGAGTGTGAGAGCGAGTGATGTGTAAAAGAGAGAGCGTGGGTGAATGAGAGAGTGCATGAGAAAGTGTGGATGTATGTGTGTGCATGTCTGTATGTGTGTATGGGTGTATATGTGTGTGTACATGTGTGTATCTGTGTGTGCCTCTGTGTGTATGTCTGTACGTGTGTTAAGGTGTGCGTTCATGTGTTTATATGCGTTTATATGCATGTACGTGTGTGTATATGTGTGTATGGATGAGTGTGTGGTGTGCTCGTGTATGTATTGCATATCTTTGTGTGTGTAAGTGTGCATGCATGCAGTGTATGCGAGGGAGTGTATATTCGGGTGTTATGCGAGTACGTGTGCGTAAGTATGTGGATGTGTGTAGGTGTGTGTATGTGCGTTGGTATATGTGTGTATTTGCGTGTGTATGTTGTGTGTGGGTGTGTGTGTACATGTGTGTGAGAGAAGAGAGAGAGAGAGAGAGAGAGAGAGAGAGAGAGAGAGAGAGAGAGAGAGAGAGAGACAGAGTTCAGCGCACGCATGTCATCTAACATGCTGTTCCCTGTGTTTTGTGTATTCTCATTTTCATATTATCATTTTGATGCATTTGATTTTAACATGCATAAAATGAATTCATGTAAATTACTGTAGAGTAAGTGAGAGAGTTAGTTAGTTAGTTAGTTAGTTAGTTAGTTAGTTAGTTAGTTAGTTAGTTAGTTATGTGATAGCGCCAAACCAACGATTTATTTTGCTTTGGTCTGCCTCAAGAAAATATCTGGCAACGCCGGAAACGCCACTCTGAAACAAAGGGGCCGGAGTCCATTTTTCCTTGTAGCAGCCAGCGGTGTGGGAAGGCAGGCGTTGGGGCCCTGTGTAGTTTTGTGGCCAGCCCGCTTTGAGACAAGATATGTGGGGTTTCCCATCTGTTCATCATTGAACAACATATGTCAGAGGAAAAAGCTGTAAGTTTAAAATGTTTAATTTAATAAATATTTCTATAATCGCAGCACACGCCAGTTTACCAACTTGAAAGTGTTTACATGTGGAACGCGTGGGTGAAAATAATTGCTAGTTAGGTGAGCTTGTAGGAACAAAGAAATATAAATAGATAATGTAGATGAGTATTACTAAAGTGAGCTGTTCTACAGATCAATGTAACGTCCCTGAGGTTTTAGGAATATAACATTTAATTCATAGAGATGCCAGCAATCAGACATGGTGATGTGAAATACGAAGATAGGTCATTAGTGGTGGTTAAATATGGTAGAGACTGATGTCATGTCATGCCAGCCATGCTGGCACAAGATTATTTTGTTGAGAATGTATTTTACATGATTATCCTAGGACACTGTGTTACTGGCCAAATAGGTAGTGATTGATTTTGTGCTGTCCCTCTGTAAATGTTCCAAGCTAGCAAAAAAGTGGGAGATTCACCAAGATATATGTATGAGGTGTAAATTGAGATGTATGAGGTCATAAAATATTAGTTGATGAAGAGACCATGCCTAAAATTGAATGCTCATGAGTAGGGGAAAATAACCATAATATAGGTGTAATATTTATAACATGTGTAAAGCAGAGAATACTTACATGTTATATGTGGCAATGATGGGTTAATGTTTAAGCTATGTAGTTAGGACATGTAGGTAATAAATAGAAGTGAAGGAAATAATGTGTTGAATTGTAGGGACGCCATGCAGATTGATAGCCACTAGGCGTAGGAAATAATGCATCTTAATATGCGGGGTGCGTATCAGCAATCATTGTGTAATCGTAACTGCGAATGAAGTGTGGCTTTACTGAGGGAGAACAGGCAGGTGCATCTGGAACTGATATTGGTAAAGGGGTTTCTCATCTAGCATTGAAGTCTGGCATCACATCTGTTAACAGAATGCAGTAATGTTTGTCTAGGTGTATCAAGTTGTTGATGGAATCAGTGACTGAGATTCTGTCCTAAGTTAAGCATGGCGGTTGTCGCACGGTGGAGAGGATGTGATTTAGTACTGCGTACCACCCTTCGCAGAGATATTAATATGTATTTGTCGTGTGACATGAAGCGTAAGATGGCAAAATTTATAACCGGTGTATCATAGGAAGAATTGTGGGGAACAGAGCGCACGACTGTACATTTGCTGTCCACTCACAAATAATATTACACTGATTGTGTTGAGCCTTGAATAACACTTATTGGTCAAAAGTGTGTAATAATGACATAATATATATAGTACACTGGTTGTTATACTAGTGCTGATATTTTGTTTCTGCCCATGAACATGGTTATGACATAATATATATAGTACACTGGTTGTTATATTAGTGCTGATATTCTGTTTCTGCCCATGAACATGGTTATGCTTTGATCCTGTCTCATATGGATGATGCACTCTTACTTGATACTATGGTGTATTTATTTTATGAACTGTCTTAAGGGCATCAGAGAGTCCCTAATTGAGTTCCTGTGTAATAAATGTTTATCTTTATCTTTAACTTTCTGTGAATGTTGTGACTCTTCTATGTGTAAGGTTACATTGTCACATTATACAAATAAGGTGATTCCACATTGTATGTATGTCTGTTGCTTTTCATAGTTAGACATGTTTTGCTTGCTGGTTGTTAGTTTGTAATGCTAATCAGATGCTGTAACTTGCACAGTATCATATTAGTGCTGGTACTCTTCATGCAAACTGGGACATGGTTGAGGTAGTTGTCCAGTGAAGTCCCTATGTTGAGGTAACTTAGGGTCTGATGGTGGCAGAGTTCATAATGTTGTGTATTGTTGCATAGGAGTAAAGTGTACTATCAGATGTGGAGCACAGGAGTTCAACCTGTCAATATATGTTTTATATTAGGGAAAAGAGTACGGTGTGTTAGCAAAACAGTTGCCGGTGTGCGTAACAGTGGATAGGGAATTGTTGAGCATTAGGCTGAGAATATAGTAGGTAGTGTTTAGTTGTGACAATATCTTGGGTTGAACATTGATAGTGTTCCATGAACTTGTGGTTTATAGGGAATATTGTGTTGTCTGGTGTTACCGGTGACTTGGTACAAATCAATGTATAAAATATTCTCGAAGGTGTAGACAGGGAACTGATTATGGGTTCCTTGGCAAATGTAGCCACTTTGGTAGGTAGGAATGACAGCCTAATTTACCGGAACAAAGATGTCATTCTTATGCCTGTTAACTGAATCAATGCCGATATGTTGTTTGTGTGCAAGGTGTGTTAACCAAATGTGTTGTGATGTTGTGGCAGTTTGCAGTGGCTGATGTATGTACTCTGTTGTTTGTAGCTATGTGTTTACAGCTGGACAAATGAGATCAATCTTCCACTGCTTGCGTGTGTAGGAGCTGTATGGTGTAGTTACATTGAACTGAAAATGTGGAGCAGATTGACATTGCTGCATTAGGTGGTCCATTCTAGCAATATCAAGTGTAATCTCATGATAGCAGTGGCACAACTGGAGAAGATAATAAAGTGGGTGATCTGATGATGCAACATTGATTGTTGTATTTAACAATTAGATATGTAGTCACCTTTAAGAAGAATGAGGCAACACAAGAATGATCATGCCAGACGTCAAGGGTTACCTCAGAATAGCAGTAGTACAACTAGAGGGAATAGCAAGGTGGATAATTTGATGGAAGACATTTATGACCTATGAGTTAATTCATGTGTTATATTGTATGTGCTCATTGCTTCACGTGTTTAATATGTTGTCTTTACCATGATAATCATAGATTGTGTTTTCCATTGTTACAGGAGCGGCTGACTAGTTAGTGTCAGCAGGCCTGGGTTCTTGGTGGGATAGTAAATTGTGTCACAACTCTTGTTTATGTCGCGTCTTGGGGTTTATGTTGTGTAATCTATGTTTTTGTAGTGCCTTATTGTCTGTGCAGTGTTGCTTGTGTCAAAGTTCTTTATAGTGTCAGTCTAACCAGCCATTGTTTGGAACACCTGTGTTGTGGTACTTGGTGTACCCTGTTGTCTTAAGTGCTGTTGATTGGTTAGGGGTTACCCACTGTGGTGATTTGATATATACAGTTGTCTATTGTATCTGTTATTGACACGCAATGCGCTGTTAGAAGAAATAAATAAAGAGCTTGTTTATTTGTCCTTGATTTGTTTGTTTAGTATCTTTTAGTTTTTACTTTTTACAGTCACTATTTCTACCACAATCCAACACCTTAATCCAATGTCTGGGTCTCAAATATGACAGTCAGTCCAGAGTTGAGGCCCCTGCCTGAGATCTCGTATATCTTCTTATCTAATCACTATCATCTTTTTTTGTTGGTTGAGGCGGTGTGAGGTTCTCTCTCTTTTCACTATTTTTCTTCTTTGGCCGTAACGAAGTCAGAACTACTCTTTACCTCTTAGCACCGTAGTGAAGGAAGCATCAGTCTTTATGATTGTCTCCCTTTCTCTTTTACCATCGACTACAGTTAGTTAGTTAGTTAGTTAGTTAGTTAGTTAGTTAGTTAGTCGCAGTTTCAACTTCACAGCAACGGGTCGTCCCCATTATGCTCCGTTCCTGTGCAAGTGAATATCACACAAAACGCTCCCCACTGCCCAATGTGAAAAGTGGAAAAGACAGGAGTCTCGACAAACAACAGCCCGCACAGATACACTGTGCATAATGCCACCGCCAGAATGTCAACACACCAGTCCCCCACGAAACACCCAATTCATCTCTGATGGAATCGGCAGTCATTTTCCTATCTGGACAGTCCATGAACAAAACAGTTCATCACTGACGGCAGTGGCAGTCAACCAGAAGCCCAGCAGCCACGCATTTCTGCATAAGGCAAAAAATGGTCAACTCTGGGACATAGCCACCTGCCATCGCGCCGAACATGCAGTCACGTTCCAAAAATAAACACTTGGGCAGATTCAAAAGCACTTCACACGAAACTCACAGCTCACAGTGTCGCGCCACGCACTCACTCAGTAGCAGGGCGACGGAACCATCAAGCCTCCTTAGTCGCCTCTTACGTGAGAGAGTTAGTGAGTGTGCGTGAGAGAGAGAGAGAGAGAGTGAATGAGTGGGAGAGTGTGTGTATGTAGAGAGAGAGAGAGAGAGAGAGAGAGAGAGAGAGAGAGAGAGAGAGAGAGAGAGAGAGAGAGAGAGAGAGAGAGAGTTCAGCCCACGCATGTCATGTAACATGCTATTCCATATTTTTATGTATTCTCATCTTTCATATTACGAGGTATCATTTTGTATGCCACTTGATTGTCCTATAACATGCCATTCCATATTTTTTGTTTTTTGTTTTGTTTGTTTGTTTGTTTGTTTTTTGTTTATTCTCATCTTATCATTTTGTATGCCACTTGATTTTATCATGTATAATATAACATTACTGTGATGTGAGTGAGAGAGTTAGTGAGTGGAGAGAGAGAGAGAGAGAGAGAGAGAGAGAGAGAGAGAGAGAGAGAGAGAGAGAGAGAGAGAGAGAGAGAGAGAGAGAGAGAGAGAGAGAGAGAGAGAGAGAGAGAGAAAAAGAGAGAGTTGAATTGCATCACTAATTTTTACGCTACATAATGTATATGTACAATTTTTTCTCCACTTCTTGCAATTGCGAGAATTCTCACGACAATCGTCAGTGTCTCAATTGTGTGTAAAGTGTGGGAGTTTGTTCTTATTAGTTTCAGTGATCATGTGAGGCATCATGTATGTGTCTAGATGTGAGGATGTGTGTATGGGTGTGTATGTGAGGGATATGTGTGTGTGTGGGGGTGTGGGGAATGTATGTGTGGAGGGGTTGTGTGTGGGGGATGTGTATGGGTTAATGGGTGATGTGTGGATGTGTGAAGGGATGTGTAGTCGGTGGTGGATGTATGTGTGTGTGAGGGATATGTGTGTGTATGTGGGGGATATTTGAGAGGATAGATTGAAGTATGTGGGTGTTGGTGGGTTGGGAGGGGGTGTGGGTAGGGAATGTGTGTTTGGGTGGGTGAATGGGTGTGTAGGAGATTGTGTGGGTTGGGGGATGGGTGTGTAATGGGTGTGGGGGATGAGTGTGGGGGTGTCTGTGAATGGGATATGTCTGTGTGGGTGGGAGTGTGTGAGTGTGGATGGGGTAAATGTGAGTGGGTGGAGGATGTATGTGTGGGTGGTGAGGATGTTTGTAGGTGAAGGATGTGTGAGTGGGTGGGGAGATGTGTGGGCGGGGAAGTGTATGGGGAATGTATGTGGGGGATGTGTGTGTGGGGGGATGTGTTTATGGGTGGAGTTTTGTGTGGGAGGGGAGATGCGTGAGAGGTGGGGGAGGTGTGGGATGTGCAGGTGATTGAAGGATGTATGCTAGGATGGGGGATGTGTGTTTGGCTGGGTGGTTGGGGTGTGTGTGGGTGGGAGGGTAGATGAGAGATGCATGCGTTGATGGGCGCGTGGGTGATGTGTGGGTGTGAGTGTTGATGGATGAGTAAGTGAGTGGGTGTATGTGTGTGAGAGATGAGTGTATGGGTGGGGGAGGTGTGTAGTTGTGAGAAGATGTGTGTGAGCGGCGGATGTGTCTGGGTGGGTATATGTGGGTGGCGGGGTGTATGTTTGTGGGAGGTGTGTGTTTTTGGGTGTTTATGGGTGGGGGATATGTGTGGGCAGGTGGGGAGATGTGTTTATGGGTGGGGATGTGTGTATAGGTGGGGATGTGTAGTTGAGAGGTGGCGAATATTGGGTGGGTGAGTGGGTGTAGGTTGGCTGATGTGTGTGTGGGTGGGTGGGGAAAATTGTGATAATGCGGGATATGTGTGTGGATAGGTGCGGGATGTGTGGGTTGGCGGGGGTATGTGTGTGAGGCTTCTTCTTCTTCTTGTTCTTCTTCTTCTTCTTCTTGTTCTTGTTCTTCTTCTTCTTCTTCTTCTTCTTCTTCTTCTTCTTCTTCTTCTTCTTCTTCTTCTCTCCTCTTCTTCCTCCTTCTCCTCTCCTTCTTCTTCTTCTTCTTCTTCTTCTTCTTCTTCTTCTTCTTCTTCTTCTTCTTCTTCTTCTTCTTCTTCTTCTTCTTCTTCTTCTTCTTCTTCTTCTCTTCTTCTTCTTCTACTTCTTCTTCTTCTTCTTGGTGTGTGAGGATGAGCATGTGGGTGGGGAAATGTGTGTGGGTGGGGAAATATGTGTGGGTGGGGGATCAGTGGGTGGGGGCGGCATGTATGTTTTTCTGGCTCTGTGTGAGTGTGTGGAGGTTTGTGTGGGTGGATGGGGGAGGTTTGGTGGGTGGGGGATGTGTTGGTGGCTGCGAGATATGAGGGTGGATGGGGGGTGTATCTCACAACATTGCAATATGCACTGATTATGATTACAACTTTCATTTGACAATGTTTTTTTTTTTTCTTTATGTGAATATATCATGCGTAATATGCATTGTTTATGCTTACAAAATCCATTTGATAATGTTTTTCCCCCCTATGTTAATGTAACATGCACACTTGACGAATGAAAGATGAGTGATTGAAAGGGCCGAATGTAAGACGGACCTGCGTGCCCAATTTGTTACCCTTTTAAAATAAAGTTTGCTCGTTCGTTTGTTCGTTCCCTTGATTGTAGCGTTGCCTGCCTCTTGCTTGCTGGCCTTCAACCTTATCCTTCAGTGTGATTTTCATAATAATATTATGTCTTTTAATGTGGCGAAAATATTTCACTTGCCTCTCTTTATTTCTTTCATCAACTCTCTTTTCCTGTTTTTCCTAGAACTTCTGAATTTTATTGTGTTTGTTTCCATAGAATGCGACATTATCTTCTGTATAACTACATCTCCAGGGCCTCTATTCGACTTTACAATTGCGCGTTCAATGTCCAGGTTTCCCGGCCATACAGTAATTTTGAATATGCAAACAATATGTCAGTTCTAATTTCTAATGCGTTGTTAATCTCTCTAGATGATAATACTGATTTCATGATGTTGAAATCATTTGTATCTATTCCTATTCTCTTGTTGATGTATGTTTCACTTCCTCCAACATGTCCAAGACAGGAGAAACTTGTTACTTGGTCTAGTATCTCCCCGTTTACAGTCATGTTCATTGATGACCTTTCTTTTCCACTGCTAATTATCACAGTTTTCGTGTGTGTGTGTGTGTGTGTGTGTGTGTGTCTGTGTGTCTGTGTCTGTGTCTGTGTGTGTGTGTGTGTGTGTCTGTGTGTGTGTGTGTGTGTGTGTGTTTTAATGGATGCATTACCAAATAAATAAGTAGGTTGGACCAAATGTGAAACAAAATCAAAGGACCAAGTATTCAAGTGCAGATTTCCATTCACCGACCACAAAATTGTGGAGGATACCGTGAAACGTAAGAAATAACACGATGACTATTGTATGTAGCTATATCGCCCTTCTGTTCAAATGGAAGGTCACATTTGTTATCCTGTGTTGCTGAATGAGTTAATATCTAAGCCACACTCTGGACGATGCCTGTTTTACTTGTTCCATTAGGTTGTGTAACTCTCGCTCGCTTTCTTTTAACTGATTCATTGTCAAAGGATAATATATCGCTAAATTTTAGTTAGTTAGTTATCAGTTGGGGTATCTTCGTTGCACTCCGGACATGTCCATAGGTGCTCAGATCCTCCCCCCAGCATATGCATCAGCGTCCGGTGGCTAATAGTGCCAGTTCTGTGTTGGTTGACGAGGCGCTTTGTTTTCCCGATGTACCTCTCGCGTCTGGCTGTGCCGATTCTTACTCCCAGGTCTTTCATCCTGGAAAGCGATGTGGAATCACTGGCGTCAAAATCCTCTGTTCTCGCCATATCTTTAAGAGCGTTAATAACATCGGCACGATCCATGGGCTGGCCATCTACAGGGGGTGCAGAGCCAGCCAATTTATCAGCTCGTTCATTTCCCTCGACTCCCGCATGTCCCGGGACGAAGATGAAGGTGACTTTGCGGACAACAGACTTCCGCAGCGACTCAGTCCACTGTCTACGTACAGATCCAGCTTCGACCTTCTGAATCATGCTCATTGAATCACTTAGTACACACACGTTGGTATAATGCTGTGATTCCAGCCATATGAAAGCCTGTATAACTGCCATCACCTCCATCGTCATGCTGCTCGTGGTCATAGAGTGGGCACCACTGGATTCTTGAACGGTTCGGCCCGCTGAATGGGCTGTAAATGCCCACGCACTTCTCTGCTGCTTTACAACAGATCCATCTGTATAGATGAGCACTTCGGGGCTATCTGAGTGATCATAGATGAGCGCGTTAACCTCTGCATTGACAGCGGCAGGGTTCTGCTCTCTGCACCGTCTGTCGAGTGTGATAATGCAGGAGAAGGTACACTTAAAAGCTGGAGGCATCGGCACCCATTCCTTGCCGGGGTTGATACTGGTAAGACTGCAGACCTGTCCGACGACATCTTCCGCCCGACCCATCCATGATTTGCCCCTCTTTAGCCTGTCACCCTTTTCTCTGAATACAGCGTCATGCAGAGGGTGCTGCTCATCTGCACTTATTTTTAAGTATGCACGAGCTCTCCAGATCTTGATCCTGTGTTCCATTGTCGGGAAGTCAAGGAGGTATCTCATTGCTACACAGCTGGTGTCTCTCGTGCAGCCCAAAATGATGCGCATGGCTTCGTTTTGTACCTTTTCAAGTCTTCCAATCTGTGTAGGACTGACAGTGAGGATGGCCAGGGCATACTCGATGCGTGAAAGCACAAGTCCTTGAAAATGTGACGCCTCATCCCCCCGCCCCACCTCCATTTGAACAGAGAGGCGATATATCGCTATACTAGGGCGATCGTATTATTTTGTTGTATCTTGTCCAGTGAAGAGATTAGAACAAGAATCGCCAAGGCGAAAGTAGCCTTTAGCAAGATGAAAACCATACTGACCAATAAAAAGATGTCAATTGAAACGAGAAAAAGAGCGTTAAGGGGACACATAGAGCCTGTTCTTTTGTATGGATGTGAAACTTGGACAATGTGCAGTCAAGCTGAAAAACATCTGATGGCTGCAGAAATGTGGTTTCTGAGGAAAATTAAAAGAATATCATGGACAGACAGAAAAACCAATGACCAAGTACTACAGGGGACAAATGAAAATCATAAATTGATTAGAGAAATTAGACGTAGACAGTCAAAATATTTTGGACATGTTATGAGAAGAAATGAATTGGAGAACTTAGTGACAACTGGCAAGATCGAAGGGAACAGACCAAGAGGAAGACCGAGAGGAAAATACCTGGATGGCTTGGGCACATGGCATGAACGAGACAGGAACACTGAGCTGTTCCACGACGCTGGTGATCGAGTGAAATGGCGAGTCATGACCGCCCACGCTTTCCGGCATGGCACATGATTGATTGATTGATCTTGTCCTGTAGCAATGCTCAGTGAACGGAAATCTACACTATAATACTTGTTGAATTGACTGTGTGCGTTGTTTGGTCTAAGCTCACTTTTTGTTTGGCAATGAATCAGTTAATTACTTGAAACTTATTGCAACTTCTCCGAGAATGTGACTATTTTATAATTCTAAGTAGTGTTTTTCTGTGTAAATTACAATAATGAAGCCACAAAGAATAGATTGTGCAAATCATTGTCTGGCACGATTCGCCGTATCTCGTCACGTGCATACTATAGAAATAGATCTCATCTCATAATCTCATCATATTCCTCTAGTACCTTGCGGTGTCGAGGTGAAGTATAAACACTTATCGCTTATGGACTTCATGTATCGATATTCCCACGGACTCTGATATTCCCTTCGTCCATCGTTTATGTGGCCGGCCTCTTCCTCAGCTGCAATCTGGTCAGTACATCATTACTTGTTGTGGCTTACTGTAAGACGGTAACCTACTTGCATGGCCAAACCATATTTGCCTAGCTGCCTTCTAATAAACTTTAAAGCAGCTATCACCCCCCCCCCCCTTTCTTTAGTATTGGTTCCAATTGTCCAATGAATTGGTTTGCCTTATTGCATCTATTTTCGATCTCATCTTCGGACTTGCCATTTGATGATAGTATACTTCCTAGGTACTTGAAACTCTTTACTTGTTTCAAGGGATGTTCGTTTAAGTGAGTTGTGTTGTTTCTTCTTCTTTAGTTATAATTATTACATCTGTTTTACTTGTGCTAATGTTCATATTATGTTCCCTACACATTTCGTTTAGACTATTCATGGGGTCTTGAATTCAGCTTCTGATTTTGCTATTAGTGATTGGTCATTCGCAAACAGAATTTCTCTAATGGTGTAATTTGAAGATGGTTCTTCTCCTGTGTTCTCGTCATATGGTGTTCTTGGGGTCTCTGTTGGGTTTGTTTCCTTGCATATATTGCCTATATATTTTATGAACAAGGGAGGGGACAGGACACAACCTTGTCGTACTCCGGATCTTGTGGTGAAGGGTTCTGAGTGTCCTCCAGCTGCTCTCACTATGCATTCACTGTTGTTGTATAAGCTTCTACATAGGTTTGTTAGATGTGTACTCACTCCATATTGTTTAAGGATTTCCCGCAGCTTGTTTTTATCTACTCTATCAAATGCCTTTTCTTGGTCGACAAAGGCTTAGTATAGTGTTTTATTGAATTCGATTGATTTTTCTATAAGTTGTCTAAGAGCAAAAATGACATCTGTGCATCCTTTGTTTTTCCTGCATCCAAGTTGTGCTTCGCTTAGCTGGGGTTCTATAGTAGTTCATAATGTTTTCTCAAGAATTTTGCTAACTATTATCCCCGTATGACTCAAAAGAGAAAGGCCCCTGTATTGTGTGCAATCTCCTTTGCTGCCTTTGCTTTTCCACATTGGAATAATTGTGGCGTTTCCCCAGTCTCGTGGTGTCTGTTGTTCTACCCAAACATGGTTGAATAGTCTATGTAGCCATACTGTTACTACTTCTTTTGCTGATTTAATTAGTTCATTTGGTATTTCATCTTGTCCCAGTGATGTGTTCAATGGCGTTAATCTGATGGCTTCTATAATTTCTTCTTTCAGTATGTCTGGTTCTATTTCTTCGGTGGCTTCTGTGTCGGTTTCTTGAATTCCTGTGACATCTGATGGGAAGTTGAGAAGTTGTTCGAAGTACTTTTTCCATCTTATTCGGATTTGATTTTTTTCACTAATTACTTCTCCATTTTCGCTGTTAATTATTTCAGTTGGGTCAGTCTGTTTATACTTCTTAGTTTTTCTACGAGTAGTATGAAGATCCCCTGTCGGCTTGCTAGGCCAGTCGCAGGATTAGGACAAAAATTTGCCCATGGGAGTCCATCCCCTACGGCGAGCAATAGCCCCGTTAGCCCATGACCTCGCGGTCTACACCATGTGGAGGTGTGGGTTGACTTTTGTAGTCTACGGGTCATCGACAGGTTACTAATTTTCTTTCACCCCTCATGGGAGAGGCTAGCCGATCCTAACCCTGATGGCTGCTGGGCCATGCGCAGTCAACACCCTGTAGACCATAAATAGATCAAGACAGAATAACATAAAATAACGTATACAAACGATAGCTAAAATGCACACAATATCACCAAATAGTTTTAATTAAACATATACTTACTTTCTGAAGTTAAATTTCGGGAATTCTATGTTGTTCTTGATTAGCACCGTGAACCATTCCGAGTCATTGAATGTGGATATCATTTGTGGACTTTGAATTGAAACCCAAACCAAACAAACCATTACTACTTGTAGCATTGTATTGCCTTTATGTGTGTTAAAAGACATCTTAATGTAACGCAGAACCGAAGACTAACATGCCTTGGTCACCTCCTTAAACATAAATAAACAACAATGAGGAGATTAGCATGGCAGCTCCTCTGCTCAACACCCCTCTATCACGACCGGTTAAAAAGTGTCTCTAGCCTTTGTTGAACACCCCTCTAACACCGTCGATGGGAAAGTGTCTCTAGCCTTTGTTGACCACTCCTCTAACACCGTCGATGGGAAAGTGTCCCTAGCCTTTGTTGAACACCCCTCTAACACCGTCGATGGGAAAGTGTCCTCTAGCCTTTGTTGACCACCCTCTAACACCGTCGATGGGAAAGTGTCTCTAGCCTTTGTTGACCACCCCTCTAACACCGTCGATGGGAAAGTGTCTCTAGCCTTTGTTGACCACCCCTCTAACACCGTCGATGGGAAAGTGTCTCTAGCCTTTGTTGAACACCCCTCCAACAACGTCGGTGGGAAAGTGTCTTTCCTTTGTTGACGTCCTTGCCTGTATATATTTTCATGTCCAAGGAGCCTCCAATGTTCGGTGCCATCTTCGTGCTGATCGACTCCTGATTATTCTTCTACAAACATGCCTTAAATCACCGTTATTTCCTAACTGTGACGCACAGATCTTGTTTCCCTATACAGTGAAAATATTTTCAGAAATGTAGAAAATATAAATGGAATCAGCATTGGAGGACGAAACATCAATAATATTAGATATACAGATGACTACAGTATTGATTGCAGACAATGAGCAGGATCTGCAACAATTAGTAGAAGCGGTTGTTGCACACAGTGAACAACTGGGTTTAGGACTAAATTGTAAAAAGATGCAGATTACGGTCGTCACTAGGAAGAAAGAAATGCCACAATGTAATATACAAGTAAATGAGAATATTCAATAACAAGTAAATCGGTACAATTATCTCGGAACAGTCATAACACTGATGAGAGATCTTCTTCTTCTTCTTCTTCTTCAGCGTTCCGAGCCATTGAGGTTCTTTGCTGCAGATACAATCCGTCTCCATTCGTCTCTCTGGTGGACCTTCTCTTGCCAGTCGTTGATTCCAAGTGCTTCAGTCCGAATTCGAGGCTCATGTATCTATTTCGTAACAAAAATGGTTTTTACAAAAGTGGGGATGTAAACTCCACGCTTCAACCCCCAACCTGGAGGACCAGGGTGTTTCTCTTTGTCTGTTCTCTACCCCTTGACCTGTCCGGCTTGGGAGGCCCTGCTGGTAGCTACGCTACCGCCGGCATAGCTCATTGAGAAACTCAAGCTCCCCCACCACGACAAGGTGGAAACACCATCGGGGGAGCTGATGAGAGATGCCTTGAAGAAATTAGAACAGGAATCGCCATGGTGAAAGTAGCCTTTAACAAGATGAAAAACATACTGACCAATAAAAAGATGTCAATTGAAACGAGAAAACGAGTGTTGCGGTGCTACATAGAGCCTGTTCTTTTGTATGGATGTGAAACCTGGACAATAAGCAGTCAAGTTGAAAAACATTTGATGGCTGTAGAAATGTGGTTTCTGAGGAGAATGCAAAGAATACCATGGACAGACAGAAAAAGCAATGACCACGTATTACAGGAAACACATAAAAATCGTAAACTGATTAGAGAAATTAGACGTAGACAGTCAAAATTTTTCGGACAGGTTATGAGAAGAAAGGAATTGGAGAACTTGGTGACAACTGGCAAGATCGGAGGGAACAGACCAAGAGGAAGACAGATAAGTAGATACCTGGATGGCTTGGCCACATGGCATGGCCGAGACAGGAACACTAAGGTTATCCACTACTCTGGTGAACGAGTGAAATGGCGAGTCATGACCACCCACGCTTTCCGGCATGGCACATGATGGAATAGACGCACAATATGGCCACCATATTTCAGATTCACGGACAAAATTATATTTATGAGTCTCGAAACTGGTGCAACTGGAGTAATGCTGCAAATTTACAATAATTAAAATACCGGGAACGAGACGTAGAATTAGCAAACATCACTAGAACACAATCACAAGTGACAAAATGTACGTCTCGGCTGGAACAATATTGGGCTGCAGTCCAATTGTACAGATGGCGGATCAACATCAACTAAGTAATGTTTAGTGGGGCGCGTTAGCGGAATGAACAGAGAACTGCGCTAATATCATAAACATGACGGGACGCGGGATAGGCGTCCTGGCTGGTCGCCTGCTAAGATGAGGGAAAGATTGGTCACCTATCCCCTCTCCCCCCTGATTCAGGCCCACACAATCTGTATGTCACAGACCCATAACTGGAAACTATGTCTGGACAATTGTTTCCTTCAAGTAACGTGTGCACATGTTGTATGTGGTTGTATCCGCGTATCCGTAACATGGGCCGGCTGGCCAGCTTGTACTGGGAGTTGAGTTGAGTTGAGTTGAGATGAGTTAAGAACCGACATCACTGCACTCAGGACATTCCCATACGTGCTCCGTTCCCTCGTTCAACAGGCAGCGAAGAGTCACACGACTAATCGTTCACACCGCTATCTGATTAAAAGTTCTCCTGGTCTTCCCTCTCAGTTTTGAGATTCTTCCAGAACCCCTGCCGATCCCCGCAATCTCATTCTTTCCACATATGGGTTCTCATTCTGTTCGTCCGCCTTATCCACCTGGTCACACAAGCGCACGACCATCTCCCCCTTGTCCATAGGCAATCTGCCACCAAGAGGTGCATTCCCTGCTAGCCTATCAGCCTGTTCATACCCCCGCACCCCCACATGGCCAGGGCAAAATATCCATACAGTTCTCATAATCTGTGACCTCTGAAGAGACAAGTGCCATTCCACACTAAACATTCCTTTCTCCACCTTACTAAGCATATTCTTTGAATCCGTAATGAATACAACGTGTGTTGCAGTAGTCTCCTCTAGCCAACGGAATGCCGCTGTTACTGCCTCCACCTTCATTCTCATGCTGCAGGTCGTAATCTCATATGCCAGACTCTCCTTTTTCAAGACTCGTCCATTAGCCTTTGCAATAAAGCCCCAACCACTACGTCCGTTTCTCACCACTGACCCATCGGTGTAGATGACTATGTCACCTTGATGTGTGTTACCTGGATCAGCTGTTGTACTTTAAACTCAGTGCTGCCCGCTGCCCATTCTCTGCACTCACGACCCAGTGTTATTATTACATTGTACCAGTCCGTCATGTCTTCCGGAACTTCAACCCACTCTCTTTCACGATTGATGGTCTCTAGATCACACATCTGACGTATAGAAAGTTCTGCCTGTGCCATCCAGGACCTGCCTCGGCTTAGTCTGTGACCCTTGACCATATCAATGGCTGCATGCAGCGCGTGATCTCTATCTGCAGCAACTCTCGGGTACCATTTGGCCTGAAGGACCCTATGCATGTCCGTCATTGTTGGTAGCGCTCAGGATATGCCTCATGCATATAATTGGTGTGTCCTTTGTGCACCCCAGGATTACCCGCATGGCAGCATTCTGTATGCGCTCCAACCTTTCAAACTGGCTCGTTGATACTTTCAGCAGCCCCAAACCATATTCAATAACAGAAATTATTAACTGCTGAAAGAGCCTGTACAGCATCCTCTGATCTACCCCGGCTGCTGCCATAGCCCTCAATGCATTAAGTTGTACTGGGACTACCACAAGAACACACTCATACAAATGACTGAGAAGAAAACGAGAAAGCTGGAGTATGTCGTCACAACGGGAATGTTAGAAGGGGAAGGCAGGGGGGACAAAGAGAGAAAATGTGCAGTTTGGCATCACTGTATGGAGGAAGAAGACGACTCTTGGTGCTGTGATCTCCTCCGTAAGTAAATCCATCAGCTTACAGCGACTAGCTGTGCTGTTCCGATGTTGACTAACGAGCTTCCTTGCAAAGTTTGAACACTGCTGCTTTCTTGCCACAAGATCTCCAACTCGAATGCTTGCATTCTCACT
>JACEFZ010027196.1:0-484498 GCA_014155875.1 Cepaea nemoralis
CACCACGGGTCACAAATTGGGCATGCTGACCCATCTTACATTTTTTTTTAAAAAGCAGAGAGAAATGAATACACGGTGCTTAACTCAAAGACTTGAGATATAACAATCTTGAGAAAACTGTTTATATTTCCCATGACATTGACATAATCATTTTCAAATGCTTTATAATGTAAATTTAAGAAACTGCAGAATATGCTAGACAAAGTAAACATTAAAGGCTAATAATATTACAAAGAATAAATAACATTAACAAGAATAAAGTAATAATGTTTATTAAAAAGAAAGAATGTGAAAGTTAACATACAGGTAAATACAGAAAGTCTAGCCCAAATGCACACATTATTAATATGGGTAATAGTATGCCTACGCAAACAGCAAAAATTACAATGACCATGGAACCAGCTTCTGTGCTCGTGCCATAAGATCCCTGTGGGACTTCTGTCGCCTAGATTGTTGAAATATAAATGAAAAACAGTTAACAGCACTTATAACGTTAAATAGCTAGCGAGATGGCGGAACGGTTAAGAAGTTGCACTGACAATGGCACGATTACAACCAGACGAGGGTCCGATACCTGGACTCGCCGCTTGCTACGAGAGGGAAATACTATTATTTGTACCTCTGTACTGCGTGGTCTCGAGGTATGGTGTCCGTCCGCCTCGAGTGCTGGAGGTCCCGGGTTCAGGCCCCGGTGAGGACCAGGATTTATTTAAAGAATCCACCGGGACTTCCAGTAATTTCTCCTGGTCTCTGGGTAGTGAGATCGGACGCCCGTGTGTATTGTTGCGCACGTAAAAAATCCCTTGGCAGTTGGAAATCGAAAAAGAGTAGCCTAACGGCGCTGCCCGGGCAAAATTTCGAGTTAAAAATCTACCCAAAGTATTTCAGGATCCTCGGCGGTGCTATGGAGTTCGTGCACTGAGCTGCGTTTCTCCAGACTCAGGTTTGAGTTAGGAGGAGAACAGGAGCACTTATGGGTTGCACCCGTGTGCAGTGATGTTGATCCATAAACTAAACTAAACTAAACTAAACCTCTGTACACTCAGTCCTGAAATATGTGATGGTGCTAATACTTCATATATCCACAGCAGGTTTCGGCTGCGTGAATTGTTTTTGTTTTTCATAACATTAAATGTGAATCATTTAGCACTCCATGATATTAACAATATTTAACATTGTGAGATAAAACATACTGATGGCTAATGCCACATTTACAGGAATTACAACAATTAACAATACATTTAATCACATAATGGGTTAATAAAAAATAAAAATTTAAAAATAAAAAAAACTTGAAAATAGGTACTTCATTTTTAACTCACTGCATACAAAGAAATCCCTTGAGTTCCTGGGAAATCACGTGACATCAGGGTGATTTCACAGTGGGTGTAGGGCTGTGTTTATATACTTCCGGCTGAGTTTGTGGCGGACTGCTAGACCGATCGATTGATGCAATAAATGTTTCTGGGCCCGGAAGGCCCTCTCTGTCGTCGGAGTGTATACGCATATTTTGTGCTACTCATCTTCTCTTGTGTATGTCCCATCTGTCTGCGCGTATCTGTAATGTATCTTGGGGACAGTTTGCAAAGACAACGACATGCGGCGTTTGGTACATCTTGCTGCAAACACATTTGTCGACCGACCACGAAGTGAATCCCGATAACCCGATTCTAAAAATCGACGATCCCACCAGATCTAGGTCAGTGCTAAAAATAACTACGCGGTTTGTTTGCGGTGAATTAAATATAAAGTACCGAAAATAGATTAAATTTTACCACAAAATGTGAAAACTGAAGGAACTATTTGCCGAATAACTTTTTTCAAAAAAATTTCTTTTGGTGTATTTGTAAATGGATTTACTAATTTAAAAAAAAAGAAAAGACTATAGCAGTTATATCCAATGCAATAACAAATATGTCGGCATTGGCCTAAGATAAAGTGGAAAATGTGTTTTCAGAATTCCAAATTATTTCATCTTCTTCTGTCCTTTGTGGTCTCCCCACCCCCACCCCCTCTTGGGCTGCGTATAGAATGTGGCGGATGATCTCCAGATGGGTGTATCGGACGCGGGACATCTTGCTTATGATCGAAAGTTTTTCCGAAAGGTTGTTAAGGGAGCGAGGTACTGCAAGGGACATGCTATTGAATGAATGAATGAATGAATGAATGAATGAATGAATGAATGAATGAATGGGGCATGGCCCTCAACCAATCCACTCCGAGGCGTCATATCTTTTGCTATCTCCTGCAGCTCCCTCCATGTCCCCTCAATATAATTCATCTGTGTGTAATTCTCGTCTCCATGTGGTTTTAGGTCTCACGCTATGTTGATAAATTATGTCTAGCCTGCTTTTATTTCTTAAATAAATAACTATTTATAATAAAATAACTATAACCATCGGTTGTAGAATGTCTACTCTCCTCCCCCTTTCCCGTTAGCTCACTTTGAACTCAAGCGTAGTCAATACATATGCTATTACTGCTACCGGGAAGTGCACTGAACTGACGTCTGCATGTGGATCACCTTTCCCTATTACCATTGTCCTTCGCCATCATGCAAATCTACTCCAACGTCTGAGGTAATTGTAATTTATGTCCCCAAGTCAAGCAAGAGAAGCCAACATTTTAGTGCAACTGGCCAATGTGAAGGTTGGACCCACTACCTTGACATCAGCGCACCAGAAGTTTAACCTTCTTAATGCTCTAATCCATTCGACCATGCTGACCTCCGAATTTATTCTATTACGCATTTCTTGTTTGTTTTCTTTTGCATTTCTGATATTATTTATTGTGGTGTCTATTTGTATTGACTCCATAAACATGAGCCATGGTTAGGTGATTTTATAATGCTTATCTCTTATGTAGCATTGTTTCTATTCTGTATGGTAATTCTGTACCTCTTTTATCTCCTTTTTTTTTTTAAATTCACGTATTATTAAATCCTGGGGATTAAACAAAAAATAGACCTGGGCTCCCAAGCCAACCCAACCTAAAATGGCTACCAGACAATTACCTGGTAACTAAAAGTTGCTGGCATGATATAGAGTACAGCACCTGTTGAGTGCAGATTAGTCTATCAAACAATGGGGCTAGCATCACATAGCCAATACGACCCAAGTCATGTTAAATGGTCATTTACTTTACTATAATTAATGCTTCCGTCGTATTTCTTGGAGCCCTCTTTAATTTATTGGGTCTTATTGTTATTTTTATAACTGCTGGAAAAAAAATAATTCTTCTTCTTCTTCTTCTTCTTCGTTCAATCGGAGTTTTTTTTTCCGGATGTGATTGCGTTGTGCCTGTTTACAGCGGAGCTGCGTTCTTGCGCCGTTAGGCCGACACATCCGACTTCTGCGGGCATTTGTTGACCGGGTTAACCTTCCCGGGGAAAAATAATTCTATAACGCAATCTGCTCCAGACAGTACGTTGTTCACGCGTATTCGATGTTCTGTTATTTTGTTTGCAATAATTTTACAACATTCAGACACATCATTTACAGAAGCAACAATTGGGGTGGGGGGGGGGGGGGATCAGAGAAATAGACCCTTTCACAGAAAGCATATGCTGAGCACATACGAGCAGCCACTTGTGCCAGCTTTTCACATACACTTTTAAACAGAAATATTCAGACAAATCATTCACAGAAGCAACAGTTTTTTTTTATCTGATTCAGTGCCAAACAGAAAATAGGTTTGGACCAAACATGGTACAGAATCAAATGAACGAGTATTATAATGTAAATTTCCATTCCCTGAGCATTAAAATAGAGGAAGATACCACGAAGCAAAACAAATAACACGATGACCCTAGAATAGCGATATATCGTCCTTCTATCCAAATACGAAGTTACATGTGGCGATATATTATTCTTTGGCACCGAGTCAGTTAAGAACCACAGTCCACAAACCTCACATTCATTTTGTATTAAAATGTAAACTCTCCCACTTTGATATTAAAATTACTATAGTGAAATTAAACAATATTGTGTAAGAAGATAATACAAAATCATGCTTACAATACATTCTCCACTTTCTTTCAAACAGCATCTCATTATAAACTGCAATTTCGGATAAGAATTTGTGGGCAACAGTTACAGTGATATTTCATTAGCAATAATATGAAATAAACCAATTAATATGGGTAATAGTAAGGCTACAAAAGGAGCAACAACTGCACTGACCTTCGTATTAACTTCTGGGCTCGAGCCATAAGAACCTTTAGATATCTCTGTCACCTTGATTGTTGAAACATAAATAAGAACTTGTTTTTACACACACACACAAATTATTCACTATCGTGCAAAATGCATTATAAAAGCTATTGTTTTTTCTTAAACAAACTGAACCTGAAACTTCAAATAAGTTTGGTTACGAATACCTGAACATTGTCTTGAAACTTCAAAAATTATATTTCCTTTCTCTGAAGTTTCACGACCAGATAAATCACGAGTGTCAGGGAATCGTGGACATGACCTATCTTGGGAGTTGTTTGTTAATCTATACGGAAACTTTCACTGTTGTCTATCAGATTACTGTTGTCTAAATTAAATTATGATCGTGATCTTCAGTTGAGTTGAGCTAAGAACCGAATTCACTGCACTCAGGAATTTCCCATATGCGCTCCATCCCCTCGTTCAACAGCCAGCATAAAGTCACACTACTAATCCTTCCCACCGCTTTCTGATTGAAAGTTCACCTGGTCATCCCTTTCAGTTTTGAGAGTCTACCTGAACCCCTGCCAATCTCATCCTTTCCAAATACGGGTTCTCAATCTGTTCCTCCACCTTCTCCACCTGATCCCACAGGCGCACGACCACCTATTGCTTGTCCATAGGTAATCTACCACCAAGAGGTGCATTCCCTGCTAGCCTATCAGCCTGTTCATTCTCCCACACTCCCGCATGGCCAGGTTAAAAAATCAATCCATACAATTCTCAAATCTGAGACCTCTGAAGCGAGGTGAGCCATTTCAAACGTAACATTCCTTTTTCCACTTTACTAAGCATACTCCTTGAGTCCGTGACGAAGACAATGTGTCTTGCAATGGTCTCCTCTAACCAACAGAATGCCGATGTGGCTGCTTCCACCTCCATTCTCATGCTAGAGGTCATAGCTTCATATGCCATACTCTCCCTTTTCAAGAATCGTCCATTAGCCTTCGCAATGAAATGCCAACCACTCCGTCTGTTTCTCACCACTGTCCCATCAGTATAGATCACTATGTCACCTTGATGTGTATTGCTCTGGATGAGTTGTAGCACCTCCTACTCTGTGTGGCTCGCTGCTCATTCTCTGCACTCACGACCCAGTGTTACTATTACATTGTGCCAGTCCGTCCTGTCTGCCGGAACTTCAACCCACTCTTTTTCGTGATTGATGTCTCTAGATCACACACTTGACGTATAGATATTTCTGCCTGTGTCATTCAGGCCCTGCCTCGTCTTATTCTATGACCCTTGACCATATCCATGGCTTCATGCAGGGGGTGATCCGTATCTGCATAAACTCTCATGTACCATTTGGTTTGAAGGACAATATGCCTATCCGCCATTGTTGGTAGCGCCAGGATATGCCTCATGAATATAATTGGTTTGTCTTATGTGCACCCCAGAATCACACGCACCCCCTGCAGTTTGTATGCGCTCAAACCTTTCAAGCTCTTTGATAATGTCAGCAGCCCCACACCATACTCAATGACAGAAATTATTAACTGCTGAAAGAGCCTGTAAAGCATCCTCTGCCTTCGCCCTCAAAGCGTTAAGTCCCCTTCCTTCACCACCAAAGCCTCCACATGATCTTTAAAAGACATACACCAGTCGAAGGTGATACCCAAATACTTCAATTTACTGTCACTACTAAGAGGACACCCATTCAATATAATACATGGGACATCTGTCTTCACAATCAGGTTATCCAGGGAGTACCACACAACCGATGCCTTGTCTGGGTTTATAACGGCCGCTGTTTCCCTGCACAACTCTGTCACCCTGTTTACTGCCACCTGCAAATCTGCAGCTAAACTTTCACCATCTCTGCCCTGTCTGTACACCAGCACATTATCTGCAAATGTCAACATTCTACCAACACCTGGTGTCTCAATAGCTGCTACATTGCTGGTGTAGATATTAAAGAGCACTGGGGACAAAGCAGATCCCTGTGGCAACCCAGGTGTAATCGTGCAGAGATCAGAAGTCCAGGAACTCATGCGCAGTGCAACCTTACGCTCATAAAGGACAGCCGCAACCCATCTAACAAGGCAATGGCAGATGTCCATGTCCACCACAGTGTATATCAACCGATCATACCTAACCCTGTTATACGCATCCTCCAGGTCAAGAGCTACCGCCACTGTCTCTTCTTGTTTATCCTGGAAGCTCTCATAGACATCAAAATGCAAAAGTAACCGCATTGGCCCATGTGTACTCCCAAGGCCGGTAACTCCCGAGGAGGCAAAGGGGAACACTGTCTCATCCTGCAACCAGGTATAAATTTGGGACTCTCATCCTGGATCCTATTTATCTAATTACTGTCTTCACAAGGGTAGTACTCTCTAAGAGTTGACTAATTTCGGCCAAGGACAGGTTAAGGATCTATATCACAACCCTACAAAAAACAATTTTGTTGAGTGCCAAGCATTTTACACATGATTTTGCATAAATGACATACATGAGGCCTGTTAAATCCAAATAGCACATTTATTTGTCTGTAGCAGATCTAGTTATTGAGATGCAGGCATTTGTTTATTTAGTTAATAGTATTACAGTAGTTTGTATATAAGGCTCTGGAAACAAAAACTATTGCTATCTAGTCCCTTACAAAATTTGGAATTGCAATGGTTTGAAGAGAGCCCAAGAACCACTATGATGACTGTGTTGTCAATGTTAAGGGAATTAATGGAAGCAATCACAAGAAATGGAAATATCCAGACTCAGATTCTGCTAGACGACCTGTTCCACACGGAGATGACATACAAATCCCAACTTCTGGCTTCAAGATTGAAAGAAAACAAATTATTGACTGCTAGTTCTGAGGACACTACTTTCTGAACTTAGCAGTCAGCGTAAGATCACCATACAGTGGATACCATCCCACTGTGGAGTCCCCGAAAACGACAGAGCTGATCGATTGGCTAAGGAAGGAGCAAATGAAGAACAACCTGATGTACCTATTACATACCACCAAAAGAAAAGAATGATCAAATCAATCAGAAAGCCACCAAACCTTACTCAAGACGACTACCACGTTATGGACAGACCAGAACAGGTCATTCTTCTGCGCCTCAGAACAGGACACAATAGATTACGCAACCACTTGTATACAAAATTCAAGATTGGTGACTCAGCCATGTGCACATGTGGTTTGGCGTCGCAGACAGCAGAGCACATACTCCAGGATTGCCCAAACTACAACATATCCAGGCGAACCTTCTGGCCTAGAGAGACAACAGTGGAAGATAAACTCTATGGACCGTTGAATGAACTAAAAAAGACTGTTAGATTCATACAAGAGACAACATTGCAGTTATAAACATATTTCAGGCGAACGAAAGAAGAAGAAGAAGAAGAAGAAGAAGAAGAAGAAGAAGAAGAAGAAGAAGAAGAAGAAGAAGAAGAATTGACTGCTAAAACAAAGGTTACATTTTATCGCAGCAGAGTGCAAGATTTTCTTCCATTCTTTTGTAAAGAAAACAACCTTGTGTTTTGTACTAATGTGGGAGGTCTTGAAAACGAAATGGGTGTAAGTTATACATCAGATGAGTGGCGATTTTTCATAAACAGCTCTAAAAGAAGTTTGAAAGGTGTTCTCTTACACAATGGTAATAAATATGGCTCAATTCCAATTGCTCATTCCACTACAATGAAGTTGGAGTATCCTATAATAAGCACAGTTCTTAAAAACCTGAAGTATTTAGAACATAACTGGATGACTTGTGTAGATTTTTAAATGATGAATTTCTTGCTTGTACAGCAAAGGGGATTCACCAAATATCCGTGCTTTAAATATTTGAGGGATCGCAGAGCAAACGATACGCACTTGACAAAGAAATAGTGACCGTTGAGGGGTGAATTTAAAGTTGGAGAAGATAATATTGTCAGCAAGCTCCTCATTAATCGAAAAATAGTTCTGCTGCCACGATTACATATAAATCTTGGCTTCATGAAGCAGTTTGTTAATCCACTGAACAAAGGTGGTATTTGTTTTAATTATTTATGCAGAAGGTTTTCGGAATTAAGCATAGAAAACCTTAAAGCTGGAACTGTTGATGGACCTCAAATTAGAAAGTTAATAAAAGATCCAAATTTTATTGATTCGATTACCATAACAGAGTCTACTACCTGGTCATCATTTGTTTTAGTTGTGCAAAATTTCTGGGTAACTTTAAAGTAGACAATTATTTCAAAACATGCTATCGGGTTTTTGTAAACTTGGATGCAACATGAGCATAACATTGCACTACCTCCATAACCATTTACATTTCTTTCCCGAAAATCTTGGCGACTTTAGTGGAGAGCAAGGTGAAAGATTTCAAACAAGATATAAAAACAATGGAAGCGAGATACCAGGGACTTTGAGATGCCCACATCATGGCAGATTACTGTTGGACCTTTAAGAGTGACTGTCCGGTCATATCATATCCCAGGAAGTCCTCGAAACGAAGCTTTTTGTTTGTTGACTACAGATTACAAAATGCTAGTGATAAAGGTTTAATACATTTTTGGTGTATTATATGAAGGCAATAATCGCACAGTAATTACATATTATATAAATGCAGATTACAGTCACAATGCCACTGCTGGTATCTAACTCTAGGCATGTACACAACAATTACCCTACTAAGGTCGTGGAAGGTCGTGGATGGGTCAAGCCGAAGACATTCTTCAACAGGTGTGTTCACTGGAGGACTTAGAACCTGGCGAGGAGTGGGTACAATTGCCAACATATTTCTGTACGTCTTTTTCAGTTTGCATCCAGCTAGACAGAAAATGCAGACAAGAAAATCAGGCTGCTGCGGAGGCGGAAGTACAAGCGGTGATTTTCGAGAATTCGTTAGACGGTGATGCTGTCATTTACACAGATGGGTCGGTCGTCCGACATGGGAGAAGCTCATGGGCCTTTACAGCGCGAGCCGGAGGGAGAATTGTGAAGGAGGACTCTGGTGCTTTTATTAGGACCACACGTAGCCTGACTATGAAAGTCATGGCAGTAAGTAAAGCAATAACATCGCTCGAGACACAGACATTCACTAGGGCATGTGGGACGCAGAGGTGTTTCCAAGGCACCAGGACCAGGTTCTATACTGGCCAAGACCTACTGATACGTCCTAGCCGTGCGTCCTGGGCAACAGGTCCCTTCGGGGTCCTGGTTAACGCAGTAGGATCGATGATTCTTCCGAAGTCAGAGAGTATCTGCCTGCACGGCGAGGAACCGACCAGTCTGTACACCAATAATCCTGACATGGGACGAAGGATACTCACGCACATCTCAGTCCGGTATGACATCACACTGATGTTAGACAATAGGATGTCTTCATCCGACATACAGAACTTCACGCTAGAGTTCACAGCCAGCGAACACAAGCAAGCAAGCAACTAGGGTATGTTTCCTTAGCGACTCAATGAACATGCTCAAGAGGATAGAGATAGGGTGGATCTGAAGAGATAGATGCTGTCTCTGGAGCGGTCTCGGCTGGCAAAGATTAGTTTCATCTTCGTGCCAGGGCATGCGGGAGTACAAGGAAATGATCGGGCTGACAAGCTCGCAGGTAAGGCTACTGTGGAGGGCGGATGCGCCATGGACCAGTCTGACATTCTGACTGCTCTACGAGAAGTAAGACTTTTGCGAGAACCAAGTGATGACTGTGAATCTACAGCCATGGTCAGACTGCGAGAACAGCGAATTAAAAGATGTGTGGCCAAACACTACGCAGGAAGCCAAAGAAGATTGATAAACCAACACAGAACCGGTGTCGTTAGCCGCTACAGGTATGGGATTTGCTGAGGAGGGGATCCGAGCACTTATGGACTGAATGGTTCGATGTGCAATGAGGATGATCCGTCGACTAACTAACTGCTGTACTAAGAAGGTAATTCTTAGTTATTACAAAAACTAGAGCTGATAGAAAAAATATTATTACATTTTTGGAATCAGCAACACACAATTACACAAGAAGATCAGTGTATTCTGTCTGAACACTCCGTTGGCGAAACCGCGGATATTTATTTGACAGACCTGTCTAAATGCGATCTGCTCTATCACATTACAGATAGACTTCATAAACAACACACATTATCATCCAGTCATCCTGCCGGCTGTCATGGGCGATCATGCCTCTCCACAAATTACGACCTCCGACGGAATGGATCAATTCGTGTGTTGACTCCGTTCCGTGCCATGACACAAGACTGTCAAGAATTTTCTCATTCTGTCTTCTTATATCTCGATTTCCGCACATCTTTCCGGTCGTAACATTTCCAGTTTTTCTCTTCTCATAACATGGCCAAATAACGATGACTGTCTCTTTCAGATGTTTGTGATAAGTTGTCTGTGCGACTCAACTTCCTTTAAAACATCCTGATTGCTCATTTTGGCTGTTCTATTAATGTTCAGCATTCTTCTATAAAACCACATCTCCAAGGTTTTCATGAATGTTTTCGCCTGTTTACTAATTGTCCAGGATTCATAGCCGTATTTTAAAACTGGTTCTATGTAACATGCAAGAACTCTTTCTAATTTTCTAGGACAGAGACGTATTGCACAAAACGTTCTTAATTTGATAGAATGCAGTTTTTGTTTGTCCTATTCTGTTTTTAATCTCAGTGATGCATCTTCCATCTGATGTTATCCATGTGCCTAGATATTTGAATTTCTGCACCTGCCCCAAAATAACGTTCTGTACTGTGATTGCACTTTTAGGCACAATCTGTTTCTTTGATATCACCATGACTTCTGTCTTTCTAATATTCAAGTTAAGGCGCAATTTTTTTTTGTTACTTTCTACAACCACTGTATCTATCACTTCCTGTAGATCCTTCTGACTAGTTGCTATCAAAACGGTGTTATCAGCATAACGTAAGTTATTTATATAATGTCCACCAACCAGGATCCCTAGCATATTTTCTGTAGATCTCATAATATATTCACCGTACAATGAAAACAAATCAGGAGACAATAAACATCCTTGTTTGACGCTCTTCTTTATACAGTGTATTGTTCCTACAAGGTTGTTGATTCTTATGGGCTGCTGTTTGCTGCCAATATATGTTCTTTATTATTCCCAGATCTTTGCCATCAATGTTAAGTTGCACTAGTAATTTTATTATTTCGTCATGTTTCACATTGTCAAATCAAGTCTCCCGAAGATAAGAGCCCCTCAGTGGTAGATAGATAAAGTGAATGGACAACGGGTTTGTGTGTCTACATGACACTAGCCACGATTTAATTCCATAATAACCTCTCACTTAGTTAGTCCAGAACAGCTCACGGGGGAGAATATAGCGAGTCAAAATACTATAAAAAGCTCCGTGGCTATGTCCCTTCCCATTGCCATGATGGACATAGATTTTAGATATGTTACGGTAACCTTGACAGATAGAGTAGACAGATACAAATTATGGACCATCCTTGAAGGCTATGGGATGCAAGGGTCATTGCTAGAAAACATCATAGCCATATACCACTCGAGCTGAAGTGCAGTAAGAACACAAGAAGGTATATCAGATATGTTCACAGTCAATACAGGAGTGAGACCGGGATGTGCGCTCTCTCCTCTGCTATTTAATATCTACATTGTCAGGGTCCCAAAGGTAGGACATAGAGGACAGAGATAGGACAGGAGTAGAGCACGGGTAGAGTGGACAGGACTATACGCCCATGAATAGACAGAACATGGGGTAGAATGACAGGACTGTGCCCTTGAATGACAGGACAGTGTAACCTTGGACAGTACGACGTAGGACGCCTACCATCAACAGACGGTTGATGGACAGGACGACATCATTATTGACGAGAGACTTAACCCAGCACGACTATCACCAACGGCACGAGGTCAAGGACCACGTGACGACTGGCTTGAGCAAGAAGCGGCAGACGGGACGAGACTGTGGTTGAGGGAGGATGTCTGACTGAGAGAGAGAGAGAGAGAGAGAGAGAGAGAGAGAGAGAGAGAGAGAGAGAGAGAGAGAGAGAGAGAGAGAGAGAGAGAGAGAGAGAGATCGACCCGAAAATATGGTACTAGTGTTTTGCTAATACGAAATACCATTGATATGATATTCTCATTGCGACAAATGCAAGAAAAATGCCGTGAACAGAATCAACCACTGTTTATTGCCTTCATCGACCTCACAAAGGCATTTGATTTGGTCAGTCGTGAGGGTCTGTTCAATGCACTAAAGAAGATTGGCTGCCCACCAACTCTTCTGTCCATTGTGGAATCGTTCCACACAGGCATGAAGAGTATAATCAAGTTTGATGGTGCAACTTCTGAAGAGTTTGAAATCAAGAGTGGAGTTAAGTAAGGTTGTGTACTAGCTCCCACCCTCTTTGGAATATACTTTTCACTTCTACTGAAATATGCCTTTCGTGATCAGGATGGTGGTATATACATTCACTCACGCTCAGATGGCGGCCTCTACAATGCTCAGAGATTGAAGGCCAAGACCAAAATTAGGAGGGTACTGATCAGAGAGTTGCTTTTTGCAGTTACGACCCACTCTGAGAAAGAATTGCAATGTCTACTATCTGTATTCTCGAATGCTTGTTCTGAATTTGGTTTAACAATTAGCAAAAAGAAGACACAAATTATGTCACAATGTGCACATGGGGTACCATCAATTTTTATTGACGACGCCGAACTAGAGATGGTAGACCATTTTACATATCTAGGATCAGTGGTAAATAGCAAATTATCCCTAGATCAGGAAATCAACATCCGGATTGGTAAGGCAGCAACAACAATGAACAGGTTAAGAAAAAGAATCAGGGAGAACAGGAAGCTTACTGCCAAAACAAAAGTCCTTGTCTATCAAGCCTGTGTCCTTAGTACTCTTCTTTATGACGGTGAAACCTGGACAACTTACTCACACCAAGAGAAACGTTTAAACAGCTTTCATATGCGGTGTCTACGAAGAATTCTTGGTATTAAGTGGCAAGGTATTGGAAAGATCAGGTTGTGTGACGGTTTATTCCATGCGCAGTCTTCTTAGACTTAGATGGATAGGACATCTTAGGAGGATGGACGACGGTAGAATACCAAAGGGCATCTTTTTTGGTGAATTACAGATGGGTAATAGATCTCAGGGTCAGCCTCTACTACGATACAAAGATGTCTGTAAGCGGGTCATGATTGATACAGGCATTGATAATGCACATTGGGAGCAAGTCGCCGCTGAACGTGTTGCATGGAAGGCAAACATCAGAAATGAAATAAAGACAAAGGAGAAAATTATTGCAGATAAGTCACACACGGAGCGTGTGAGACGTAAGATAGTGCATGATGGTGGAAATGACCAGGTGTTCACATGCACCCACTGTGAACGAACATTTACAGCGCGAATTGGCCTTATCAGTCATATTCGCTACCGCCATAGGTAAAAGTTATTATGCCTTTTTAAAGCACGAACTATCGTCTGTCAAGACGGCAAGTTGCCAATGTATGTATGTATGTGTATGTATGCTAATGCGAATGATTGTGGCAATGATTAGCCTGTGCGCTAGAGTGTGAGCTGATTCTCGAATTGTGAACGCGCGAGAGTATTACGGAGTGCTGTGCGATATTATTGCTATAATTGTAATCTTGCTGTGTAAACTGATATAATGTATTAAATAGATTATTATACATGTTGATTTGACGATTTCCTGTACATGTGTAACCTGTCAGTCGAACCCAACTACACGAGCTACCTTAGACGCTAACTTACATGGACAGAATATCCAAAAAAGCAAGTCTTGACAGAGCAGATTCAGAAAATCTAGAGCTCTTTACTCCAGATAAAACAACTGATCCACAGGAAATAAATGAAATTCTATTTGCAGACGATCAGTGCCTGTTTACAGCGATGAAGGCAGACTACAAAATCATATTCAGAATCTGAGTTCAACATGCAGCAGATCAAGTAATATGAGTATAAATACAGCCAAAACCGAAGTAATGCAACTCACCGCGTGACTCGTGCATTCGCACTGTGAGCGCTATCAAGACAAGTCACCTGAAAAAGTAAAGAACCCTGATACGGGGAGAAAAATGGCACGTCGCAAGAACACCAATAAACACGCGGTATCCAAGATGGGCAGAAGTGGAACTTTTCCGAAACAAAGCAACAGAAGCCGTACAAGAAATTACAGAGAAACCGCAAGATGAAAACCAAGAGACCGAGCCTGAACCGCAAGCCAGCAGCCCAACCACGACGCCCGAGAAGAGGAAACCAATATCTCGCCAGACAACCGAAGAAAACCGAGATGAGCACCCTAATGACGGCACGGAGAGGCACCAGGGACCTACATTGGAGGAACTGCGAGAATCGGCAAGATTGGAGGAACGCAGGTGGCAGGAATTCAGAAGGCGCTGGGAAGAAAAAGAAAACAAGAAGCCCAAGAAACTCAGGAGACCGGTAGAATACCCAGAGGTACACTATGAACCTGAAAACGGACCCGGCTACGAGTACTATATAGAAGACGGAGAGATTATCCCATGGCTGACAGCAGAGGAAGAAATCGAAAGGCAATAGAAACTCAAAATCGAAAGTGAAAAAGGGCGCAAGGAGGAAAATGAAAACATCAAATATCTGCTACAGAAAATACACAAAAAAGGAGGCAAAAAGACCAAATAAAAAGTCCTTTTAAGGACTGCGCCCAGTCAAGCTAGACGAGCCAGGAGCCTTTACCAACAAAAGAAACCACCAGGAGACGGGAACAAAGGACAGCCGCCGACCGATCCCCGAGCTGACGTCACAGACACAAAACAACATAACCAGTTCAAGATAGGACTCACTCGTAAGAGAGCACAAGACAAGAGTTAGGGTGAATGAACCCACAAAAATCACTGGCCTCAACAATAACCACCGCTGAAGAGGCAGGTTGAACGAGGCCGAATTTGGAATTTTTGTTTTGAAAATTGGAATTGGAATTGGAAGTAATGCAAGTTAGCAGATCGCCGGGCCCACTAAATATCCAGATAAATAGCACAACTCTGAAATAAGTTAAAGAATTCAAATATCTTGGAAGTATGATCACAGAAGATGACAGATTGGACAGAGAAATCGAAATCAGATGTCAAAAAGCTAGTGCACTTACATATCAACTATTACCCTTACTGAAACATCCAGATATACCCATGTCCGCAAAACGACAGATAATAAATAGTATATTCACACCAACCTTATGCTACCAATCTCAGACTTGGACTTTATCCAAATCACACTCTCACAAAATCAACACCTGCGAGATGAGATGCCTGAGGAGAGCTACCAACTTAACAATCCGAGACCGAGTAAGAAATGCTGTTATCAGACAGTGGGATCAACATCTTGTGCCACATTTATTGAAAGACAGAAGATCAAATGGTTTGGCCATGTCGTTAGAATGCAACATCAGCAACTACCAGCACTGGCCTTACATCAAAGATCATCTGCGACGAGACTACGAGGACGTCCAAGAAGAAAATGGATTGACGACATCAAAGACATTGTACAATCACATGGAATGACACTATCCAGTGCTGCCCACAGGGCGCTGGAGCGCAAATTATTCCTCCCCACGACGCTTGACGGCAGAAGTGGAAGATGATGATGATGATGATGATGATGATGATGATGATGACGGGAACTATTAAAGCTACTGTTTTATAGTATCCAATTCTAATAAATGATTCATGGATTCAGATATGTATTCCTACGTAAACCGACAAGGGATTGATAATGGAGCACATGCAAACGAGATCACAGTGAGGGTCAGAACCTCAGCTGTCTCTGTTTCGATTTCTTTCTCCAATGAGTTGAAAGAGGCTGAAAAACAAGATTCTACTTTGCGAACTTGTTTTTGACATGTTGCCTAAATCAAGCGATCCTCCTAAGAGAGGACACTTTTATTTGAAAGGAAAATGTATCGTAGAGCAGATTCAGAGAAGTACTAGCATGGTCAACCCGTAGTTCCAACATCCTATAGACAACAAATCCTCTATATGAGGCAGAGCATGTTATTCAATGGCCATATGGGTGCCGGGGCAAGACTCCAGAGAAATTCCTGCCACTATGACTGGCCAGGAATAACAGGAGATGTCGGTATGTACGAAAATCCTGTACTAAGTGTCAGCGAATGGCACGGAAACATTGAACTGCTCCCGTTACTCTGGGAGAAATCCTGGTGGTGAGTTCAGCATTTACATCGTAGGACCTCTTCCTACAATTAGGAGGGGGGAACTGCTACATACTGACCATAGTAGACACCATGTTCGATGTGGGGTGAAACGATAAATCTGTTGACCATCGATTCAAAAAGGTGGCCGATGCTTTAGTTGAAGTCTTCACTAGATTTGAGTTTCCCAATCAAATCTCTACGGATAATGTTTCTCAGTTTAGGGGGAAGTTTATGGGAAAGGTTTTCCAGATCTCCCACACGAGTCAAATCCATGCCTGTCCATATCTTTCTCAATAAAATGGGCAGGTAGAGCGCTTTACTGGGACTTCGATGTCCATGTTGTGTAAACTAGCTCAAGAAACACCCGATAGATGAGATGAGTACATTCCAGGGGCTATGTTCGCTACATGGCTGTTCGCTATTGGGAGGTTCCACATGGCTCCAACTGTCTACCACCAGCTACTTTCCTGTTTGGTAGATCCATAAATGAGCCCATGGAATATGAAAAAGCCCCCCCCCCCCCCCCCCCCCCCCCATCCACTCCCAAGAAAATAAGGCAGCCTCTTTTTTACAATAAGAAGGGAAAAGACCGATTGTTAGAGGTCGTAGAATAAGTCTTACTGTTATTACCCATTGGGAATAATAAATTGTAAATTAGGCTGTAAGGACCTTTTGAGGTCGAGAAAAATTGGTCCCGAACCAATTACCAAATTATAATCCGGGGAAAGACGAATATCTATCATTACCAATATTCTACGTAAATATGAAGAGAGATCAGAGGAAACCCTATTACACTTGATGGTAATGGCAGTGGCAACTGATGTTGAAGAAGAAGAGCACACTGGTGGTGAATATCCCTTACATCCTCAAGAATCGCATAAAGAAGTAATGGTAAACTCTGCTCTATCAGACTCACATTGGAAAAGGATTAATGTCAGTCCGATGATCTACTGAATATACAAAACAAAGATCACCATATACTTGGAACAAGATTGTCCACACTTATGTTTCAAAATAAGTTTCTGGTAGACAAGACAAATATGTAGGATACTGCTTGCAATGTAGTTCAGTACTTTATTAATTTGAGTGATAAAAACATTTTACAAAACGAAAAACTTTAGTACCTGTTCACTGTCTTTAGGGCATGGATCACACATGAGTGAGTTAGCTAAACAATAAAAAAAAAAGACAAAACATTAACGAGTGCATAAGGTAATAAAGTCATAAGTCACAATAACAAAGTTACATAATGTCAACAAGATCTGCCAATTGTGGTGAAAATAACTAATTAAGGCTTGACCAGAAGAGGAGCTGCACACTGAATACATCATCTATACATTTCCTACTAAACTGCTTTTGAATCTGTTTTGAATCAGTCACCATCATGTGCCCTGACAATTGGTGTAATAGTTCATGCCTCTCTACAGATCGTGGTTCTTGGTGTTCTGGATCAACTCCGCTGATTATATTCATTCATACCACAGTTTCAGTCCACCCATCACCATTTCTCTTGGTCTGCCCTTGCCTCTTTTCCAGCTGGTCGTTCTGGTTGTCACGATGTTTTCCAATGCCTTTCTATGCAGCACGCAGTTCTATGCAGTCGGTTTGGGCGGACTGATAAAACAATATGATAAGTACATCAATGTTGGTGGAAATTATGTTGAGAAATAAAGGGACAATGTATGTATAATAATAAACTGGTTTCAAGTTGTTATAATATTTAGTTATTTTTCTACAGTCATTTGTGACTTACTTATCAACTTCCCCTCGTATTTATAATTTCATCATGTTTTACTTTATCAAATGCGCTAGCGTTATCTATAAAGCACAAATCTACGCCTTGTGTTTCTAGTGATCTCTCTTTCTTTCAGTGTTCGTAATGAGTACATTTATTATTTGCACATTTTTCTTTAACGAATTCATACTGTTCTTCACTAATTTCCACCTTTATTTCATTCCTTGTTCTTCTCATAGACGTTTGGTGAAATGGTTTATAAGGTTGATTGTACGAAAATCTTCGCAAGCAATTGCTCCTGGTCTTTTTTTTTTTTTTTAGGGGGAGGGGAGGGGGGAGCTATAAATACAGATTACAGCATGTCACTAGGTATTGATTTACTGTTGTGAATGTCATTCAACATTTTACTCAATATTTTTACTCCAAATTCTCCCTATACTTCTAATCCTTCTATAGTGATTCCCTCTGGCCCGACTGTTTTTCCTTTCTTCATGTTTGAGAATAATTGGACGTTTTAAGTTAACTTTCTTCAGTTAATTATGCACTTTCTCTATCATTACAACTCTTTTATGTACTCATTCCTTCTCTTTATTATAGCGATTTCCTGATTTGTATTTCAAACATCTGTGTTCACTATTATTTTTGCTGTTAAATTACTGATTCTGCTATTCAGAAAGCAATGGCAAACTACTGAACTAAAGTACCTTGTAAATCATAAACAGCCAAATAATGCTAGGGTTGACTGCAACGTCCTGTAAAGGAGATGTAACTAACTGTTTTGTATCTTTAATAAAATTAATTTCAATTTTGTTGCATTGCTCGTTTAACACATTTCTTTTTCCTTTACACATTTATCTTTCATTTCTTTCTTTATCTTATCATATTCTTGTTTAGTAAGTTTACTCTGTTTTCTTTAGTCCATCGATTTTAAAATTTCTTCAGTCATCCATTTTTGTTGGCTTTCTGTCGTCTCTCTAGTAATATCTCTTTGCTTGGTGGATGAGTGAAATTCTTTAGCATTTCCTATGTTTATTTATACTCCGTATTTTAGTTATTGCATTATACCTGCTTTTCACAATAAAACTGTATCCTTATTGAATTTCTTTATCTGCTTAGCTACAGTTGTATACTTATCCTGGTGGATACTCATTGCCCAGAACTGTATATGCCACACCGTGGTGTGTTTCCCATCCTCAACCAAGTGGAAGTGCATTTTGGATTTTCGCTTAGTCAAGTTATGGGGCCATGACGGCATTTCTTAATCTTCCCAGTACTATTAGAACTGTGTCAATATGTAGTCAGTTTGATCTTGAACATTATCACCAGGGCTTCTCCAAGTCCTTAATCGTCGAGGATAGTGTTTGAACCAGGTGCTACTTATAATTTCATGAGATCTTGTCGACACTATTAATCTGTCAACTCTCTCATTCCACTAGACCATAGCATCAGTCACATTGCTCACCGTTTTGTTGCCTACTTTTGCATAGAAACCCCTAAGTATTACTGATATATCTAAATCTGTACATTCAGCCAAAGAAACTCATAACAAAATATATTGGAAGGCCGCGGTTGACGTCGGGGTTATGTTCTTGGAAAACGCGACGTTAAGTGAAACGACATATAGCGAAACACTATTTCCTACAGAATTAAATAAAATGCAGTGTATTGTGTACTACAGTAATGTTTATTTTGATGGTTGTTGATATATAATGGCTAAATAGAGGTGGGTTGGAGGGCGAGTGGTAGAGTTATTGGGACGTAAAGACATTAAATCCTGCCTCTTCATCTGAGGATGGAACTGTAACCTCTTCCTTCCTCTTTTCCTGGCTCTTCTTTGCTTGATCAAAAAATATGTCCAATGTCTGCTGCACAGTAACCACCCTATAAATTATGGCCTTTAACTCTGCAGGGAAACGCTCTGCAGCTGCAGTATCAGCACTCGCCGCTTCACCTGTTGTCTGAATGTTGTGCAGGAGTGAACGCTTCTTAAAGCGCTCAAACCAACCACGACTCGCTCCAAAACTATCATCAGCACTATTAGTACTGCTCTCACTCTCTTTCTTAGATCTTGATAGAGAGACTTTGCTTTCTCTTGGATAACCATCTTGCTCACAGGCATATTCCGTTGGTCCTGGTCTTCAATCCAGACGGCTAATAGTAATAGCGCTTCCATGTTCTCCATAAGAATACTTCTGGTACGAGTGATCTTGGAAGCACTCAAAGTGGTTACGTTTTTAGCACCCTCGTTGATTTTTTCAGCACCTGCATGAATTGTCCCAGCCTCAAAACGACGTTATGGCGAAACTTAGCGACGTAAAGTGAAGTTAGTCCCCTATGTGACAACGACATTATAGCGAAACGACGTATACAGAGGCGACATATAGCGGGGTCCTCCAATATCTGATTTTCTTCTTGATATCTGGTGCGTATCCACCAAGAATAATGATAAACATTTATTTCATTCAGTGGGGTTGAAAGTTTGGAGCCGCAAGTCCTAAGATGGCTGGTAAGGCCTATTTTGGCTCGAAATGTTCTTTGACAATGCGGGCAAAGAATGCTTGACGTTCCAGGGGGAGGATCTCTTGTAGTGGTTTTTATTTGTCCAGCTTTTTGTTTTTTCACAGCTCTTGCAGTCCTGTTTGCTTCACTGGTGACTACACCCTTGCGTAATGATGTACGCCACGAATTTCGGTCTTTGGCAGCAGTCTCCCAGGTGTCTTTATGGATTCCAAAAGCTTTTACTGAGATCTTCAGAGTGTCTTTAAAGCGCTTCCTCTGGCCGCATTGGGAGCCATTACCACAGCGCAGCTGTAAAATGATAATAAAATTATATCTACTATAGGAGCAAATGCCCGCATTACATTAATATCCAGAGGTTTACCATGGAGTTTCACTTACAGCATTTTATATGAGATGATCCATCATCCTTTAAATGTTTTAGCACTCAGTTGATCCAAAATTAGATCAACCGCTCTTTTGTATTCCTTCCCTGATGAGTAAATAAATCTGGAGTATTTCCCCCAGCACATCGCCATTACATTTCACTAATGCCTTATATTTGTATGTGTATTCTATCCATTTAATTCTTGAATTTTGAATACGTTTCTGGACATTCCGACATTAAAGCTATTTGTAACACTTAATTTGCAAACATTAATTTTGTTTAACAAATCTACTCACGATCATGTCCATTGTCACAATATCCATCCTGGCACATCAGTACTGTGTTCGATGTTGGTGTACACGTTTTTTTAATAACAGTATGTTCCAAAGGATTCGCTTTGGCACAATGGAAGCAGCCAACATATTGATGGTTCCTTTTGTCCATATATGTTCCTGAATAAAGATAAATGAGCTATAAACATAAAATATGCCACTTATCACAAATGTCTGCCTGGCTAATGTTAGCAGAAGATTTACAACTAACAGCCACATGTTACCTGGCTCATCACAGTGAATGATAAAATCATAGAAATGAGATACAATATTGTCATTCATTATAGTAGTACGGTTTGCATATTAATATGGATACCGAACTACAACGCTCTGTCATATTATGTGGGACATGGTTAAATGAACTGGGAGTCTGCAGAGATATAACAGAGACATTCTATCAGTAATTAGCTGATTCAGTACCAAACAAACGGTAGGTTTGGACCACACATGGTACACAATCAAATGAACGAGTATTATATTGTAAATTTTCATTCACTGAGCAGTAAATTTGCGGAAAATACTACGAAATAAAACAAATAACACGATGGCCCTAGTATGACTACCTTTCAAACCTCCAATAAAAATGTAAGCTACATATCCCTTACAGGACATCACTGTCAACCGTTCACTGTTTGTGATTTCTTGGCAAGTTAACGTTCAGTAGTTTGTCATTGCTTTCTGAAAGACTTGCACTAATAACATTGTATAAAAACAACGCCAAATCTCACGCAGCTGTGTTTCGACCGCGGTATGCTGGATTAAAAATTTCGCCCGCAACCTCCATGTTTGTAGCAAAACCAGCGGGTTCCCTCTTCATTTCCGATCTAAAAATTGATAGGAGCTATTTATAGCTGGGGAAACTCCCCGGGAGATTCTTTTCTTATCGGGTCTTTGTAAACCTACAAATCTACTTTAAAAATAGAAAATTAGAATAATACATCGCAGTATTTAGAACAATTCACGTAGTTACGGGAATTAAAATACAATTCAGTGACTAGGAAGAATAATCGTGAGTCTCGGACTACCTCAGGTCCGAGACTAGAATATACTTATATACTTAGGCAATAGCAGTTAACAATAGTTGACATCAAAACGTCTAGAAGACATAAACGTCTAGAAGATATCTTCAACCATTTTGGCTGTATTCAAGCGCAATAGTTTGCGATCTACAGATCCAATTTCCAAGAGAACAAGGTGTGGTTTTCATAATATAAGGTAATTGACACTTATCTTAACTTAACGTTGTAGTTTCGATGAATCGATTATAGAGGGAAGCTACTGTGTTCTTGCACAGACGCAGGGGTGGAAAGGACACGTTTACATTGATTACCGAAAGTGTTTGAGTGACCAGTTTATTCTGCACTATTGTCATGATTGAATAACTTCAGGTTTTGAAAGCTTTATCGGTATACCGCATAATTCTGCAGCGTCTATGTATTTCTACGATGGCTGTATTGATATCCTTATTAAAGGAGCTTTAATTTGAGCGTACACAATATAGGGGGAAAAAAAAATTATTTGACCACTATCAGTTAGTGCCATGGTTTAGTAATATACTGAATTAGCTCCCCTAGGAGCATAGGTACCGTTTGCTACTACATCCGAGTATTAATAGATGGGTAATGAAATTGATCCTTCAACAACTTGAGCCTTCTACATGGGGTAATTATACATATATGAAACATATTATCTTCTATATCTATTAATTGGTGAGAATAGGAAGGGTAAATTCTCTTCTCTATCTATTAGTTAGTGAGAATAGGAAGGGCAAATCTTTTTTTCTTTCATTTTTTCTTTTATGAAGATAGTTTCTTAGAATAATAACACTACACTGCTTCAGTAAACACAACATAATAATATTAGTCAACAGAATTACTACATGGCTAATGTGACGTCAAGGGGGAACGCCTTTTCCCCAAACCTCAAAGAGACCTAACCATTAGTCCTTATGGACGAAAGACAAGTGTGTGTGAATGGATCAGGATGGAGCGTGTTCTTGCATAAATAGGTTCAAGTCATCAAGAGCTATCTACAAGGCGAGATGATGTTCTACCAGACGAGGCTGTTCCAATCAAACACCTGTTAGAGGACGCTCTATCCTTGATAAAGTCTGCCAGTCATTCCATAGAATCAGGTAGTAATGAATGTGAATGAATTCACTATATGATTCTGATGGTTTGCCCGAAAATAAAGTCAACTGTTAAGTGTGACTGTGAGATATGGCAGATGACTGTCACCGAGTTTTGTTTTGTGTCAGGTTCTCCTTTTTTGGTTTGCGGAACCACAGTCAATGTTTTATCACCATGGGCGATGATATGGCCAAGTAACTTCAAATTCCTAAAGTAAAGAACATGAATATTATCCAGGCCTACGAATGTTACTAATGTCATCAACGTTTTCGGCCTACCATTATACTGGCCCGTATCAGTGAGAGCAGAGTGTGTTAGAATGAACATATATGTACATGAACACTGTTATTATCTACTGAGGACTAAATAAATGAAAAGTATGGCTACACAATCAAGCTCAGCAGGGTCTAGATAACTACATTATAATCCGACCATATGAACTGACTGGTTTTCTTCAGGGAGAGAAGACAGGTCTGTGAGAGAGTGAAGGACAATATAGAAATAAGATAGCCTCATATTCGAGCATGAAGTCGTGTTCATTGGCACCAGCTATGGTGTATAGTGTTGAACTGGACATTATTAAAAACATAATCAACCATCACTTGGCTCCAGTTAGTTTATGAACGTTCAACCAGAATCAATGAACAAAAGGTCAAATATTATCATACCTCAGAATGTCTAATTAGACGTCCTGCTGTCTTCTACTGAGACGAGTTGTCAAGTAACCTCACTTTGGCTGAATTACAGAGTCATCAATCCCGACCCCTCGACTAAGAAGAGGAGGGTCCAGAGACATCACACGAAACTGGAAGGAGGAACTCCGACATAGCCGGGCGAGAGTATTATTATCTCCATACATACAAACATGGAAGCCCATGATGAACACTTACTAATCATTATACCTGACAGCTTCGCTGAACTGTGTCTCCTTCTTGTAAGACATTCAGTGTAGGTTTTCACACATCTATTTTATTTGTATTATTTCCTTATGGCTGATGAAGTGTCTAGATTAAATGTTTGTGTAATGTTCTGAATTCTCGTGTGTGTAATGTCCTTGTCTAGACTGGGAGTAAATTACTTTATATGGGACAGCAATCCAGCAAACTGCGGGGTCTTCAGAACTATGATACTTTACCTGACCAGAGACGTTTCTTACATTGTGCAGTATCATTTAGGAAGCCAACCCCACCCTGTTTGGTACAATGTTACAGTAATGAGTGAACATAAAATATGACTGGAAACTTCCTTAGCAGTGAACATACTCACAAAAGTCTTTCACTTAAACATACAAACAAGGGAAATCATGAATACTTAAATGTAAATAGAAACATTGTGTTTACATGTAACGTGGCATACATTAATAACACTGGCATAACGCTAGTGGATCATTGCTATGACCATCTTATTAGTATCCACAAGGAGGCTCCCAACAAGTCGCTCCTCACTTTAACAACAACTACTAAGGCAAAGTTGACATTTTTTTTTGTTCTCTTACAATCCAGTAACCTCACCACTTTTTTTACCCCTCAGACATTCACTGAATGGATGGAAGAGAATCCAACAGGGATTATTATCCAACATTTTTCCTTCTTAGGTCTAATCTTTCTCTGTCCTTTATATTTTATACGTATTTTTGTGTTACGTATGCGTGTTTCAAGAATATGTAAAGATGTTTATGAGTATACATATGTATGGATTATTATATGCCATACGTATATGGGTGTGCAGGTGTACATATATGTGTAAATACATAGGCTGTATGTACGGTAAACACCATTGTTTTTATTTTATGTGTACTCAGCTGTAAAAAAACTGTCATTTACTGCCAATATAGTACTTTGCGGTGCATGGCGGGGGCGGGGGGTGTGTCAATGAGTCTGAGAAATTAGGGTCGCCTGACTAGTGCAGTCACCACGGACTGTGCAGGTTAGAATTTTCTTTTCGCCCCCGACATAAAAAAACATCCCACACCTTACCGAGGTTTCGAACTTGGGTCTACCGAAGGAGAATCTGGCGTTCTAGCCACTCGGCCTGCTACTCCTCGCAGTTTGACATACACAAACTGACAATGACAGTTTCTGTGACTCACTCCTGTCGATTTTCGACCATTCTGTATTCACCCCATTTCTTCTTGTTTGATTTCCCAGACTTCCTGTTTTGTTTTGTTTCATGGACTTCCATTTTCATATTTTGCATTATTTTATCATTTACTCAAATATTTTGGATGACTATTTGTGGACCATGATGTTTATATTATGTTATATTTCAACAAAGCCAAATTAGTGAATAAAATTATATCTCAAAATACCCCAGAGTATCTTCTGCCGCTGATTCAATCTAATGCAATGAACAGCAAGCGCCTAAATTTGTTACATGTCTCAAAGCGTAGATTGGACCTATACAAACCATGTTTCGCCTATTCTGGTGCTCACTTATGGAATGATCTGCCACCAGATCTGAAAACTCCAATGAGTCCCTACACATTTAACCGAAAACTCTTTCAATACTTAATCCAGACCGACTATATGCCACCATAATTCATTTACTGGTATAATTATTCAGTATAATTGTTCATTATAATTGTTTAACTATAATTGTTCACTATATATGTGTATGCGTGTGGGAGCGAGAGAGAGAGAGAGAGAGAGAGAGAGAGAGAGAGAGAGAGAGAGAGAGAGAGAGAGAGAGAGAGAGAGAGAGATAGAGAGAGAGAGAGAGAGAGAGAGAAAGAAAGTGGGTGTCAGAGAGAGGGAGAGAATGAGTGTGTGTGTGCGCACGTGCATGCGTGTGTGTGGAGAGAGTGATTGAGCGAGAAATGGTGGGAGAATGTGTCAGTGCATGCATTCGTACGTGTATGTGTGAGAGTGAGTGAGGGAGTGTGTGTGTGCGTGCATGCGTTCATGCGTATGTGTATGTGTGAGAGAGTGTGATTGAGAGAGTGAGTGTGTGTGTGTGAAGGATTGTGTGTGAGAGAGTGAGACAGTGGGAGAGTTGATGTGTCAGTGTGTGTATGTGAGCGCGCACATGCGTGTGAGTGTGTGTATATGAAAGAAGAGAGAGAGAGAGAGAGAGAGAGAGAGAGAGAGGGAGAGAGAGAGAGAGCTGAGCAGATGCATGTCATGTAACACGCATGTTATGTAACACGCGAATCCGTATGTTTGTGTATTCTCATCTGTCATATTATCAGTTAAATACAATTTGATTTTATCATGTATAATATAAACTCATGTTCATTACTGTAGTTTGAGTGAGAGAGTCAGTGAGTGTGAATGAGAGACAGAATGAGTGAGCGTGAGAGTGAATGAGTGAGCGGGAGAGTGAATGAGTGAGCGGGAGAGTGAATGAGTGAGCGGGAGAGTGAATGAGTGAGCGTGAGAGTGAATGAGTGAGCGGGAGAGTGAATCTGTGAGCGTGAGAGTGAATGTGTGTGTGTGTGTGTGTGTGTGTGTGTGTGTGAGAGAGAGAGAGAGAGAGAGAGAGAGAGAGAGAGAGAGAGAGAGAGAGAGAGAGCATCACTATTTTTACGTCACATACTTTTTATGTACACATTTTTCTCCATGTTTAACATTTTTATGAGACTGCTCATGACAAGTGTCAGTGTATGTGTGTGAGTAAAGTTTGAGAGTTTGTTCATACTAGTTTCAATACTAACGTGAGACATTTTGTATGTGTCTAGATGTGAGGAAGGGTGAGTGTGTGTGGAGGATGTGTGTGAGTGTGGGGATATGTGTGGGTGGGGGATGTGTGGGTGGGGGTATGCGTTTGGATGGGTTGGGGTGTGTGGGTTTTGGTGGGTAGTGATATTTGTGGGTGTTGGTGGGATGTGTGGATGGATGTGTGGGGGTGAAAGTAGGGGTGTGGGAATGGGTGTGGGGGATGTGTGTATGTGTGGAGGATATGTGTATGGGACAGATGCGGGGGATGTGTGTTTATGTGGATGGAGATGTGTGGATGGTTTGAGGAAGTATGTGTGGGAGGCGGGGTTGTGTTGGGTGGATTGGGGATGCAAGGACGGGTGGGGAGAAGTGTATGGTGTGTGGGTTTGAGATATGTGTGCGGTATGTTGGTGGGGGGGGGGTGTGAATGATGTGTGGGTGGAGGGTATGTTTGCGGTGGTATGGGTGAGGATATGTGTGTGGGTGGAGGATAGTGTGTGGTGTGGAGAATGTGTGTGATGGGTGCGGGGAATGTGCGTATGGGTGGGGTATATGTGTGGGCGAGTAGGGGATGTGTGGTGGTTGGGGGAAGTATGTGGGGGTGTGTGGGTGGGAGATGTGTGCGTGGATGGGGAATGTGTGAGTGGCTTAGGGATGTGTAGGTGGGTGAGGGAGTTGTATGCGTCGGGGTGGGATGTGTGAGTGGGTGGAGGGTGTGTGTGGGTAGGGGTATTGTGATCGAGAGATGTTTGGTTGGGGCTGGGTAGGTGGGGGTGTGTGGGTGCGTAGTGGAGGATGTATGCGTGAGTGAGTGTGTGTTGGTGGACGGGTAGGGAATGCGTGTGTGGGTGGGGAGAGGTGTGTGGTGTGTTGGTTGGGGATATTGTGTGGGTAAGGTATGTGTGTGTGGGTGGGGGATTTTTGTGGTGTGTGAGTGAGGGTATGTGGGGTGGATGGGTAAGGGTATCTGTGTGGGTGTGGGTGGGAATATTGTGTGGTATCTGGGTGGGGGATATGTGTGTGGTGTGTAAGTGGGGATGTGTTGGTGAGGGATATGTGTGTGTGTGGTGCGTGGGTTGGGAATAGTGCGTGGTAGGGGGTGTATTTGATGTGCGGGTGGGGGATTGTGTGGTGGGGGATTGGGTTAAGGCATGTGTGGGTGGGTGGAAGTTGTGTGTGTGGGTGGTGGGGTGTGTGTGAGTGGATTGGGGATGTATGGGTGGTTAGGGAGATGTGTGTGTGTGTGGGGGGGGGGGGGGTAGGGACATGTCAGTTGGTGGGGATGTGTGTGTATGGTTTGGGGATGTGTGAGTGGATGTGCGATGTGTGGGTTGGTGGGGGATTGTGTGCGTGGGTGGGGAATATGTGGTCGATGGAGATGTGGCTGGGGATGGGTGGTTTGAGGTGTGGGTGGGGAGAGGATGTGTGGGTTAGGATGTGTATGTGGATGGGCGTGGGATGTGTGGGTTGGTGGGGGAATGTTTGTGGGTGGCGAGTGTGTTTTGGTTGGGGGATCAGATGAGGGCAGTGTGTGTGGGTGGGGGATGTGCGGGAGGGGGATGGGTCGGTTGGTGGGGTATGTATGTGTCCCTTGGTGTGCGTGTGTGTGGGTAGGTGGGGGTGTGTGTGTGGGTGGGGTGATGTATGGATAGGTGGGAGATGGGCCTCATAACATGGTAATTAGCCTTGTTTATGTTTACAACATTCATTTCACAATGTTTATTTTTCTTCCTATGTAAATGTATAGTGCTCTTGATGAACGAAAGACGAGTGATTGGAAGGGCCGAATGTAAGACGGGCCTGCGCGCCCAATTTGTGACCCTAATAAAGTTGATTTGATTGTAAGTGTTCTTCTTTCCAGTTCATTGGAAAAAAAAAGGAAAAAAAAATGACTGGTCAAAATATTCACCATTATGTTTATGTGTCTTGCATTTATCGAGCTTCCCAAGCTCAAAATTAGCCACTCCTACTTTCAGTACCATTTCACGGGCAGTGAAATACCCTTTTTTAGAAGAACACATCACGGGATGTGATAGGATGTGCAAAACATTGACATGAAGTTTAATAACTTCCAAACAAAAGACTATATGTGTGAGAAATGAAATTTCTGATATTAAAAAGTTCAGTTACTGTTGCATCACATGTGTACATAAATAGGAATGCTGGCCTGTGCAGCCACAAAGAAACACAAATAAATCAATGCTTGTGGCATGACGAAATGGCAACCAAAACGGCAACAATTTCAGCTGAACCAGCACCTACAGTGAGAAGTATTATTTCTTCATTTGCAAATGTCTGAGACTGAGGATGTGGAAGAAAAATACTTTCCAGAAACATTCATTAACATTTATTTGTTTTACCGTGACTGCAAAAGCCAACATTCTTCTATGAGTCTTTAAAAAAAAGTTAGTTGCATATCCCTTACAGGAGGTGGCATTCAACCCCAGCATTTTTGGCTATTTGTGGTTTCTTGGCAAGTTTACATTGGGCAGTTTGCCATTGCTTTCTGAACCTCCGGTACCCATACACTGTATAAAAATCAACGCAAGGCAGTCTGCTGCCAAATCGCCCGTAGCTGTGTTTCGAACGTGGAATGCGGGATTACGAATTGCGACCGTAACCCCTTCGCCACAGAGCAGTGAGAATGCAAAGTAAGACAGATTTTGATGTTTCAGAAGAACGGTTTGAAAAGAATAAAACACAAGAAGCAATATTTTGTTTCAGAACACCGACCGAAAAATATACACAGTTCATAGACTATAAAAATGCACTCGACATTTATTAATTCTAAAGTAAATGTCTGGATGAAATAAGCATTAATGGCATGGACAGAAAAGCAATTACAAACTTATATTGGGAACAAAAAGCAACAGTAAGATCAGTGTATATCACCTCTTATAAATATAAACAGAGAAGCATAATACTTATATAGAGAATATATTCTAACAAACAGATGGAAAACCAGGACTCAAATATTGGAGGAAAATCAATCAACAACATTAGATATGCAGACGATATAGTTTTGTTGGCTGAAAGAGAACAGGATCTCCAAGAATTAGTAAACCCAGTATAAAAACTAAGTAACGACAATGGCTTAGACATAGATATAAATGAAACAATTATGATTATCAACAAAGATACTGCCAAGCCAATTTTTACAATTACAGTGAGTAGAATGACAGGCTTGAACAAGGCAACAGTTTTTCTTTCCTAGGACAATTAAAAGACTTTGATAGCAAGTGTGTGGCAGAAATAATAAAAAGAATAAAAATGTCAAAAACAGTATTCACCAAAATGAAACAGTTTCTTGGCCGAGATACGAGTTAAAACTAAGAGTGATCAGTTGTAATATTTACTCTGCAATACTATACACTGCAGAAATAAACAATGTCTGGGCAAATGTTATGAACACGTGTCTAATATCTTGCAATTGGATTGGATGCTTACTACCAGCATAAACAACTGTTCACTGTAGGCACACTATTCACACACAGGAGGCGGGGGGAGGGGGAACTTTCTTCCAATTATTTATTTGTAGTGTTCAGAGCTTAGGTAAACTGAATGACAATACACGGGACTTAAAACTCAGCCTTCCAGAGGATTCATAATGTCGACGTCGTCGTCGTCGTCGCGAGCGCTAACAAGACAAGTCACGTGAACAAGTCAAGAAGCCTGATACGGGGGAGGGAAATGGCACGTGGCAAGAACACCAAAAGTCACGCGGTTTCCAAGATGTGCAGCGTCGGAGCCGAAAAGAAGACGAGCGGAGAGAATCTACCTGCGAGCTGCAGCAAACAACAATAACCTCAAGCAAACTCTAACGAAGGTACCAGGAGGAAGGAGACGACAACGCACCACAAACAAGAACCAAATCTACTGAGAAGCAGAGAGAGGAGAAAGATACCTGAGTCGGAAACACCGACTTACCGACAAGAAAGTGGGTTGTTAAGCATATCCAAGTGGAGCTATCAGACGAAGAAATCCTGAATCAGCTACGAGAAGAGAATCTTCACATCCGATTCTTGAAGGCTCCTCACCTACTCCAAGATACCTACAACCTTGGCAGTGGTGACGTCGGAGGGCAGCGAAATGCCGACCACAGTATCAATCAACAAGAAAATACAACAGCCAGAGAGGTTCATCCCAAGAGTCAATCAATGTTCCAGATGCCAGAGGGCCGGCCACAGCAGAGCAGCATGTCGCAGTAAGACTGAAACCTGCCGGTACTGCGCCGATTACCACGCCTTCACGGAGTGTCCACTGGCCAAGCTGGACACGGACCTCCGAGCACCCAACAACAAAAAGAAAGTGCGCCAACTACCTGGGCAGGCATGGAGCAAGATACTTGGGCTGTCCGTACCTCCAAAGACATAGAGACGCCTTAAAGATCGCAATTACCACAAAGACACCATTCAAGGAAGCAATGCGGAGGGGCGAGACAGCCACGGGTATAGCACAAGCTGAAAGAGATCAACTGCAAAAGCAGATAGACGAGTTGAAGAAACAAGTCAAGGCACTGATAACGCCGACTCCGACCAGCGACAACGAGAAACTACTGGCGGAAATAAAGGAGATCCACCAAAACATAAAGAAAGAAGTGGAACATGTGGCACTGATAAAGAAGGAGAATGAAGAAATCCTACAAACTATTAAACAAGAGCGAGAACTACAGAAAGCTGAAATGGAACTTTTCCAAAACAAACCAACAGAAACCATACAAGAAACCACAGAGAAACCGCAAGATGAAAACCAAGAGACCGAGCCTGAACCGCAAGCTAAAGCCAACAGCCCAACCGCAACGCCCAAGAGGGAACTACTATCCCGTCGGATCTCTGAAGGAGGCACAGAATACCCACCTAGCATGGAGGAACTCCAGCACGAGGAATTCAGAAGGCGCTGGGAAGAAAAAGAAAAGAAGAAACCCAAGAAACTCAGAGGAAACCGATGGAATACCCAGTCTTACACTATGACTGTGAGACCGACTTCGAGTACTATATAGATGACGGTAAAATCGTCCCATGGCTGACCACGGAGGAAGAAATCTTAAGACAGCAGATACACAAACACGACAGTGAAAACAGGCGCAAGGACGAAAATGAAATCGTCTGAAAGCTCCTTCAGAAAATACACAAAAAAGGAGACAAAAAGACCAAATAAAAAGTCCTTATAAGGATTGCACCCAACCAAGCCAGACGAGCCAGGAGCATGCACCAACAAAGAAAACCAATGAGACACAAACGCTTACATAACCAGTCCGAGATAGGACTTACTCGAAAGAGTGCACAAGACAAGAATCAGGGTGAATAAACCCACAAAAACCACAGCTCTCAACAATAACCACCGCTGTGGAAACAGGTTAGACGAGACCGAATTTGAAATTTTTGTTTTGAAAATGGAATTGGAATTGGAATTGGATTCATAATCAACCAACCAATCAGTAATAAACTTCACTCACCTGACGGACAGTCAATACATGTGCCACTGTTATAATACTGACCCTCCTTGCAGGGTCCATTTAAATAAGTATAGCCCGGAGTAACAAGCAAAAGAGAAAGCCAGACAAATACAAAGTATTTGCCTTTGTAATTTCTGAAATAAACATATAAAATACAAAGCAAAATGAAATAAACTTTCAAATACACAATGCGAATTAAAAGAAAACAAGTTCATCGTCATGTGCCATGCCGATAAGCATGTTTTTTTTTTTCTTAGTGATGTCTTTAATTCTTTTGTGCATTAATTTGGTTTTGGGGTGTTATGTTGGTTTTCAATTTCCCTCAAGACATTCTGCTTTTGCCTCTGCACAATTTCCTAATTTTCCAGTGAAGCTCTTCACATTCTTCATGGTTATTTTTGTTATTTCTTCTTATTTACATTAGTTTTAAGATGTCTTCTGGCATCCATTTCTTAATTTCCACCATCTTCAATTTTGGGATAGTTGTTTCTGCATTCTGGCTTCAATATTTACCACTGGTCACTGATATCTTGAAATAATATTTCCATATCGGACAATGCATCAAATCAGTTCTTTACCTCTACCTTGAATGTATCCTCCGGCTTCAGTGCACATAGATCACATTTTGTTTTTTCATGGTGTATATTCTTGACCTTCTTTAATTTTATCGGTATATTGCTTATATCCTGCTCCGTGGCGAAGGAATTTCTGACGCAGTTCGTGATCCCGCATACCCGCGTTCGAAGCACAGCTGCGGGCGATTTGGCAGCAGACCGCGTTGTGTTAGTTTCTTTATGAAATGGTAGGGGTGCTGGTCGTTCAGAAAGCACTGGCAAACTACTGAACGTAAAACTTGCCAAGAGATGACAACAGCAAAAAATGTTGGTTTTGACTGCAACGTCCTGTAAAGGATATGCAACTAATTTTTTTAATTGCTTATAACTAATCTTTGATCGCTGTAGCAGCCTGCATTTGGTATAGTTTTTGAGACTTTACAGGTCAGTCTGGTTTCTAATTTTATTGTCAGGACTCCTCAGTGTCCATAATCTCCCAGGTGTTTTCAATAATCATACCATGTTCTTTTGCCCACTGTACAAGTCTGCAAACTCGTTCATTCTTTCCTCCTAGTCCATACTTGCTAACATCCATCTTGTTGACTTCCAACGTTATCACCGGCATAATTATTATATCCCTGCACGCTGGCGCTGCAAATGAACAATAGCCTACATTTGTCATCACGCTGGAGTCAACGAACCTCCCACCCATGACACATGCAGATCCTTGGACTTAGTTATACAGACCTGACCTTATCAAGGTCTGACATGGCTGCATCCTAATAACTGCTTCTGACACCAACAATGACCCAGGATTCATCCTCACACAACTTCCTGTCCTCAGGCCCGACCTCTCAAAGCTACCCCACCCTCAATCTGGACCATTCCTCACACCCTGGCTGTACTTCCTACTCCACCACCCAACCAGTACCTGTTATTGCATTCCAAACCTACAGTGAGTGGACACACCCATACTTACTGAACTGTCAAGCATCTAAGATCTAAGTAAGTATGACCATGAGATGTATGACTATACATCTTTGCTTTATTGACAACACAAAGGCTTTCAGTAAGACATGTCAACATGGTAGATAGGCCTATGCTTGCAGATCTACAAATTGATGGAAAAGACATTAGACTTATAAAAAACATATATTGGAAACAACAAGCTGCCATACGGATTGATAATGAAGTGGGACAATATCAGCCTATTAAGAGAGGTTTTTAGGCAGGAATATGTAATGTCTCCAGATCTTTTTTCCCTATACAGTGAAAATATTTTCAGAAATGTAGAAGATATAAATGGAATCAGTATTGGAGGACGAAACATCAATAACATTAGATATGCAGATGATACAGTATTGATTGCAGACAATGAGCAGGATCTGCAACAGTTAGTAGATGCGGTTATTGCACACAGTGAACAACTAAAGTTAGAATTAAATTGTAAAAACACACATATTATGGTCGTCACTAGAAAGAAAGAAATACAACAATGTAATATACAAGTAAATGGGAATATTCTTCAACAAGTGAATCGGTACAATTATCTCGGAACAGTGATAACATCTGATGGGAGATACCTTGAAGAGATTAGAACAAGAATCGCCATGGCGAAAATAGCATTTAGCAAGATGAAAAACATACTGACCAATAAAAAGATGTCAATTTAAACGCGAACAAGAGTGTTGAGGTGCTACATAGAGCCTGTTCTTTTGTATGGTTGTGAAACTTGGACAATGAGCAGTCAAGCTGAAAAACATCTGATGGCTGCAGAAATGTGGTTTCTGAGGAAAATGCAAAGAATACCATGGGCAGATAGAAAAACTAATGACCAAGTACTGCAGGAGACAAATGAAACTCGTAAATTGATTAGAGAAATTAGACGTAGCCAGTCAATATTTTTTGGACATGTTATGAGAAGAAATGGATTGGAGAACTTAGTGACAACTGGCAAGATCGAAGGGAACGGACCAAGGGGAAGACCGAGAAGAATACCTGGATGGCTTGGCCACATGGCATGGTCGAGACAGAAACATTGAGCTGATCCACACCTCTGGTGATCGAGTGAAATGGCGAGCCATGACCGCCCACGCTTTCCGGCATGGCACATGATTGATTGATTGATGACTATGTGTAACTTAAGCATCAGTTAGTAATTGCTGTATAAATTAAACAATTGATATTTGACAACTGATTTCTACTTCTAATATTTAATTATAACATATTCTGGCATTAAAACAAAGCAGTGAAATAAATCCTTAACACACGCAAATGTATTGTATTCTTAAATACCGAATTGCTAAACTGACGGTATAAATATATGAAACATGCAAACAATGTGGTGGAGTTGCTAGAATCAATGACAACAATAGATAGCATCAGCAAGATAGCATCAGATTATCATCATTTGCAATGAGCTCTCAACAAGACAACTCTGACAAAAACCTGAAAAGAAAGAAAGAAAATTAATAAATTTTAATAAAATGCTGTATGTTAACATACAGTAGTTGTAAATTAATTGTCAGGTATAAATCTGAAGAATGTAAAATAAATTAAGGTTATTCTATATGTATATACTACATTTTTGTACATCACTATCTACTTGTTTAAATAACAGTATAAAAAAATATCTTAAAACTATACAGATAGATAAACTCATAATTGTCCTTTTCTTGTTGACACAGTTTGGGCAATCTCGTATTAGTTTCCTAGGTGATGGCACTCTAAAAGAAGGTAAAAATTACTATCGCAGCAGATTGTGTGATTGTTGATGTGTGTGGAGTGCCTGCTTCCATGATCAGTGACTCTGATGGTGGTGTAGATGATTGTTGGGGGTGCTGTGGGAGTGTTGTATGCACATATTGTGAAGTAGCAGGTGCAACAGTGAGATTCTTGAATGTGACACGAAGTGGTTCAAGGAACCACTTTCAAGACTTGAAGAGGTACAAAACGAAGCCATGCGCATCATTTTGGGCTGCACAAGAGACACCAGCTGAGTAGCAATGAGATACCTCCTTGACTTCCCAACAATGGAACACAGGATCAAGATCTGGAGAGCTCGTGCATACTTAAAAATAAGTGCAGATGAGCAGCACCCTCTGCATGACGCTATATTCAGTGAAAAGGGTAACAGGCTAAAGAGGGGCAAATCATGGATGGGGCGGGCGGAAGATGTCGTCAGACAGGTCTGCAGTCTTACCAGTATCAACCCCGGCAAGGAATGGATGCCGGTGCCTCCAGCTTTTAAGTGCACTTTCTCCTGCATTATCACACTCGACAGACGGTGCAGAGAGCAGAACCCTGCCGCTGTCAATGCAGAAGTCAACGCGCTCATCTATGAACACTCAGATAGCCCCGAAGTGCTCATCTATACAGATGGATCTGTTGTAAAGCAGCAGAGAAGTGCGTGGGCATTTACAGCCCGTTCAGCGGGCCGAACCATTCAAGAATCCAGTGGTGCCCACTCTATGACCACGAGAAGAATGACGATGGAGGTGATGGCAGTTACACAGGCTTTCATATGGCTGGAATCACAGCATTATACCAACGTGTGTGTACTAAGTGATTCAATGAGCATGATTCAGAAGGTCGAAGCTGGATCTGTACGTAGACAGTGGACTGAATCGCTGCGGAAGTCTGTTGTCCGTAAAGTCACCTTCATCTTTGTCCCGGGACATGCGGGAGTCGAGGGAAATGAACGAGCTGATAAACTGGCTGGCTCTGCACCCCCTGTAGATGGCCAGCCCATGGATCGTGCCGATGTTATTAACGTCCTTAAAGATATGACGAGAACAGAGAACTTTGACGTCAGTGAATCCACATCGCTGTCCAGGATGAAAGACTTAGGAGTAAGAATCGGCACGGCCAGACGCGAGAAGTACATCGGGAAAACGAGGTGCCTCGTCAACCAACACAGAACTGGCACTATTAGCCACCGGACGCTGATGCATATGCTGGGGGGGAGGATCTGAGCACCTATGTACCTGTCCGGAGTGCAATGAAGATACCCCAACTGATAACTAACTAACTAATTAATTTTAAATTTAAATAAATACCGTGAAACAAATTATTTTATTGATTTTTAAAGTTAGTATTTAGTTTTTCTGAGGAAAAAGCAAAGAATACCATGAACAGATAGAAAAACCAATGACCAAGTACTACAGGAGACAAATGAAATTCGTAAATTGATTAGAGAAATTAGACGTAGACAGTCACAATTTTTTGGACATGTTATGAGAAGAAATGGACTGGAGAACTTAGTGACAACTGGCAAGATCGAAGGGAACAGACCAAGAGGAAGACCGAGAGGAAAATACCTTGATGGCTCGGCTACATGGCATGGACGAGACAGGAACATTGAGCTGATCCACGACTCTGGTGATCGAGTGAAATGGCGAGTCATGACCGCCCACGCTTCCCGGCATGGCACGTGATTGATTGATTTAGTTATTAATTGCTCACTTTTAGTTACAGAATAGTGTAATTATGGAACAGAAGGAGAATTCAATTTAGCGATAGTGATTGATTAATTTATGCAGCAGTTACAAACTTATACTTACATTATTACAGGATATTTAATTTGCAAAATAAGACCGTCGCAATGCAGAGTACACAGCAAGAGGATCAAGATAATGTAAATACATTTGGTACTTCATTTTTAATTCACCGCAAACAAACAGCGTAGTTATTTTTATCACTGACCTAGACCTGGTGGGATAGTCGGCTATCAGAATAGGGATATCGGGATTCACTTCGTGCAGTAAGATGTACCCAAACCGCATGTCATTGTCTTCGCAAACACTCCCCACGTAAATCAAAAATGAGCGCAGACAGATGGGACATACACAAGATAAGACGAGTAGCACAAGATATGGGTATACACTCCAACGACAGCGATGGCCCTCCGGGCCCAGAAACATTTGTTGTATCCATCGATCGGTCTAGCAGTCCAACACACACTCAACCGGAAGTGATCGACAACGCATTCAATTTATATGATTCTTTATTTCAATAAATACATTACGCAATAGCACTTACACAAGTTGCACAGTATATCAACACACATCTACACCCACTATGGATTCATCATGATGTCACGTGATTTCCCGGGAACGCCCGGAGTTCCTTTGTTTGCGGTGAATTAAAAATGAGGTACCGTGCATTTTCACGAATCTTTCTTTGTCATAACTAGCATTCCACATTATCTATATATATAGCATACAATGTATGTCTGTATGTATGTTATTTATGTGTTCGCGAACGGTCCATCTGATTGAGATGAAATTTTCTACACGTCTTCGTCTCATTCCGGTGCTGCCAAATGTCATAGTTTGTTAGTGTACAAACAGTTATTTACTTAATATTATTTAATATTTTAATTTACATTATAATTTACATATAGCGAGGGGACATAACTTTTAATAGCATTGCTATATATGTAAAATTGTTGCATATTTCTCAAATAGGTGGACCTTTTCGCTACAGTTATCTACAGGTATATGCGTTATAATCCTCCTCCTCCTCCTCCCCTCCTCCTCTTCCTCCCCCTCCTCCTCCTCTCCCCCTCCTCCCCCTTCTTCCCCTCCTCCTCCTCCTACTCCCCCTCCTACCCCTCTTCCTCCTCCTCCCCTCCTCCCCATCTCCCCCTCCTCCCCCACATCCTCCTCCCCTCCTCTTCCCCCTCACCCCATCCTCCTCCGCCCTCCTCCTCCCCCGCTTTCCCCTCCTCCTTCTCCTCCCCCTCCCCTCCTCCCTCCTCCCCCTCCAATCCTCTTCCCCCTTCTCCCCATCCTCCTCATCCTCCCCCTCCTCCCGTCCTCCTCCTCCACCCCCTCCTCCTCCCCTTCTTCTTCCCCCTCACATCCTCCTCCTCCCCCTCCTCCTCCTCCATCCTCCTTCCCTCCTCCCTCCCCTCCTCCTCCCCCTTCTCCCCCTCCTCCTCCTTCCCCTCATCCTCCTCCCCTCCTCCTTCCCTCCTCCCTCCCCTCCTCCTCCCCCTCCCCCTTCTCCCCATCCTCCTCCTCCTCCCCCTCCTCCCCCTCCTCCTCTTCCTCCTCCTCCTATTCCTAACATTAAGCGAAATTTTGTAACTGTAATCACAGGCAGACAGACAGACAGGGAGGGAGGGAGGGAGGGAGAGACGGACGGACGGGTAGACAGGCAGGCAGACAGACAGACAGACAGACAGACAGACAGATAGATAGATAGATAGATAGATAGATAGATAGATAGATAGATAGATAGATAGATAGATAGATAGATAGATAGATAGATAGATAGATAGATAGATAGATAGATAGATAGATAGATAGACAGGGGGGATAGACGGAGGGAGAGACGGACGGACGTGTAGTCAGGCAGGTAGGCAGGCAGACAGACAGACAGACAGACAGACAGACAGACAGACAGACAGACAGACAGATAGATAGATAGATAGATAGATAGATAGATAGATAGATAGATAGATAGATAGATAGATAGATAGAGGGGTAGGTAGGTAGGCAGGCAGGCAGATAGATAGCTAGATAGATAGATAGATCCCCGCGAGAGTCTGGGCGAAGCCGGGCCGGGTCAGCTAGTCTTATATATAAAAGGCGATCTCCGTCTGTCTGTCTGTCTGTATGTCCCTATGTCCTTTATGCGCTCGCGAACGGCCCATCCGATTGAGATGAAATTTTCTACACCTCTTCCTTTCATTCCAGCGCAGCCCACTGTCATATTTCTTTAGTGTGAAATCGGCTGCTTACCAAATATTATTTAATTTTTCATTTTTCATTATAATTTCATATATCTCAGGGGACTTAACTCTGTAAAAGTTATTTCAAGGGGCATAACTTTTCTGTATAACTTATAGTCATATTGTGGCATCGTTTTCAAAGATTTATAAACTCTTTGTCCATAGTTATATACCGGCATATGAGTTATAATAAATAATGATACAATCTGTAAGGCATTTTCAAAGTTTTCATAAAAATAATGCATAATGCATAACATTGTAACTCATCTTTTTTTGCTTAAAGAATGAATAAATAATAGTTACCTTATCTCTATCAAGTTTGAAGATTTTATATTTCTTTACACTGTCGCCAACTCTAAGAAGACACGGAACAACTTCAGCCATTATTAAATCTACAGGCATGTGCGTTATATTCCTCCTCCTCCTCTCCCCTCCTCCACCTCCTACCCTCTTCCTCTTCTCCTCCCCCTCCTCTCTCTCCGTCCTCCATCCTCCTCTTCTCTCTTTCTCCTCCTCCTCCCTCCTCCTCCCTCTTCCTCCTCCCAGCTCCTACTCCTCCTTTTTCTTCTTCTTCTGCTGCTGCTGCCGATGCTCCATTTACCCAAGTTAATTGTTGGGGAAGATGTAAAGATCTTTCAAGTGCTCTTTCTAATGCTTTTTGTAAGTTGGTCTTCGTTTATCTAAGGTTGTTCTAACTGCAACCAATAAATGATTAGACAGACAGACAGACAGACAGACAGACAGACAGACAGACAGACAGACAGACAGACAGACAGACAGACAGACAGACAGACAGACAGACAGACAGACAGACAGTCGGGAACGGGAACTTATATGACTACTCATATGAATTAAATGAGATGCTCCCCATCAGGGGCTGGCCGAAGCCGGGCCGGATCAGACAGATAGACAGACAGATAGACAGACAGACAGATAGATAGTTGGGAACGGGAAAGTGAGCTTATGTGACTACTTATATGAATTAAATGAGATGCTCCACACCAGGAGCTGGGCGATGCCAGGCCGGGTCAGACAGACAGACAGACAGACAGACAGACAGACAGACAGACAGACAGACAGACAGACAGACAGACAGACAGACAGACAGACAGACAGATAGTCGGTAACGGGAACGGGAACTTATATGACTACTTATATGAATTAAATGAGATGCTCCCCACCAAGGACTGGGCGATGCCGGGCCGGGTCAGACAGACAGACAGACAGACAGACAGACAGTCGGTAACGGGAACGGGAACTTATATGACTACTTATATGAATTAAATGAGATGCTCCCCACCAAGGCCTGGGCGAAGCCGGGCCGGGTCAGCTAGTATTTAATAAATATAAATATGCGTCTATTTTTTAATCGTTCATTAGGTCACAGCCCATCCTATCGAAAAAGGAATGTGGCAGTGGCTTTCCTTTTACGAAGTTCCATAATAAAATATACATCTTGTCAGAATTGTTAGCCAGTAATTAGCAATGCACATGACATTTAATGAATATTAATTAATCTGCGGCTATTTTTTACTTATTAATTAGGTCACGGCACATCCTATCGAAAAATAGATACATGGCAAGTTGGGCCTCGCCACCACGGGCGCAATGATATTTGGTTTATATGTAGTTCGTTTAAAAATAAACAAGTCACGGTAATAGATGGCAAAATTTAATGTTCTTAGCTCCCAATTTTACTGAACCGTGAGCAGAACTACTCATTCACTCAGATTCCTGGGCACTTCCTTGTCGTAGATCATGACACTAAAATATTAATATCTCCGCTTAAAATTTACGTATAGGCTTCAATAAGATACCGCATTATTTGTTTTGTCCAGCTGTATCGAACTGTGATGGTTTCATAAATAAAAATACCCAAAGTTTACAACATTAACAAAATTGCTATTGTGCCAGGGTCACTTACTGTGGGTTTGGTATGCAATAACGATTTAGTAATTGTAGTACTGCAATAAAGACTCCATTACTCTTTTATTCACTGGACTTTCACCTCATTGAGAAACTGAAACCATTGGATTACGTTATTACACGTTTCAAGGCCTATCTTATGAGGCAGGTTTCATAATTTAAACGAAAATGTTAAACATATTTACTTTACAAATCTACATACCTTTCTGACTCTGAAGGACAACACAATCTTTTCACAGAAGCACCATCTTGCTGATTCATGCTTGGTGTATTTGGTCTAACAATGGCGTGAGAAATAATACCTTGTCATCACAGTCGGCTTTTATTACAATCTTGAAATCGTAAAATCTAACGTTATTAGTAATATTAGTGCGCGAAAATAAAATGGGAGTGACAACTTTAAAGCAATATTCCTTGCTGAGGCTGAGCAGAAACGATTTGTAATAAACAGAAGCATTTGATGCATTGCCAGCTTACAGTCAAACGTTACAACGAAGCCAGACCAATTTCTACGAAGAGGTAACAGAACCAGGCCATAGCTCTCGTCTTATTTCAGCTCAAACCTTGACTTTGCCTCAGGAAACCTTGTTCATTGAGCGGATTCGTGAGTATTTCTTTGTTACAGGTCACAACACTCATTCCCACTACTATTCGGTCTACTTTACCGTCTATTCCGTGTGTGTACATACCTGTGTTCCATCCTCGCTGGGCTGCTACACCAGGTAACTTTTGTTCACTGCCAAGCTTTTCACCGGTTTTTCATCTTTATTTCCTCTATATCATCTACCGCCATGTCTCCCACTCTTTCACCTCAACAGTTGAGATCATACGTCATCTTACGTCAGGTAACTACTTGTTGTATCGCGTTACATGTTACATCAACATCACTAACCACCACTTATATAATTGTCTTTCCATTGCTAAAAATACCACCTTAGCCTAAATCCGTGCCCCAAACCCAAGCAACTCATCCTTTCCAATCCTGTCTCACCCTACCGACAACTCCAATAATTTAGTTGTGTGCATACCTCTCGATCTTCCCCTATCGACACCGGAGAAATCATTCATCAGTTAAGACCTCCGGTTAATACCTTTGCGTCCTTCTTGCGACAGATACGCCCTACTCCAGGACGTCCATCGCACTCTCAGGTTGAAATATTATTTCACAAGGACAACTCTTCGGATTTCACCTGTGGTGTGGCATTCCCTAAGACCACGTTTCAAATCCTTGAGGGGGGGGGGGGGGGGTGTTCTCCTGCCAAGGACGTAACGTTATCTATGCTATCATCTGCACACGTTGTGACATGAGATATATCAGGTAAGAGATCTACGTCTGGCTAACAGATTTAGGCAGCATCTCGCGGATGTCAACAGTGGTGCCCAGAAACCGGCATCCATACAATATAACAGTTCTGACCACTGTTGCATGGCCGACATACAAGTCACGGGTATCAAATCTTGTGCAGCTCACGAACGTGATCGTAAGACATTGGTAAACCGTATCATTTTCCAGTTTGGTTCACTCTCTCCTCACAGGTTCAATCCCCAACACATGCAAAAAACCTGATCCCCAACAAAGTTTCCTTTAACTTCCGACTCTTCCCCCCCCCCCCCCCCGTTATCATTAGTGTGATTTGCACACCGTTTTACCCTATTTCCCCCGCCCTAGTATCGTCCACTACTCTTCCCTATTTTACCGTGCGCTCACGTGGGAGCCTTCCCTTTCCCCTGGCCGGTGTTCTCCCATTGGTTCGCTAGGCCAATCCCTGGGCTTTTGACGTTATTGACCTTTAGCCCGTTGACTCCATTAACCACATGTCAGGTTCATTCACTTCATTGAAATCATACACGCTGATCCTTCGACAAATATGTCCAGACTACAACAATACGACAGATAAGTAACTTTCATATATTTATTTTCATGTAGTGTTTTTCATGTAGTTGTGTGGATTTGTGTTTGTTTATTCTATGCTGACGCAGGATTTAGCCGAAACGTTCATTTTGTTACTTATAATCGTATTCTAGTAAAGCTCACGGTCTACTTCTCGTTTTCTGGTGATTCATTCAGCATCTTATTGAAATGTGTGGAACCTACGGCATAAACCTTGTCAAATATCAGGTCTTTTAACATTTGTGAAATTAAATGGATTGATCTGCAGTGAAGACGTAAAATACAATAAGCCTATCAACAAAATCGGAAAGTGGAATTGGTCAGCTTTATAAGAACACAGTCCGCCAAACAGTTAAACCTTGGTTAATGAGACTGGATTGTGTGCGTGTGTGTGTGTCTGTGTGTGTGTGTGTGTGTGTGTATGTGTGTGTGTGTGTGTGATGGAGATGTCGAAGTGACTAAAAGGACAAGAGCGCTGGCTCTATAACTTATGGTGCGCTGATGGCGGGTTGAGTTGAGTCAAGAACCGTTATGACAGGACTCGGGACTTCCCAATATGTGTTCCGTCCTCATCTTCAACAGCCAGCGAAATTTCACAATACTAATGGTACCTGTAGTAATCTTATTACGTGCCCATCGGTTCCAAATTGCTGTTTTATATAACTGTTATATAGCCGAGGGCGCAGAGACGGGGTGAGCGCCCAATCCTGCAAAACAATAACAATGGCTTCTGCATTTATCACCTCTAGCAGCAAACGCCCAATTCCTGGCCTTCACATAGCAGAACAGTTTTAACTAACCGGAGAAGGGGTGAAAGCGAGTCTCTGGAGCCTTAAAACAAACCAGACTGCTCTAGATATGTATGCACGAACATACATGTGCAGACACTTGTGTACCTGCATACATATCTAAACTCGATTAAGAACACCGTCTACTCCAGCAAAGAAAAGGTGCTGAAGACGGAGGAAACCAACCAGGAGGTATAGCACAGGAATTCAGATACCACGCAATCACGCCATGGAATATGTCGATTACTGCAACTGGAAAACATCATGGTGCTCGTCCTGCTATTGACCTCCAGGTAGATCCCTTGCGCCTCGATATGGTCCAATCAAAACGACTGGAGGTCTTTCTAAGATGTTCTGTTGAGCCAGGGGACCTGAGAATAGAGCGCCTGGCCATACCAAACAAAGACTGAAAATAATGCACTGGAGTCCGAAGGGAACAACAACAAAATAGAGCTAGAAAACATCTTGAATCAAGAACAAATAGGTGTATGTTGCTTGCAAGAAACTCACCTCAATGAAAACATTGCCTTCAATCTCAGAGGCTATCCGTGTTACCGATTTGACCGAAAGGACAGACGAAGGGGTGGGATACCGATATTTGTAAAGAAAAACGTCACTACTTTCCAGATTAAAGTTTACATGGAAGGGGCCGAGTATCAGACACTTAAGCTTAAGACAGCCAATACAGATCTACATATTACCAATTACAACTGTCCAAGTGACCGGCCATAGGCACGAGACACTACCATTAAAAGGAAAAAAAAAATGATTGTGTGTGGCGATTTCAACACTCCCAGAGCTGGAGCTTTGATCATATGGACCAGACAGGAGAGAGACAGGAAGGCTGGCAAAACGAGAAAAGATTCATCTTGATTAACAAACCGTCTGACCCACATACCTTCTACTCAAGATCATGGCACACTACAACTACATCTGACTTAGCTTTTCATTCATCAGACCTGGAGTAGAACATACCACGAATTGTTGGGTAACAACTTGGTGGCAATACCATGGACTTAATTCTGTAACTGTAGAAAGTGAGCTTGTAAGTGACAGCAGCACCCTCTCGAGGTTGAACTATAAGAAAGCAGTCTGGGAAATGTAGAAACATCGCACCATCATACTGGTTAGACATCTGAACACAGATAAAGACATAAATAAAGTACATCTGAAGAGTTCAGCAAATGCATACTACAGGCATCACGAAAAACAGTGTCAAGAGGAGCTCGTAAACAATACAAACCGTACTGAAGTTATGAACTAGAGCAGTTGCATAATAATGTGGAAGTGTGTTGAAAACAAGCAGAGGCCAACCCCAACCAAGAGCATCACATTAAATACCAGCACGCACAAGCCAAATATTGAAGGGCCAAGCTGCATGATAGACGGAAAAGCTGGTAGGAGAAAACAGAGTCACTGAACTTTGGAAAAGACACAAGGAAGTTGTGGAAGATAGTAAAACAACTTAACGATGAGGGCACAGGGAGAAAGTCAAAGATTGCACTACATAGATTGATTGACTGATTGATTTAGGAATCGACATCACAGCATTCGGGGCATTCCCATAAGTGCTCCGTCCCCATCCTCAGCAGCCAGCGAAGAGTTCCAACACTAATAGTACCAGTAGCAATCTGATTATAAGTCCGTCTCGCCTTTCCTCTGAGCGTTGAGCGTCGGCCAGATCCCTTCGTCACTCCTCGTTGTCTCATTCTTGCCAGACCATGGTAATCCATTTGCTCCTCCGAGGTGTGCACGTGCTCCCACAAGGCCGCAACCACGTCTGCCTTGTCATGTATCAATACTCCACCAAGTTCTGCAGAGCCAGCCAATCTGTCCGCCTGTTCATTTCCCAGCACACCGGCATGCCATGGAGAAAAGATCCAGGCGATGCTTGTCACCCGTGACCTCCGAAGCGAAGCAAGCCACTCCGCACGAAGTCTGCCCGTCCTCACCCTCGTCAGCATGCTTTCTGAGTCAGTTACAATCACGATGTGTGTGTGTCGTATTCTCCATCCAGAGGAGAGCCGCAGTGACCGCCTCCACTTCCATTCTTAAGCTGGATATTGTGGTATCATATGCCAGGCTCTCCTGCCCCAAACATCGACCAATAGCTTTGGCTATGAACCCCCAGCCACTTCTCTCACCTCTTGACACCGAACCATCTGTGTAGATAATCACATCACTCGAGTGAGCATTGTCCTGAATTAGTTGCTGGATTTCCACTTCCGTGGCCCCTGCTGGCCACTCCCTGCTTAATGTGATTATAACTCTGCACAAGTCTGACTGCTCCGCTGGCACTCTGACCCACTCCTCTCCATGCCTAATGTTCTCCAAGGGGCACACCTGTCTGATCGTATCCTCCGCCTGAGCCATCCATGATTTCCCTCTTATCAGTCGCTGACCCTTAACTGCGTCCAGCGCCTCATGCAGTGGGTGGTCTGTGTCTGCAGCTACTCTGAGGTATGCCTTCGCCTGCATCACCTTGAGCCTACCAGCAACAGTCGGCAGACCAAGGATGTAACGCATATACACTACTGGGTATCTCTAGTGCATCCCAGAATGACCCGCATAGCTTCGTTCTGTATGCGTTCTAACTTCACCAGCTGACCCTCTGAGACAGTGAGCAGACCTAATCCATAATCAATTACTGAGAGGATCAAGTGCTGGTATAGTGTGAAAAGCATTCTCTGCTCTATGTCCATTGCAGCGATGGTTCTAAGTGCATTGAGTCCCTTTTGAGATCTTGTCACTACATAGAGGCGGATATATCTTAACATGAAAGCAAGCAACTGACCATTTTGCGGACTCATTTGCACAAGATAATAAAATTGAAATTAGTCAAGAGAAACAACAAGATATTCGATAAAAGTGGCAACATACAGGACAGAAGGAAATAGTACATAAGGCGCTGGAGGCACCTATCACAATCAGCGAACCGGAGCTAGCAATATCAAATCTGAAAATGAAAAAGTCACCATGAGCCGACGGTATCTCCAATGAAATGAACAACAACCTAGGAACAATGGCCAAAAGCAAAGCTGATGCAGATCTTCAATAATTGCTGGACCTTAGGCAGCGTTCCACAAACCTGGAGAGGAGCAATCATGGTACTTCTCTTAAAATCAGGGAATAACAGTTCCAGTGCCTCCAGCTACAGATCAATAATCTTTACAATGTGTCTCTGTAAAACAATGGACGCATCATAATTCACAGACAGCAGTGGTACATTAAAAGTGACAATTTTCTTATGCCACAACAGGCTGGCTTTAGGCAGTGCTATTCTACGGAAGATCAGACAACCTACCTCTCTCAAGAAATTGGGGATGCATTCCAAGAGAAGAAACTGGTGCTTGCAATTTGGATAGATATAAAAAAAAAGCCTTTAACAAAGTCTGGAAAGGTCTGATGAAGAAACTGAGAAATTATAAAGTCAATGGAAGATTGTACAAATGGGTGAAAGCATACTTGCACAACAGAAGAGCCCGAGTACAAATAGACGGACTCAAGAGCAAGAGTCCTACTACTGCGTCACGGTGTTCCCAAGGGTGGAGTCCTGTCCCCCACACTTTTATTAATCTTCATTTATGATCTTGTTGCTAAACTACCACATGACATTAAAGTGGCAATGTACGCTAATGATCTGGTCCTATGGAGCACAAATTAACATGTATTAGCGACGAGCAGGTCGCTACAAAGAGCTAGGCAAATAGATGGTGTGTTAGCACAAGCGCAGCACCACTCTAATTACCCTCTCTCCAAAAACAACAGATAAATGTAATACCCCTATGAGAAGATAAAGAGCCAACATACCTTGGAGTAACATTTAAGTTGAGTTGAGCTAAGAACCGACATCACTGCACTTATGACATTCCCATACGCGCTCCGTCCCTCCGTTCAACAGCCAGCGAAAAGTCACACTACTAATCGTTCCCACCGCTATCTGACTGAAAGTTCTCCTGGTCTCCACCCTCACTTTTGAGATTCTTCTAGAACTCCTGCCGATCCCACGCAATCTCATTCTCTTCACATACGGGTTTTCAATCTGTTCCCCCATCTTCTCCACCTGGTACTACAGGCGCACGACCACCCCTCCCTTGTCCATAGGTAAACTACCACAAAAAGGTGCATTCCCTGCCAGCCTATCAGCCTGTTCATTCCCCCCCCCCCCCCCACCCTTTCCCCCTTTTTCCACTCTAGCATGGCAAGGGCAAAACATCCATACAATTCTCACAATCTGTGACCTCTGAAGCGAGTAAAGCCACTCCACACGAAACATTCCTTTCTTCACCTTCACCTGACTAAGCATACTCTTTGAGTATTCTCATGCTGGAGGTCGTAGTCTCATATGCTAGATTCTCCTTTTCTAAGAATGGTCCATTAGCCTTCGCAATGAAACCCCAATCACTACGTCTGTTTCTTACCACTACCCATCGGTGTAGATCAGTATGTCACATTGGTGTGTATTACTCTGGATCAGTTGTTGCACTTCAAACTGTGCGGCCACCGCCCATTATCTGCACTCACAACCCAGTGTTACTATTACATTGTTCCAGTCCGACATGTCTCCTGGTACTTTAACCCACTCTTTCTGGAGTAACATTAAATGACGGTCTGACATGGAGAAAGCACATCAACAAAGCAGTAGCAAAAGCCAGAAGGAAGTAGCCATCCTGAGAAAACTAAGTGGAACACATGGGGAGCCAGTGGGAACATACTTAGCAAAGTTTATTAACAGAGAGCATACGATCACACCTGGAATACGGGTCAACTGCATGTTGTTCAGCATCAAACACCACACTACAAAAACTGGATAAGGTGCAAAATCAAGCACTTAGAGTCGCCTAGGGAGGGATGAGATCGACCCTCATACTGGAAATGGTAAAGATTGGCAGTGCCATAGGGTAGGTACCCGCTAGTGACGTCAACAAAATAAGTAAAGAATCCTAGAACCCAAAAGCTCTGAGAAATCTAGGATACGAGATGTCAACAGAGAGAAACGTCATTCTGACGTCACTGGACAACAAACAGCCTTTTGCTGGAGTTCGCAATGGCAGGCTGTGCTTACACATTCGGACTGACGAATCAATTATTATGTGGCTGGAATATGAGTCAAACCTATCAGAACACACTCATTGAAGATAGTGTTGATATTAATTGAACCAACGTCCGAAGAATTTTAATGGAATTCACAAACGGCGATAAATAGACGTGGAAGGAGAAGACAAGGTCGTCCGCTGAAAGTAAGTTAGAACTCAGTCAATGCACATCGATATTATTGTCGGAGCTAACAGTGTTACATACAAGCTATGACATAGTTTACCGCCCGCTCTGTAAACACAGACACGATAAACCATAGTAGTATTAATTGTTGCAGGCAAAATTCGATGAGCTGTCAGACAACAATAAACAGCATTTGACGTTTTACTACTCATGTCGGAGACTGGATGTTATTTCTTCTTCTCGTTGAAAGCAAAGACGCTGTTATTTAAAAGTTTATTCAAGAACGAGCCTGGTTACTTTGTTTTCCTGTTGGAAGTTAAAGAGTTACTCACAGCAGCGTCATGGCACATGAGGCCTCGTTTCCGGGTGTATTAGCTACAGTTAGCCACTATCCTAGCCAGGAAATGCACACGCCATAATCGCCATAACATCGCAACTCCAGTGTCGTGTCACAAATGTATGATGTCTGTGCGTATTCGTAGAAGACAAGAGGATACTATATCTGCCACCAACCATTCAAGTAAAAGGTAGGACGGACATGTAAACTTACTCGCCATCATTTTGCGAACAATTCGACACCAATGAAACCAATGTTTACTTACAACACAACAGAGGAGAGTCTTTAGCCTTCACGTGATCACTTCCCTTCACGAAAATCCTCATCAAACATACTGAAGTCATAACAAGCGTACACTGTATTCTAATCATGATTATGGATCATTACACAGTACCTAATAAGCCACTCAACCATTTATAGAAAGGACATTGACAGTTCTCTGGACAGTATGGATGCTAGTAATTATACACGGATAGGTGAACTCAGATGCCAATATGGATGTGCGACGACATTATAGAATTGGCCTCCACCGACACCTTCTTCCATCATCGTCATTCTCAAGGAAAGCTGGACTTTAGTGATACACTTAAGTGGACTTTGTGTACAGGAGCTTTCATGAAGAGGTATCTACACTCCGACCGACACTGTTAACCGAACGCCAACACACTATGGAACATCGTCACATACAGGATTAGACATCATTTGACTTGACACATATGGACGTATACACCAACTTACACAGGAGATCAGCATGAAGAATCGTTTTACATTCCACCACCATACAGACTGGGCAGCTCAAGGTTCGTCGTAAGGTCCACACCTTAACCAGTGACACCGTGCTGTTAGTCCGATACAGCAGCGCGTTGCTACGTGTCACATTTTAATACCCAAACCATATATTCGGTACGGTTCACTGCCTCATTTTCTGGAAATCAACACACTCGACTCATACTCCTACAAGACGGATACTCATCTCCACATACACGGACATCGAGATACTATCACGCATTAGTCAGCGACATACCGACATCAAGCCACCGATGGTATCTCTAATCGTCAGATACCAGACCCACTTCGATTTTTTCGGTCTACGTATCACGTCAACACAAGGACATAAGGCCAGTATAATTTGTTGATGGTTATGTTGATTGTTGTTTAATCGAGTTTCTTCTTCTTCTTCAGCGTTCCGAGCCATTGAGGTTCTTTGCTGCAAATACTATCCGTCTCCATTCGTCTCTCTGGTGGACCTTCTCTTGCCAGTCGTTGATTCCAAGTGCTTGTAGGTCTGTATATGTATTATTTCTCCACCGCCTTCTTGGTCTACCTCGGGGTCTACGGTCATTTATTTCCTGAGTGTAAGCGAGTTTGGTTTCCCTATTATCTTCCATTCTTTCTATATGCCCTAGCCATTGTAGTCTATTAGCCTTCATGATACCAGTGATTAGCGGGGACTTTAATCGAGTGCATACGTAATATACAGATTATTTATCGACGGCCAATTCGTCATTTCATTGACGTAGTGGGTGGTTGGTGGGCTCTTCTTGTGGTAGATAAACACGTTATCTAACTTAAGAAGACGTTTCGTACTTACATTCGTCAGCTAGTTACGAATTTAATTTGTGGCGGTCTCACGTGTTGTCAGTACCAGTAGTGTGTTGTAGTAGTTATATACGTTAGTTACTTGTGTTATCGCTAGTCATTGTTATTTTCTTTTATGAGACTAGATATGTTTCTACGTCACAAGTCAATCGTTCTCTCATAACTGTTACTTGTCTAGTGTTATTATATTCTTTATACTGTTGATATAATGATAAAGGACGTGAAAATAAGAATTTACAATCTGTATAGCCCAGCAGATAAGGATCTTACACTCTCAAACATGAAAATAACTGACACAAATTGCATTATTGTCGGAGACTTTAATAGCCGTTCAGAAAGATGGCGATACCCAGATACTGACAAAAGAGGAGATGAAGTGGAAGACTGGGAAATATACTCATATCTCCATCTACTCAACAAAGCGGATGACACACCGAGCTTCTACTCCAGAAGATGGATTACCACTTCTACTCCAGACTTGGCTTTCTGCACAGGAGACATCCTCCACAAAACCGATCGCCATGTGCTTGACCAATTAGCAGGTAGTGACCACAGACCAATCAAGCTTGTAATGAATATGGAGTATGTTCCACAGGAGCAAAAGCCTTTGCCCCGCTGGAATTACAAACGAGCAGATTGGGACAGATTTGCCATACTAACAGACAAATATTGTGAAAACATAAATACACGATATGGCAACATGAAGCAAATGGTGGAAAGTCTAAACAGAGCAGTAATACAGGCAGCCACTGAGTCTATTCCAAGAGGAGCAAAGAAAAATTACAAACCATACTGGGCTGAAGAACTACAAATTTTGGAGGACAAAGTTGAAGATGCCAGGAAGACCGCAGAGAAAGAACAAACACCTGAAACGAACATCTCTCTCAAAGCCATCTCAGCAAAATATAAAAGAACAGTAAATCAAACAACAAGAGATTGTTGGAGGGAAAAAACAGAACACCTGCATTTTTACAGGGATGGAAACAAACTATGGAAACTAGTGAAAGCCATGAACAATGAAGGACCTAGAAACAAACAAATAACAATTAAACAAGGAAATGCCTTGCTTACAGGAAAAAATGCTGCAAATGCACTAATGGAACACTATGCCAATGCAAACCACATTGATATTACAACCGAACAGAAGAAAGCAATCAAAGATAAACAGATACATCATAGTAATACAGAGACAGCAGCAGAATATATGATGGGAAATCTAACAATGGAAGAAATGGAACAGGCAATGAATACCCTAAAAAAGAAGAAATCACCAGGAAAGGATGGAATCACAAATGAAATGCTAATAGGACTAGGCACTAAGGCAAAAAAAGAAACTACTAGCAGTCCTAAATTACAGCTAGAAGAGGGGAATAGTCCCACAGCCATGGAAGGAAGCTATACTAATACCAGTCCCAAAGAAAGGAAAAGACCTGGAAGAACCAAATGGCTATCGACCTATCAGTCTACTTAGCTGTGTAGGAAAATTAATGGAACGCATTATCAATGGCAGGCTAACATGGCATCTGGAAGAAAACCAACTCTTAACACCACACCAAGCAGGATTCAGAAAGAACAGATCCACTGAAGATCAAATAACCTATATAGCTCAGGAAATAGAGAATGCCTTCCAAGAGAAAAAGCACACACTGGCGGTCTGGATAGATTTAGAAAAAGCATTTGATAAAGTATGGAAGGAAGGACTGAAAGGAAAACTGCAAAAAATGCATGTTTGTGGGAAAATGTACAAATGAATCAGCCACTACCTTGAGAACAGAACTGCCAGGACAAAAGTACAAGGACAAACCAGCAAAATGATGCTGTTGGAGCAAGGTGTCCCCAAGGAGGAGTTCTTTCACCAACATTATTCCTAGCATATATAAACGACATCACGGAAAATTTTCCAGCCAGAGTACACACATCATCCTTTGCAGATGACCTAGCCATATGGACATCTGAAGAATATATTAGTACAGCTAACAGCAGAATACAGCAAGCCCTATTAGCGCTAGAGGACTGGTCAAAATCATGGCTAGTGAAGATAAGTGAGGAGAAAACAACATGCACAGTGTTCTCCCTCTCAAATAAAACTCAGCAACCTAAGCTGGTATTGAATGGAAAAATATTGCGCCATGAAGAAAATCCAAACTATCTAGGAGTCACCTTTGATCGTCGCCTGATATGGAAAACACAGGTTGAGAAAAATCGAACAAGAGCAAGGCAAAGAATGGCAATCATGAAAAAGCTTGCTGGTACAACGTGGGGAGCAGATGAGAAAGTTCTCAAGAAGTTATATACTGGACGGGTGAGGCCAGTACTGGAATATGGCATTGCAGCTTGGGCAACAACAGCTAAGTCAAACTTTAACAAAATAAGTAGAGTCCAAAATCAAGGAATGCGAATCATAACTGGAAGCCTGAAGACAATGCCTATTAATGAACTAGAAAAGATCACTTGTTTACAACCAATGCAGGATAGAAGAGATAGCAGAGTCCAGCAACAAGCAGAAACATTTAGAAGATTGACTGACCACCCTATGTATACAAGGTTTAGTGGTTTTGGAAAGGGAAGACTGAAGCGTAGCAACTTTGTAGAAACTGCAAAACTAAATATTAGGACAGATCCTATACTTAACATATCAACAGTCAAACCCATTTACAATGCACACAAGTTCCCAGCTTGGAGACAGCAGCAACTGCCTAAGATGATAGAAAACATTCCTGGTATCGAAAAAAAGAACACTCAACATGAAACCGAAAGAAGAGAAATAACCCTAAACTACATAAAAGAACATTACCCAAGCAGCAATTGGACCCATGCATATACAGATGGATCAGCCAAAAATTCAATAGAGAATGGAGGAGGAGGAATTCTCCTAAATTTAAAAAATGGAGTGAAAAAAACACATTCAATGGCAACTGGAAAGTTTTCAAGTAACTTCAAAGCGGAGGTAGAGGCTCTGAAAACTGCAGCAGCAATGCTCTTGATGGACGAAAATAAAGAGAAGCAAATAGCTATCTTCACAGATGCAAAGTCAGCTGTCTCAATACTGAAGAGCAATAACAGCACAGAACTAGCTGACCTAAGAGCAGCACTCCATGGTCTATGCCAGAAATCCAAAAAAGTTGTAATACAGTGGATCCCATCACATTGCAGTATGCCTGGAAATGAAGAGGCTGACAGACTGGCAAAAGAGGGCGGACGACTACCACAGCCTGACATAGACATAACCTATAATGAGTCAAAGAGGTTGATAAAAAGCACTTATAGAACCAAATGGGAATCAGAGCATCCAGCCCACCAGAAGGATGATGCATATTACAAACTCGACCGAAGAGAACAAGTAGCAATCTTCAGACTCCGCACAGGACATAACAGGCTGAAATACCACTTGTTCAATAAACTAAAGATAGGAGATACCGATGAATGTAATTGTCGAACTGGAAAAATGACAGCAAAACATTTGCTGCAGGATTGCCCAACATACGCAGAACAGAGAAAGATATTTTGGCCCACACCTGCTTCATTTGAGGACAAGCTCTATGGAGATATCAACAAGCTCAAGTTGACCGCAGCTTACTTTAACTACATACAGGTTGACATTTAAAGGTGCATGAAGAAGTATTCAGACTGCCACACTTCATACCACAGGTATGTCGGTTACAAAAGCGACCCAGAGGCATGAAATGGAATATTGCTTGGATAGCAAATCCATTATGTGGAAAGTCCAAATCGAAAGCTCGCTGTGTGGGCTTCATAAAAGGTGGAAAAGTGTCCTAGTGGCACGAAAAGGGAATATTGCTTGGATAGCAAATCCATTACGTGGAAAGTCCGAATCGAAAGCTCATTGTGTGGATGTCATCAGCAGACTGCATTCTTCTGGTCTCCGTAAGAACAGCCTATGGTGAACGGAAGGCCCAATATACGGAAGTGAGGCTAAGCAGCCATGTGCAGGACGTGACGATTCCTTGGGAGCCCAGTACCAGAGCGCTATGTGTTGGCTCTGCAAGTATGGAAGCCTCCTTGGATGGCGGGGAATGCCCATGGTCTGCCCCTGCCTTCCCTTGAGAGCTGACCAGGATGTCTTTGGCTGTTCTATATGGGCCAGCTGGGATGGGGGATAACACCACAACAGTGAGAGTAAAACGTCCTAAGAAACCCCCGGGATGGTTAACCCGGTCAACAAATGCCCGCAGAAGTCGGATGTGTCGGCCTAAAGGCGCAAGAACGCAGCTTTGCTGTAAACAGGCACAACGCAATCACATCCGGAAAAAAAACTCTGGATGAACGCAGAAGAAGAAGATATTCTTTATACTGAATATATTTTTCATACTATTTTCTGTTATTTACATAGTGTAACGGTTAGGACGGTATCTATTGGCATTAAGGTTGTTGAATTTATTTTGTTATTCAATTCTACATTGTTGTTCATTTTGAAGTTGACATTTCGTTCAACATGTGTACTTTGATATATATTCTACTTTGTTTTCAACATACTTGCATCTTGTCGATTCCTTTGCACTTTGCTATCTTATTTCAGCTAGATAAGTCATAGCACAGGTAAGACAACATGTCGACAAGACAAGACTTCAAGATAGGCGAGGAGTCATCCAACTTAACAGGTCTAGAATTACTTCAGAAATACAAACAGTTTCCGGATCAACAAGAGGGAGCAGATAGATTAGCAGCAGAGGAAGAAACAAAACAACTGCAAATATATAAAGCTAACACAGTGTTCATCGAGGAAGAGGAAGACACTCTTATTACTCAACAAGCATGGGTCAATTGATTACCAACTACCTGTATTAGGGACACTAGTTCAGTCATTGTAGGAGTTGATCACAAACTAATATAACAAAAAAGACTTCACAAATGATAACATTTATTGCAGAACATTTGGGGGTACAATAGAAACACACAAGACCGCATGGGTCATGATAAAATGCCAATATTATGAAGGAAAAGCAACTAGCATTTGAGAAAGAGAAACTTGCTGCCGAAGCACTTTTGAAGGACAAGGAACTTGAAGGTAATTTGAAGGTTAAGACATTGGAGATGGATCGTGAAGCTGAGATAGAACGAGAAAGAATACAAGCAAAGCACAATGACCCAGTCAAGAAAGTACCAAGGTCTGATTCGTAACTTCCAACAAGGTGATTCAGTAAGTTCCTGGATTACTAATTTCGAAGTTTTAGCAAAATTCTATAAGATTCCTGAACAGGACTTACCAATCTTATTTCATCGACATCTCGCGCTAGAACCTTTAAAGGTGATTGAGTTAATACCTGAGAATTTGCGAACCAACTACAAATACATGCGAGATAGAGTTCTTGCACATTTCAGTCTTGACGAAGCTGGTTTGCGTACAAAATTTAAGACTCTTACTCCTAAGTCTAACCAAACATTCCTTGACTTTGTTTCTGAAACATCTTCTTGCTATGACAAATGGTTAAGAGCAGCAGACGTTGGTTCTGATTTTGATAAGATACGTGACTTGATACTAAGAGACAAACTTCTATCTGCTGTACCTGAAGCTATGTCTGTATTCTTAGTAGAGAATAAATGTAAGTCACTTAGTGAGATGGAGTCACGAGGGGAATCATTTTATAACGCCCACCGTGACATATTTGCTGACTGTGCACAACCAGAACTTGTGATAGGGGCTAGCGCCAGAATCCAGAATCACAAAGGTAATGGTAAGTTTAAGAAATTTTCAAACAGAAACAGAGGTCCATATCAGAACTCGAATAGAGATGCCGACAGACCTAGAAGGGGTCATTTCAAACGATGTCAACATTGTAAATTATCTCACGGGTCTTAGCAAGTGTGTGATCAACTTCCGGGGTATGCGGCATATTTGAGAGACATCACGACAAAGAAAAGAAGTAAGTATGACTCCTACAAGAGGAGTGATAAATGTTTTTCTTGTCGGGCGTACGGACATACCAGTAAGTCATGCGCGATGAGAAATACTTGGAAAGAAGCAAGCACTGCGTATTTGTTTTCCAGCAGTTATTCTGATGAAATAGAAGACACACATGCAGCTATCATGCAGAATTATAGAGACAAAATAGACAAAACTGAGAAAGCCCTACATGTGGACGAATGTCTAGTAACCATTCATGAAGCCAATGCAGCAAATATTCAGAATGGCACACTTACAGTTCATCAAGCATGGGTGAATGGTGAACCTACCACGTGTGTCCGTGAAACAGGTGCTTCAATTATTGGAGTTGACCAAAAGTTAATAACAGAAGAAGATTACACAGGAAAAACTATGGCCTGCAGAACTTTTAGCGGTACAATAGAGAGATATAAAATTGCCACAATCACAATACAATCTCCGTACTTTGAAGGCACAGTAAATGCAGCAGTATTGCTTAATCCTTGTGCCGGTCTACTCATTGGGAATGTACCCAATGCAAATGATCACATTCACGAAGAGGCAATTCAATGCGAGATTGCCCACACTCAAACGAATGCTGTCACGAGAGCCCAAGTGCGGCGAAAAAAGAACAATCTTCTCAGACTGACAATGCCATTACTCAGAACACTATCACACTGACAGCTGATTTAGCTAATGAACAAAAACAAGATCCTACACTACAAACTTGTTTTAAAAGCATACAAGAGCCGTCTAAACAAGCTAAACATGGTAATTGGCCATTTATTTTAGACAATAATATTTTGTCCAGACGGTACAACAAAGGTCCAACACTTTTATTATAAACAGTATTACCTACCAAATATCGCAGTGAAGCACTGAAGCTGGAACATAACTCACCATTTGCGGGTCATATGGGTATTGCGAAAACCACTAACAGATTGTTAGCACAATTTTATTGGCTTGGTTATATCAAAGATATTATCACACATGTTCGTTCATGTACATTGTGTCAAAGAACCACACAAAAAGGCAAACAACCCAAAGCTCATGTTCAGAAAACTGATTTGGCATCTCGACCATTTCAGAAGATTGCTGTGGATATTGTTGGTCCACTAAATACTACTACTGATCGTGGTAATAGATTCATCTGAACCATGATTTATCTCTGTACTCGTTGGCCAGAGGCTATTTCACTCAAATACATCACCAGTAGATCCATCCTAGATTCATTGTTATTAATTTTCAGCAGGATGGGATTCCCAAGATGTATATTGTCTGATAGATGTAGTCAGTTCATATCTGCGGCTACCCAAGCAGCAATGAAAATACTAGGTATTCCACAAGTCTTTAGTTCACCTTGGCACCCAATGACAAATGGCGTCAATGAAAATTACAACGGGGTCCTTAACATTCATTGTCTACCAAAAAAGCGCATAGTAGGATAGGGGACAGCTTACTTATCTCCAGTCGGTTTGGGAAATTTACCCAATCAGCAAGTGTGTTGTAATCAAAGAGAATGATAGTGTTCAGTGGTATGAAATTTTGAAAGTCGGTTAGAAGATCTTGTATATGGTATCCAAGGGATCGATAATGCAGATGTAGTTTGACGAAAAGCCGACTTCATAACAGACACTGGTGGTTGGATGGGGACTTAACGCTATTGCGGGTGTGGAATGACAAAGTGAGCTCGAGGTGGCCACAGTAATAAATGTTATTTTATCTAGGATTCAAGAAAACCCTTGTATCGTTGCGAGATGGAACAATGGAAGGTTAGTGTAGCAGACATTGTGGTATAGAAAGTTGTAGATGTCAGCCATGGAAAATGGCCTTTTGATGACGAATACTCAGACGATATCGAAACTATTCCAGGTAGAGCCATAGATGGCATTGTCATAAATGTTGTTATGAATGCTTCGTTGGAGCTTATGTACACCGAAGGTATGGTGTTCTTGGTGCTGTGACTTGGAAAAGTTGTGAAGCTATCTATGAAGACAGGGACACTTCGTGGTAGAAAGAAATACAAAGCGTGTGGAGAGATGTGTGAGTAGTCTGTATAAGTGCTTCTTTAGCAGATACTCTGGAATGGTAAGTTGAATCTTTTCTGCAATGTAAAAGGGGGAAAGTGCTGATGTTGATGATACGGATCAACCTTTAGATGTTGTAACCTAAGTCGTGTTGCCTGCCAATAAACATCACGTGAAAATGTTACTTTTTTGTTTGTTTTCTTTAATTACATGTCCACTGTTGTTCGATTTAGTATTAGAAATCAGCTTGATTACACCCTGATTAGCAGATGGTTTAGAAGTGCGTTAACATTCGCAAAAACATTTCCTAATGTTTACTGTTACAATTATCACAGATTGCTTACAGGAACATTAAGGGTAAAGTTAAAGAAAGTCAAGTATTCATCAAGGAACTCTATTATTCATGTCTCTCTGTTCCATAGTGGTGTGTGTGTGTGTGTGTGTGTGTGTGTGTGTGTGTGTGTGTGTGTGTGTGTGTGTGTGTGTGTGTGTGACTTTGTTCTTGTCTTTATGTGTGTGCCTTTGTTCTTGTGTGATATTGTACACAGATATTTGACTTTGTTCATGTCTCTCTGTTTCATTGTGTGTTTGTGTATGTGACATTGATCTTGTCGTTATCAGTTATTCCACAACCTCTCGCCACAACGAACATAGCTTTAACAGCTATAGCCAACATGAAAATCAACCTCTCGCCACAATCAACAGAGCGACAAGAAAGACAAGAAAGAGAACAACGTCATAATAACAAGGAAACAAGTACAAACTTGTTTTCAATATTTTTTTTTATTTTTATTTTATCACACACACAACAATTGTGTGGGGATACATTGTCAATAGTGTCCACAACATATTCACTAAAGCAGTTTAGTGATAACAATATCACAAGCGTGTATTATCAGTCAAGCACATGAATGTCGTCACTTTCACTCAGTAAATTACAAATCAAAAGCAATGACATAAAAGTTTAGTGAAAAACATATTCAACTTTTACCACAGCATGTTCAATCTTTTATTGTCAATGGTTTGCAAATACCATTCGATGTTTTAATGATACACAATTTTTGCTGAAAACATAAAAATACAAACTGTGGCATTCAAGTAACACGAAGTTAACAAGGTTGTAGATATTGCATGTAGTACACGTATGTAATGTCCTGAGAATAGCATTGTTTGTGCCCTTTACCTCTACAAATCCACTCTTCATCACTAATTTCTGGTTTAACCTTGTTTCTTATTGTTCTCATAATTATTCTCAATAACAGCTTTGCCATGTGTCTCATAATACTTATTGTGCTATGCTCTTTGCATTCTAAGGAACCTGGTTTCTTTGGCAGAGCTATAAAGATGAATTTTAATAGATCACTAGGAATTTATACACTAGTGTAGATGTCACTTAGACATGGTGTCAATATTTCGATTCCAAAATCACATTCAGCCTCAATTTCCTCCTATGTAATGTTGTTTGGACCGGGTGCCTTTTCTTTGTTTAAGCCTTTTAGTACATCTTCAACTTCCGCTGCAAGTATTGGTGGACTCTCGCAATTGTTTTGAATATTTATATCTGGTCTTCTATCATCATACAACTCTTCCAGATATTCTGTCCGTCTGTTGTTTATATCATCTCGTCCCATCAATATTGCACCATTACTCTGTTTTAAACATCCAGTGGTATTTCGTATTTTTCTACCTGTTATTGTTTGTATTTACAAGTTCATCTATCATTTGTAAAATTGCATCTGTCATCCATTTCTTTTCTTTTTTTTTGGGGGGGGGAGGGGAGGGGAGGAGGATTCTATGTTTATGTGGAATGATTTCTTTTGATGTCTATTGGGTTTATTCCCGCAACATGTCCCATTGTTCATCAATAGTCTGTACTATCTCCATGGCATTATATCTGTTCCTTACAGTAACATTTAACCTTTCTCTAATTTCGTTGTCTGCTTTAAGTAAAGCTATATCTAACTTGATGTTCTTTGGGGTTTTCTTTATGGTTTTAAGCCTTAAAATTATCTTTCCAATAACTGGCACATGGTCACTATGTCCATCTGCTCCTGGTCTAGTTTTTGTACCTACTAAACTGCTTCTGAATCAATTTGGAATCAGTATGTAGTCAATGTGATTGCTAATATTATCTTCCTGGCTTTTCCGTGTAAATAATCGCCATGGAGTTAGTCGTCATCATCTCATAAATTCATAAAACATAGTAAACGAACCTTTCCCCCTCCCCAAAGGGAATCCATTCGTCCTATCAGGAATAATAGCTATATTCAGAAAAGCAGAATTTCAAATTCATTGGATTTAATTTCGCTGGATCCCCTCTGTCGTGTCTCCACCTTGCCGTGGTAGAGGGGCTTGCGTGTTCAAATGACCCGAGAGCTATGCTGACAGTAGCACAGCTCAGGAGACTGGAACATGACCAAGAGAGACACACACCTGCTGCTCTGCAGGTGGACTGGGGACAGGCAGTCGAAGCAAATCCATTGCATTCAAAGTCCGAATCAGGTGCACAATGCCACTACATTCTTGGTCCAGACACATATTCTACTGCAGTAGATGTACTTTAGGGGTTTGGGGCCAAAAGGGCGGTGGCACCACAGGAGCGCCAAAACAACAGCCCCCTAGGGATCCAACCCCCCGGGGCGAGGCCCCGGGGCGCCATCCTCCCGGAGCGCGGGTCGGGCGACCGAGTCATCGATTTAGAGTGTATCATCTGCGGACATACCACAATGCGCACTGCGAAGAACAAGTGTAAGTGGCTACGGCTATATTCAACTGCCCTCTGCGAGCGCAGTTGCATGCGGGAGTACTGTAAAGTACATGCAGTTCTGGTGCGGAAAGGGACATGCACCAAGCCCTGCCAAAGCTGTGGGAGGGGGGTCACAAACTATCTATCATTATGTAAGGAGTGTGGTTATAACGCAGCCAACCGCCGAACATGGTACCATGAAAAGGTAAAGCCTTTTAACGCCGAGTTTCTCCGATTGACCATGATCGCAGAAATCTAAAAATTCAATTAGAGATATGGAACTATCTGCTGTACGTACACACCCACCTGTTAGAGACTGACGGATCTGTGTATTTAGCCATGCCAACGCTGAATCAATTGAAGCAGCAAGCACGCGAGTATGGGTTGCCATACAGTGGGAGGAGGAAGGCCGTTCTTGAGGGGGAAATATCCAGAGCGCGCGAGATGGCTATGGTCGCCCTGCTCGAGAAGAACCCCAATCTACACGGGGCACGACTTGAAGCAGGGATTACCACCGCTCTGAGATTTGTACACGGTACCACCGCGGACCGAGCCGCGATCGTCGCCGAGCGACGACACCGCGCCCGGCAGCGTGCTCAACGCCACACCGACCTCGGAGCAGAGTTCCTTGCCCGAGTTGATAGTGTGCGAGATGAAGCGGATGAGAAGTTGGCCGCATTCATTCACAACGCACCTGAATTGAAACTCACCCGGGAGATTGAGGGGAGCCTGAGAAAATATGAAGCAATCGTCCCAGAAGGTAGCGACTATGAAGAACCTGGAGCATTTATGTATTCGATGATGCCCGCCATCAAAGCCCTGGTGGTAAAAGGGTTGGGGGATTATGGCGGCATTAAAATGCAGCTGAATCTCCATCTAAAATACTATCGCACCACCCCAGAAGGTGAACAGATTACGGCAATCGCCACCCATGGAAGCAGGAACTATGAAATACTGCACGAGGGGGATATTGATGAGGGGCTGAACCTCGCCAGAGTCAAGATATTCGCTGACAGTGAATGCTTCACCGAACAGGGCTCGGATTGGAACTATGATGAGTGTGTGCAGCTCGACCTCTACATAGTAAAATACCAACCATTCCGAGGCTCTAGCTACTTCGCGACTCCCAGCGTCATTCCACCACGTAGTGTTGTGAATGTGAAGAATGAGGACAACCGCTGCTTTGAATGGGCCATACTCTCAGCGCTCTACCCAGTAGCGCACGGAGAGCATCCTGATAGGCTCAACAATTATAGCGCCCACCTGGGAGAGCTAAACTTTGAAGGAATCCAATTCCCGGTGCAGCTGACCAGTATTGCTAAGTTTGAAAACCAGAATCCCACCATAGCCATCAGAGTCTTTGGGTGGAACAAAGGACCAACCATACTCCGAACCAACACACTCCAGCGCGACCAAATCAACCTCTTGCTCCTGTGTAAGGATGAGAATAGACACTATGTCTGGGTCAAGGATGTGGGGCGGCTTCTATATGGAAACAGTAAATACAAGGGTAAGAAGTATCCTTGTCTCAACTGTCTCCATGTACACTCCTCTCAGGAAACCTTGGACCAACATGAGCCACTCTGTCAAGGCATCAACACAGCCTGTCAGGTGAATGTCATGCCTAAAGAGGGAAAGATGAATTTCAAGTCCCTCCAGAAACAGATGAGGGCGCCATACATCATATACGCAGACTTTGAGACCTTGAACGTTCCAGTACATGGTGCGGCAATGGATCCAAGCCAGAGCAACACGCGCCAACTTGCTGAGCAGCCCCCCTGCAGCTTCGGCTACACCATTGTACGCTGTGACGGGCTCACCACAAACCCTGTTGTATATCGTGGGAAGGACGCTGCCGATGAATTCCTCCGATGCTTGGGACGAGAGCAGGCCACCATCCACCACAAGTTACAGCGGCCGGCGATGATGGTGCTGGGGCAAAAAGACCGTGAAGACTTTGCCTCCGCCACAACTTGCCACATCTGTAAAGAGCCGCTGGAGGAGGACAAGGTGAGAGACCACTGCCATATTACAGGCAAATACCGGGGTGCAGCCCACAATGTCTGTAATCTAGCATGTCGCATCAACAGAGACAAGCTGAGGATACCTGTAGTCTTCCACATTCTAAGAGGATACGACTCCCACATCATCATGCAAGCGGCCGGCCGTCTGGACTGGGGAAAAAGAACAGTCTACAAGAAGAAGAAAGACGGCCAATGGCAAACCAAACAAGTAGACAACACAACAATCACCTGCATACCAAACACCATAGAGAAGTACGCCTCCTTCACCATCGGTCAGCTGCATTGACAGCCTACAGTTCATGAATAGCTCTCTAGACACCCTGGTAGGGAACCTCAGCGAGCTGACACACTGAAATCAATGGCTCTGACACGTAGAGGCAACGACATAATCTCAAGATGTGAGACGTGCAACACTGAGAAGCACACCCCCTGGGCTGTCATTAATGAGCAAGTTCAGGGCCACGCTAAGCCAGAGCCAGTCACATCTCCTTCTCCGTAAGGGTGTATACCCCTACGAATATATGGACAGCTTCGAGCGCTTTGCAGAGGACCACCTACCACCCAAAGAGGCATTCTACAGCAAGCTCACCCGAGAAGGAATCAGTGACTCTGACTATGCCCACGCCCAGAAAGTGTGGCAGGAGCTCGATTGCAAAACACTCGGAGGCTACCATGACCTATACCTGAAAACAGACGTCGGTCTGTTGGCTGATATGTTCGAGGCATTCCGAGACACCTGCATGGAGGTATATCAGCTCGACCCAGCCCACTACATCAGTGCACCCGGCCTGGCATGGGACGCACTCCTAAAAAAGACGAAGGTGCAACTCGAGCTCCTAACCGACTTGGATATGCACCTCCTCTTTGAGAAGGGTCTCCGAGGGGGTGTGGCCATGGTCTCCAAGAGGTATGCTAAGGCCAACAACCCCAAGACTTCAGACTATGACCCCACAACACCCAATTCATGGATCATGTACCTAGATGCAAATAACCTGTATGGGTGGGCCATGATGGAATACCTCCCCACCGGCGGGTTCCAATGGGCCAATCCAACTCTCGAGGAGGTACTCAACACCCCCGACAACGCCCCAGAGGGATGGCTTGTTGAGGTTGATATGAAGTACCCAGCGCATCTACATGAAGCCCACAGCGACTATCCGCTAGCTCCAGAAACCATGACCGTCCCCGAGGCCTGGTTGAGCAGCTATCAGCGCGAGCTCCAGAACAAACTGGGGGGTAAGTTCACGGAGCAAACAAAGCTGGTACCTCACCTCCACAACAAGGAGCGATACGTCGTCCACTACCGCAATCTCAAACTCTATCACAGCCTCGGTCTAGAGGTCACCCAGATCCACCGAGCCATCAAGTTCAAGTCAGTCCCAATGGATGAAGCCCTACATAGAGATGAACACCTCTCTACGAGCCCAAGCCAAAGTCGGAATTTGAGAAGGACTTCTTCAAGCTGATGAACAATGCCGTCTTTGGGAAGAGTATGGAGAATGTTCGCAAGCGTATCAGAGTCAACCTTGTCAGAGGCATCGAGACTGACCGACTCCGAAAATTAATCGCCAGCCCCAACTACGAATCGTGTAGAATCTTCAACGGTGGACTGGTGGCGGTGCACAGCATCAAGAACAAGGTCCAGCTGAATAAACCAGTCTATTGTGGGCAGGCCATCCTGGACCTATCCAAGCACCTCATGTACGACTTCTGGTACAACCGGCTTAAACCCCAATACGGTAATAGACTCCAGCTCTGCTACACAGATACTGACTCCCTTCTACTTCAGGTGGAGACTGAGGATGTGTACGCGGACATGAAGGCTCACCCCGACTGGTACTTCTCAGATTATCCGCGTGACCACCCCAACCATTCGACTGTGAATAAAAAGGTGGTTGGCAAATTCAAAGACGAATGCAACGGTCGCTCGATAGCCGAGTTCGCCGGTCTCAGACCGAAGATGTACTCAATCCTAGAGGAGGCCACCAACATCAAGAAAGCCAAAGGAGTGGCTCGGACAGTTGTGAAGAAGGACCTCAGACACGAACACTACAAGGACAGCCTGTTCAGTCAGCGGGAATACAAGCACACACAGGTTGCCATACGAAGCAAGGGCCACCAGATAGGGGTTTATGAGATGAACAAAACATCTCTGAGCCCCATGGACACAAAAAAGTGGATTTGTGCTGATGGTATCAATACTAGGGCCTACGGCCACCTAGAATCCTGCTAGGGGGTAGCTGTGTGTCTGGAGGAGCAATGAGCAGCTCCTCGCGCACAAAACCACGAGCCGGCCCATCCACCAGATAGTAAAGAGTGGGCTGTCCCTCTTGCTGGGTGATATGACTAATCTTGTGCAAGGTCAGCGACCATGTAGGATCAGTGGCCCGACGCAGCCCTCCTTCAAGCTCGCCAGCTGAATAGAGATACCTGACCTGCGAGTCGGTTGGAATCACCGGTTCCTTACGCCCGATAGCGCGGCGGGCTGGCGCGGCTGGAGCGTGGGAGACGGACGAATCCTTAATTGCCTCAGCCGGCTTCCTACCAGTCAAACGAGTCACCTCATTATTGATCGCAGCGACTACCTGGGGCAGAGCTCCCACCCATTCGACCGATCGCTCTTCTGAGCCTCGGGCAGCGAGCAACAGCTCCTGGGCATATTGGGCTCCGAACAGTCTCTCTGTCAGAGTGCGGTTGAACCGCTCGACAATTGCCTGCTGACGATGGTTCCCAGCCTGACCACGGCGTACCTGTGTCTTATGCTTAGCCACCAACTGACTGACGGCACCCATAAACTCCCGCCCAGGGTCAATCTGCAAAAGATTAGGCCATCTGAGCGGCCCTCGTTTATAGATCCGCCCAAGTGCTGATGCGACCGCGTCGCTACTCTTATCTGTTAGCGGCTCAGCCTCCTTGTAGCGTGAGGCAACATCAACCACCGTCAAGGCATACCTATAGGTCCTGGCCGTGCGGCCAGAACCAACACGATCATGTGGGAGAAACAAAAGATCTGCCTGATGGACAGCATTCGGTGTGGACTCGGCGATGTGGGGTCGTGGAATATAGCGAGGCCGCGGCAGGTAGATTTGCCAGATAGCCTGCTTCTGAAGCCACTCCCTAGCCCCAGTCTCACTGACCTTAGCCGCAGCTGCCAACTTCTTCACAGCTGAATGCCCTTTCCAATAACCTTGCGGGCTGTAGTAAACACGCTCCATTATTGTAAGACCATATCACATATCTCTATAACAGCCACCCCAAGAGGGAGCCCAAGACGGGGATGTCCTTGATTGGTGACTTGGGCCCAAAGATGATTCCTTTTCCACTAACAATCTGACTCTTCCTTCCACCACACACAATGCAGGTGCCACGCTTAACCGACCGACCATTCTTCATCTTGCTAATCGTCCCACCCTTAGTGGGAGTCTGTCTCTTACACCGAAAACAATACATATTGATATACTACAGATGTCTATATATTCAAAACGAGGGTGCACCCATACCAAAGCGGCTCTTGGCAGACATCAGGGCTGAGACTATGCGGGCATCGCGCCTCTCCCAGTCGGGGGCACCACCAGACGCTGCAATATTTTCAGCCGCCGCGGCTAGGACATCATCAGCAACGTTGCGGTTAGCTGTATCGCTATGAGCCGCATAAGCAATGTCGTGACCCTTGCAGGCGCGGTCGAGTGTGTTGGCCCCCTCATAGCCTTGGGCCATCCGCTTATCTAGTTTAGTGAAAGGGCCGCAGTAGCTATATTTCCCTGTATTCTGGAACGAGTCTCCAGGAACATCCTCAGAGCTGACGCCCTCAGGCAACCTCATATGCAGCTCAGGCAAAGGCAACATATTCAGTGCTTTGTTGAGGAGCCCCATACCAACAATCTGGCTCTTCTTAGCACCACAAACTTCACAGAGACCGCGCCTGGTTATTCGCCGATTTTTCAGCACGACCTCCGACTCCTCCAGCGGAGGAGTCTGCTTCTTACAGCGCAGGCAATACATATTGAAGATATTGCAAATGTGTATATATTTAAAATGGAGATAACCAACTTCGACCTTGAGGACAAAGCCCGTCACCACCACCACTGGCTGCTGCCGGACACCGTTCGTTGTGTTGTGTGCGGGCCATCGGGGTGCGGAAAAACAAACATGATGCTCAACCTACTACTGAAGCCGGGCTACCTAAACTATGACCGACTGCACTTGTACTCGAAGTCTTTGGGGCAGGACAAGTACCAGTTCCTCCAGGATTGGGCCGAGTCTGTCGGGGAGGTTGCGGGGCAAAATATTGCCTCCTGTCATAGCTCAGCCGAAGACATCATCCCCGTCGAGGACCTGAACCCTGAAGAGAGAGCTGTCATGGACTTTGATGATGTCATGCTGGAGAAGCAGGGGCCGATCGAGAAGTACTTCTGCCAGGGCCGGCACGGTGGTGCCGACACATTCTACCTAACCCAGAGCTTCTTCAGAATTCGCAAGCAGGCCATCCGTGACAATGCCAATCTATTGGTGATCTTCAACCAAGACACGAAGAACCTGCGCGCCATCCACGACTCCTATGTTGGTGGTGATATGCCCTTTGATGAATTCAGGGAGTTCTTCACAGAGTGCACTAGCAAACCTTATGGTTTCGCAGTGATCGACCTGACCAGCAAGGCCCACGATGGTAAATACCGATGTGGATTCGATCGGTTCTATATCCCGAAGTCTTCTATTTAGATATATATGTTATTGTGATAGCAACAACATGTGGGCTGATGTGACTAACCAAGCAAAGCGTAACGCTTTTGTGAAGGATTATCTAGCACGTCGGGACCGCCTGAAGCAGCGGTTTCTGGCAGAGAAGATGGGGGAAGCAGATTTACAACAGGAGGCGGCTAAACTCTTCACACCAATTACTAAAACTGTAGCAGAGAGGTCAGCGCAACAAACGGGGGCAATAAGCCAAATCATCAAAGCTCAGACCGGTGAGTTGGCTAAAATAGCAGACAAACAGACCGGTGAATTGGCTAGACGAGCAGACAAACAAGCTAACGAGCTAGCTCGGGCTATTGAGGCGTTGGGTAGGGTTCTACCCATTGAGGGTAGAGCACAGGCCAGAGCTCTTGAGGATGAGGCCGCCACCCCAGTGTTTGAGGCCCCCCCCCCCCCCCTTCAGGGCCTATTATAATTGATGTAGATCAGGGCTTGGATGAGGAAATCATTAGTGGGAAATATAAGTACCCAATGCCTAGCACGCTCCTCAATGAGCCGGATGATGTACTTCGCGGCATCCTTGATACCACCGCAAAACTCAATTCAAACACGCTCGGGGGGAAGAAGAGGAGGGCCGGCGTCACTAAGGAGGAGATTGAACAAATAGATCGAGATATTGCAGCTATACAAGCATTCAGGGAGCGTGTTAAAACTATATTGGATAATCGACAAGAGGTTATCGTCCGTGGGCAAGGGTTGAAACTCCGAGGGAGCAAATTCGGCACCCTAACTATTGATCCCGCAGCTCTGGCTGCGGGCCGGCTGCAAGCTTTTGATGGGGACACCCTAGTATTGTCGGCTCCAGCAGATGAGACGCTGTACGATCTCCTAACCAAGCGGTTCATCAAAGCAAAGCAATACACCCCACAAGCTGTTGAGACATTTAGCCGGCTGGCTCAACTTGCCAAAATACCAGTCTATAACAGAAAGGGAAAAAAATACGGACTAATCCGAGGTAGTGGTGTGTTATACTACAACGACCCCAACACTCTGGTGGAGCGCCTAGCCCTGTTAGTAGCTTCGAAGGAGGCGGGGAATACTGGAGTTGACACAGAAATATCTGCGATATTGGATGAGCTTATGCGTAGTGGGGTGATCTCTAAGGAGCAGGCTCTCAAGTTGAACAGAAGAATCTTCGTTCATTAATCATGGAGCTCCAAGTGTTAAAGGAAATCCGCGACCGGCTCGCCTCGATGGAGGTGCGACTCGCACCGAAGGAGAATATGTCCCTGGTGGTAACGTCGGATAAAAGCGACTGGACGACCTACTACTCCCCAGCGCTGTACCTTGACCCCCAGAAGTCATACGAGCTGGCCTTGCTTAATCTAGAGACCTACAACTCCATCAGCAATGTTAACTCCACCAACAATACTTTCGTCTACCGTGTGGAGAAGAAGGAGTGGAAAACCATCACCATAGAAGAGGGGGCCTATGAGCTCGCCCAGATCAATCGAGAGATTCAAAGAAAGATGGAGGAGGCCAAGGATTGGAATGAGAAGGCCGAGGAGAAGTATTACATTACCATAGGACCCAACCCCTCAACCCTTCGAGCTTTTGTAAAGATAACCAACCCAGACTATGAGGTTGATATGGGTGCTTCGTCTTTGCGCAAAATACTTGGGTTTGACCCACAAATATTGACTAAGGGCTATAAAGAAGGGGAGAAGCCAATAGACATCTTCCATGTGAATAGCATTCTGGTCAATTGTAATGTGGTGAGTGGGTCTTATCTCGGAGGTGGGACCCACCCCACCATCTACTCATTCTTCCCCAACGTGTGCCCTGGCTATAAGATCTTAGAGTCTCCCAGAACGGCTGTCTACCTCCCTATCACCCAAGCTGGTAGTATACACAGCATACGCGTCTGGTTGACTGACCAAGACGGTGCACAATTAAACTTTAGAGGCGAGCAAATAACTATAAGGCTACATATTCGCAGTGTGTAACCATGTATGTTTTCCCAAGACGTCGGATGCGGGTAGGAGGGGGGATGTTCGATTGGTTGGGCTCGGCAGCTCGGGCGGTTGGAAGTCTGGTCTCTTCAGGTGCTAAGGTGATACCCAGTGCCGTCAGTAAAGTTGCCAAATTTGTTGGCAGCCCCATAGTTAGGAATGTGGCCAAGACAACGGAGTCTGTGGCCTCCGCAGGTGCAGCTGCCAAAAAGCTGGTGGACGCTCTCAGGCCTTTGCCGCCCCAGCTGAAAAGGGAACTCACGGCTAAGAGCGCTGAAGTTTTGAAGCAGCTCGCTGTCCAGCCCGAAGTGCAGCCCACCGTCCAACCCCCCAGTCTGGAGTCGTTGGACATCGCCAGCCGAGGTGGAGGTTTCAAGACAATTAGAGATAAGTCTAGACGTTTATAATATCACCATGGACGAGCAACGCACTTCCATGCTTGAAATTTCCGAGCCTGTGCATGTTGATGAGGGTATTGAATCCTTTGAGTATCAGGAGTATGAGTCGCAGAACCCAGCTGCCCTCAACCAGAATAATACCATCCAAATTGATATACACGCTCAGGATGCCTTCACTCTCCCCTCCAAGAGCTATCTTCTAGTAGAAGGCAAGCTCAGAACATTTCGAGAGGAACACTATGATGCGAATAGTCAGGCGGCTTTGGTTAACAACGCTGTTGCGTTCATGTTTGGCAAAATGCGTTACCAACTTAACAATAACACCATCGATGATGTGTCATATCCTGGGCAGGCCACCACCATGATGACTCTTCTGTCGTGTGGGGAGGACTTTGCATGGGGTGAAGGCCTCAATATGGGCTGGTATAAGGACTCTGATGTGGGTGCGGCTGCGGCGGGGAATTCCGGTTGGGAAAGGCGGCGGCTTATCATGATGGGTAAACCTACAACGCCGGGTAACTTCAGTTTCTGTGTTCCACTCAAATATTTCTTTGGGTTTTGCAATGATTATGAGAAGGTGCTCTATGGTGTGAAGCAGTCCCTACTGTTAGATCGCCAGAGCGATGCTCATACCATCCATCGTGCGGCGGCGGCGCCTGAGGGCAAAATCGAACTGTCCAAGATCGCTTGGATGATGCCTCATGTTATACCCTCTCTGAGCTATATGAGCTCACTCATGACCCTGATAGAAAATAAGGTTAGGGTTCCTGTGGCTTTCCGCGCCTTACAATGTGATAGCTTGGCGGTGCCGCAGTCCACATCCTTCACCTGGCAGTTGGGGGTTAAATCCCAAACAGAGAAACCTCGGTGGATCCTGGTGGCTTTTCAAACTAGCCGTGAAAATGACCAGGTGAAGAACAGTGCCGTATTCGATCATGTGAAGGTGAAGAATATTCACGCCCTGATCAACAGCGCGCGCTATCCGCTAGTGGATATGAACATCGACTTCACAGAGTATAAAACTTCTCGGGCTTACAAAGCATTTGCCGACTTCAAGGAGGCGTTCTATGGTATTACAGCTCGGGAGTCATCCAACTTGGTGAGTCCTTTGGATTTCGTGGCGCTCTACCCCATACATGTTATTGATATGCGCGCCCAGTCTGAAGCCATTAAGAACACTGTTCAGGCTATCACCCTCAAGGTGGTATTTGACGCCGCTGTGCCTGCAGACACCAAGGCTTTCGCTGTGGTCATTGCAGATAAGTCTCTGTTCTTAGAATCTGACGGCAGGAAGTTTACTACAGTCTTGAATTAAACACTAGAGATATAGTGAAATAACTATGGCGCTGGTATCATATGGGCTGAGCCTCTCTCTGGGGCACAAAGAGACGTTGGTCAAGGCGGCGAAAGACGGCACTGGTGCCACCCTACGCCTGGGTGTAGGGCAGCTGCATGGTGCTGATAAAGTCGGCCTGACCCAGCGTCAGATTAACCATATTAAGAAGAATGTGGCGGCGGGTTCTGGGGCTGAGCTTGCCTTCTCGAAGAGTCAGATCAAAAAGATGGTTAAGGTGGGTGGGTTTTTCCCCGCCTTGGGGGTTGTGATCCCTCTCTTGGCTAAGGCGCTCCCCTGGCTGGGTGGATTGGGGGGCTTGATGGGCGGAGCTGCTGGTGTGGCACAGGCAGTTGATCAGGCTCGTCATAACCGGGCGATGGATGGTCGGGGTTTAGGGGATGACTTTCTGGGTAAAGTGATGCGTGAAGTGGGTGGTGTGACTCGCAGTATTGAGCAAGCTCGCCGCGCGAGGAAGGGTCAGGGTTTTGGGGAGGATGTTATGAAGTTGGCGCTGGCCCAACGGCCTAGGTTGGGGGGTTTAGGAGAGGACATTTTGAATTTGGTGTTGGCCAACCAGCCTGGTCTTAGGAATATGCTTGGGGGTAAGGGTGTGTACCTGGCTAGAGGTGGTAATGGGATGGAAAAAAAGAAGCATTAAGCAACTTTGATATTGAGAAGGCGGCTATGGATATACCCCACTTCCGCAGTGTGTTTTTGCGCGATGGTCTTCCCACAGCTCTACACAGCCCGGAGTGTGGGATTGTCAATCTAGACTCATCAGAGGGTGAGGGGACCCACTGGGTGGCTTATTACAAGGCGGGACCTATGGCAGTTTACTTCGATGGTTTCGGGCTTGACCCGCCCCAGGAGATCCTGGATTATCTAGGGTGCCCCGTGCGCACCCAAACTTTTCAGCTGCAGAGGGCAGACGATGTGATCTGTGGTCATTTATGTCTTCATGTGCTTCGTGGGCTGGCGGGCGGGCAGCAATTTGAAGACATAATACTGCGTATGGTATAGACCATGTCTGTTGGAATGTGCAACGGAGGGGCCGTTGTCCAGCTTAATCGAGCTGGGCTCGTGAGCAAGTATGGGGACACTATGTAAGGTACACTATCCATGGGTGGGTTTCGCCTCACTAATGTGGGGGAACCTTCGGGGCCTAGTGATGCTGCTACGCGTGGTTTTACGGAGCGACTCTCTAAACGGGGAACGATGACAGAGGAACTCAATAAGGGCACTGAATATATCGATCGCCCTATCCCAGGGACCACCCTTTATATCAAGCTCCTTCTTATGGAAGGGCCTTTTACAAATTGGGGGATGTTATGCCAGGCCTTCAAGTAAAATCTCTGGCTCGCAGGGCGGAGGGTTGGGTTATTATTACTTTCGGCGGAAAAGTGGAAGTTACTGGTGACCGAATTGCAGTAAACATACTTAAGGATGCTAGGGGTGTTGATACCATCAATTTGAGAGAAGTTAAGGTTTCACCGTGGATTCATCTTATAAAACTTTTGTATACCAACAACCCTGTCACTGTGGACGATTCAAAACGTATCACCTCGAATTGAATATATGGGTGCACTACTATACGATGGCGCCCGACCAGGCCTTTCGTCTTCAAGAGATCACTAGACTACAGAAGAGCTTGGAGGCTGAGCATGAAAAACGGTCTCTGTTGTATAAGAAGTACCATCGGGTTGTGAATGTCTTGGATGGGATTGATACAGCACTGCTTATGGTGAGTGTGGGGCTTCTGTCAATTGCCATTGCAGTCCCAGTCGTCTTCGGCCTAGAGATAGGTGCTCTCGTATGTGGGATATTGGGGGCGGCCGGCAAGTTGGTGACCCACAGATGTGCACTTAAAGCCAAGAAGCATGACGAAATCGGGATTTTGGTTGAATCGAAACTTTCAACAATCTCCGATCTTGTCTCGACGGCCTTGCAGGACCAGGAAATTTCTGATGCGGAATTTAAAATAATTCTGAATGAATCAGTGCAATTTCGGCAACTGCACGCTGAAATTCGACGCAAAGTTTCTGCCGACTTGCACCAGAAAAAAGAGCTTACTGACTTCACCCCACCAGCCAGAAGCCCGCCTGCTAGATAGCCCGCTAGATAGCGCGCTCTTTTTTCATGGCCTCTTTCACCTCGATGAATTTCTCCATGAAGAAGGGATCGTCTAGGTCTTCTAGCAAATCTCTTGTCAGAGCCACATAGCGCTCAGCTAATTCACTATCACAAGTGTGGCACATATCGAACGGTTGTTGTACTACAGTATTACAGATAGTGCACCCAAACACATTCCTACCCTTTTTAAGTAGTTGGAGGTGTTTGTAGCAGAACTCGCCGCGGCACCTGCGACGCACCGGATCGAGGCCCCTTCATGCACAAGCCACCTACAATTCTTCATTTTAAGTTTGAGTCGCTAGTCTCTAATTCTGAATTCCGCTCGAGTATCTGGGCCGCGCAATTTTCTTAGCGAGAAAAAATTGTCCCGCTCGCGCGGCTCATAAAACTTGTCACGCAGAAACAAAACGATCACGCTTGCTCCGTTCAGTCACGGTACTTCCGGCGTGATCGTTTTAAGCGGAAGTGTGTTGACTGGCGCGCAAGTTTGGATTTATCCCAGATCAGACATGTAGCGAAAAGGGTGCTATGTATGTTGCAGAACCATACATCGTGCAGCCACCGATACATCGCTGCTCCATGGTTCACTATCCCAGTCAGCTTCAAATTGACAGGCTAGACATTCACCCGTTCTGCACATCCTCCTCAGCGATTGTTTCCAAACAGTCTGGTGGAACTCCTAAGGACCTCCAACCCCAAGGAGTATGAATGATTATAGTTCCCCCACTTATTCTTCTACCTTGGCGTTGTATGATCCGGAGATGATAGTCACAAAAGCGTCGTCTTGAGGGCTTTCCACAAAATGTTGTGGGGCTCTTGAACCACTGGCAAGTAGGCATGTCTCTAAAACGCAATCCAGTTTCATACCTTTATATGGGAGATTCGCTTTTAGCCACTGATGTGTGTCCATGGTGTGTACCTCAAACATACTATATCTCTAAGTAGCGCTCCGGGAGGATGGCGCCCCCGGGGCGGGGCCCCGGGGGTTGGATCCCTAGGGGGGCTGTTGTTTTGGCGCTCCTGTGGTGCCAGAAACCTTTTGGCCCCAAACCCCTAAAGTACATCTACTACTGCTCTCAGCTGAGGGATATGGCTGAATTCCTCTAAACCAATATCCCCCGGATGTGAGGGCTGGGTCGATACTCACCCACTACTAAATGGGGCTAGATGCTGAGCCTGCTACACGCTAGGTCCAGATACTTGTTCTACGGCTCTTAGCTGAGGGATATGAGGGATCTCCCGGATGAGAGGTCCTGGCCGATACTCGCTCTTTGCTGCATGGAGGAAAAATGCTGAGCCGGGAGCACATGCAGCCTGCCTTGAGAGCGTTACTCGAGGTGGAAAAAGAGTCCCAGTAGTATGCAATGGTTACGATGCAAGTCTGTACTTGCTCATTGAGTGAGCGTTGTCTCATAAACACGAAATGAGGGACGCAGAGGTGTTGCCAAGGCACCAGGGCCGGGTTATATACTGGCCAAGACCTATTGACGCGTCCTCGTCGAGCGTCCTGGGCAACAGGTCCCTTCGGGGTCCTGGCTAAAGTCAGTAGGATCGCCGATTCCCCCGAAGTCGGAGAGTTTCTGCCTGTACGGCGAGGAACCACCAGTCTGCACACCAATAAACCAGACATGGGACTACGGATACTCACGCATACCTCAGGTCCTGTATGACATCACATTGTTGTTGGACAACAGGATGCCTTCATCCGACATACAGGACTTCGCGTTGGAGCTCAAGCCAACGAACACAAGCAAGCAACACGAAATGGAACGCTTGGCTAGCGAATCCATTACGTGGAGGTCCGAAGCGAAAGCTTGCCGAATGAAGGTCGTCTCATTAACACGAAATGGAACGCCCTGTTAGCAAAAACGTCTGAGTGAGAGTGGAATGACCTTCGTGCCCGGAACAGCTCTGACTGTATTGTCTTCCGGGCGTTCCCTCACTGATGTACGGAACAGCTCTGGCCTCTAGTCTTCCGGGCACATGTCCGAAGCGAAAACTTGATGAGTGGATGTCGTCTGCAGACTTACCGTTCCTGGTTTGCGTGGGGAGCGGCCAGTGGCGAACGAAATGCCCAATATATGGAAGTGAGGAATTAAGACAGTCATGAGCAGGACGTGGCGATCCCTTTGGTGAGTCAAGACTCGGAGCATTATGTGTCGGCTTTGCAATTATGGAAGCCTCCTTGGATGGCGGGGAATGCGCATGGTCTGCTCCTGCCTTCCCTTGAGGGTTGACCGTGATGTCTCTGACCGGTCTAACTTGACCAACTGAGATGTGGACGACGCCACAACACTGAGATTCTAATATCCCTCGAAACCCCAAGAAGGCAAACCCGTAAAAACGCCCGCAGAACTCGGATGTGCCGGCCTAACGGTTGCAAACAAATTGGCACTTCGCAAAACAAATTCCGAGTGAAATATCCCTCGTGCCCGGAACAGCTCTGATTATTTTGTCTTCCAGGCACATGTCAGAACCGAAAGCTTGCCGAGTGGACGCCGTCTGCAGACCGTTCCTGGTTTATGCGGGGAGTGACGTCAGGCGAACGAAACGCCCAATACATGGAAGTGAGGAATTGAAGCAGCCATTAGCACGACGTTGCGATTTCTTGGGTGAGCCCCGACTCAGAGCGTTATGTGTCGGCTCTGCAATTATGGAAGCCTCTTTGGATGACGGAAAATGCCAATGGACTGCCCCTGACTTCCCGTGAAGTCTTCGGCGATTCTAACTTGACAAGTGGTATGTAGACGGCACCACACCAGTGAGAGTCTCATAGGGATGCTAACCTGGCAAAAATATGCACGCTAAAGTCGGATGTACACGGCAGCTACGTCTGGAAAAAAATAAAAACTCTGGATGAACGCAGAAGAAGAAGGAGAATTTCTCTGGATTAACGTGTCTAGTAATCTCCTCCTTCGTATTATAATTAATTTCACCCTAGGACTTCTCAATCACTGCATTTTTTAAAGAGTCGCAGCACACAGGGAACATCCTCCGAATGAAGCTTTAGATAATACTCAGGGACGTAGTTTGAAGAGATGCAGGTCTAGATGGTACAAGCTCAAGACACAGTTAATCAAGTGTGTGGATACAGGGAGGATCATGTGTGGAGAAGATTGGGTCTTGGTGCCCTCTAATAGTGAAGCACTGCAATGAGTTATGGTTACATTGGACCAAAGATGACGAGAATGGGCAGTGGGTGTTACAGAAGTGTCAACGCAATGATTGATAGTTGACAGCTGACACCCCGGGTGATGTCATATATACATGCCACGAAGCTGAATCTTACTGACTCGCTTTCTCAGCCTCGATGACAGATTCAGCAGGATCATTCATCTGACAGACTTGTTAGAATCATTCATACGAGATAAACAATGAACAGCATGTCGTCCTTGACACATCGCAATGTTTATTGTGGACGATTATCACAGCACTGACGATCACCAGTTCCCGTAAACGTGGGATAACATGTGATGAATATATTTACACTTGCTGACTACTGTTCAGTTACTTTAACAGAAGACAATCGTTCATCTGCCTAATACTGGCTACCACAATGTCTGACTAGCTTAAGGTCACAACTTACGCTTGGCTGCCCTTGACGCCTGGCGGTTCGCATTGCTGGGTCGTCTTCAAATCAGCACACTGCACTAAGCGTTGGCTGGCTACACTTGGCCGCACAACTGGACGAACACTTTCACTGTTGTTAAAGAATCATTGCACTAACCGTGCTTATCTTCGTTCATCACTTCAACACAAGCTTACGTCCTTCTTTCACATCGACCCTGGCTTGACTGACTGTGGCTGTCCCCGATTCACGAGAACTACCCTACTTGGGTCACGTGATACACAACTTCTTTGAATAACCTCCCTTCGTCATTCATCATCATCATGTGTTCCGCACGGACTATCCTTGTTCTATCCGTGCGTGTTAACTCATTGTGATCGCGTGAATTGCTCTCACTACGGCAATTCTTCTTCTATGTTAAACGTACTCTTAATCTATCTGTTTACTGCTGTCTGCCTCATATCGGCACATGGCATTACACTGATGGTGTATATACGGTGTACGCCCGTGTGTTGCCGGGGCCCATACGGGGGGCAAAGAATAGTAACACTGTTGCCTACCATGCTCGTCGTAAGAGGCGACTAAGGAGGCTATGGTTCACTCGCCCTGCTACTGAGTGAGTGCGTGGCGCGACACTGTGAGCTGTGAATTTTGTTTGGAATGCTTTTACATCTGTTCGCAGTTTGTAGTGTGAACTGCATGTTTAGAATGATGGCGGCCAGCTGTTGCTGGATTGACTGGTTTACCTTTTCGGTTCTCGGGTGCATTTTTCAGGAGACTCCTGGGGGTCGTCGCTAGATCTACAGAGTTTGTGCTTTGTGCGGCGCTTTCGGCGGGTCGACCTGCGGAAAGAGACCGAGCCATATGGGATAAAACCTGGGTCAGTGAAGTCTTTCTGGTGACTGCCGTTTCCATCGACAATGAACTGTATTTCTCGTGGAGGACTTTTGTGTTGGCATTCTGGTGGCGGCATTATGCACAGTACGGGCTGTTGGCTTGCCGATACTCCTGTCTGTTCCATTGTTTACATTGGGCAGTGAGGAGCATTTTGTGTGATATTCACTGGCACAGGAGCGGAGCATAATGGGGACGACCCGTTGCCGTGAAGTTGGAACCGCGACTAACTAACTAACTAACAGACACTGATGGGTCTGTAGTAAGTAGTAAAACGACTGGGTGTGGTTTTATTGCTAAGACAAATAGACACTCTTTTTTAAAAAGGGGGAGTTTGGCATATATTACCTCAACATCTAGCACGAGATTGGAAGTTGAAGCTGTTGTGGCAGCATTCAGATGTTGGTAGGCAGCACAGCCAGACATGTTGTGTTTGTAACAGACTCAGAGAGTATGCTATGGAAACTGGTATGTTCTGGGTCGGGTGGCTAGCATTGTTTGATAGGACGGGGACTAAACACATCATGGATTTTCTGCCCAGGGCTGGCAGGTATGCAGGGCAATAAACAGGCTGACATATTAGCTGCTGCTAACGCTTTAGACGGAGAGCTACTTTACGATAAAAGTGCTGTAGGGAAGTCTTTCTTGGATCGGGTGAAGGGTACAACTGAACAGCTCACTGGCCCACTTACTTGAGTCTGTTTTAAATATCTGTTTTATTTTTGGACAGCCCTTGTACTTATTGTAGTGGTGTAGAGTAAAAAGAGAGGGATAATACCTCACGGTGAGTGGCAGCCATATTCCAAGGGATAGACCAGGATCCTATTTGGTTCCCATCTCTTTACCTAGCTCATGTATGGCTCCACGAATACCGCTTGTGTACGGCGGTGGCCACACCACGGGCAACAGTCTCGGCTGACTGGCTAAACTACATGAGTGAAGTAGCGGTAATATCCTAGTAAGGGAATGTCCATCCCTTCTAAATAGATCAACGGCTTCGAAAGCGAAACAGCAGAGTGTGTGGCACAAATGAGGCGTGTTCATGACACGATAGTGAACATGGCTGGCCATCGTGGAAGAGATTGGGACCTCACCATGTAATATCCGGAAGACAGCAATGGTAATTCAGCCGGCTCCCTGGCCGAGGAGTTAGCAGCTTTCTCCGTTAATCTCGAATACTCTCGTGGTTGACGTGAGCGCACGAGAATTAGTAGTGGTTCGAGTCGCGCCAGTGACTTATGAGAGAATGGAGCCGGTCGCTCAGAAAGTCGTGGCGTGCTGATGAGCGTAATCTAGCCCAGGAATCAACATACAGCTGAAAGATGCTGGTGTTGACCGCAATATCCTGAAACAGGATGGAAACGCGGGGTGGGGGGGGGGGGAACGCAATGGTAATTCAACAACAAGAAAAAAGCGATACGGGTAATTCTTGGCCCCCTGAAGATGAACCTGTTGTAAATGTTCACAGGAAAGAGACAACTCCTATAGTGAATAAAAAAAACCAAATTAAGTTGCATGTCCTTCACAGGACATAGCAGTCAACCCCAGCATTTTCGCTGTTCGTGATTTCTGGGCAAATTTTACGTTCAGTAGTTTGCCATTGCTTTCTGAACGACCGGCTCCTATACCTTTTTCGAAAAAAACTAGCACCGCTGTGTTTCGAACCCGGGTATACGGGCTCACAAACCGCGTTCGCAAGCCCTTAGCCATAGAGACCTATAGTGAATAAGGAAGTGCATAATGACGAATGCATCCCAAATTCTTTTGAAAGGGTGCATTCTGACAATACCAACCTGAAAAGTAGAAGGAGAAGTCTGAGAATTGGTACGTGGAACGTACGCACCCTATATCAAGCAGGGAAGTTTGATAACTTTATTGCAGAGGCAAAAAGCATGAATTTGGGTATCTTAGGCGTATCTGAAACAAGATGGACAGATACAAGTTATATAAGGAGAGAAGATTACGTATTCATTAATTCAGGAGGAGATCATCAGGAGAGAGGAGTAGGAATTTTAGCAAAACGAGATTTAGAGAAAAATATTAGTGGATTCTGGACTCATAAAGATAGGATGATACTTCTCAAAATTAAGGCAAGACCATTCAACATAGTAATTCTTCTGACATATGACAACTGATTATAGTGATGAACAACTAGAAGAATACTATGAAGACCTACAACAAACACTGAAAGTTGTAAAATCATCAGAGGTCCTAATTGTCATGGGAGACATAAACGCAAAAGTCGGAAGAAATAAATGTAAGCAGATAGTAGGGCAATATGGTATGAGAAAGAGAAACGACAGAGGAGACCGGCTGATACAGTTCTGTGAAGAAAACATTCTTATTATTTGCAACATATTCTTTCAACATAACCCTAGGAAACTGTATACATAGAAAAGCCCTGGAGATAGAACAAGAAACCAAATTGACTACATTATGATTAAAAATAGATTTAAAAACAATGTTAAAAATGCCAAAACAAACCCTGGTGCTGATATCAACTCTGACCATAATCTTGTAGTTTTAAAATTACAAATAAAACTTAAAAACCCAGGAATAAGGAAATCTAAGACATCTCAAGTAGATATATAGGCATTGAAACAACCAGAAATATGTCAACTATACCTAGTTGCAGTCAAAAATAGATATGATGGGCTAATGAAAGTATGGTACAATATCGACGTGAAAATTCTGATAAAATTAATACAAAATGGGAAAGTGTAAAAACCAGTATTCAGATTGCAAATACCACATTGCCAGTGAAGATTAATAAGAAAAAACAGTTATGGATAACAGATGAAATCTTGAGTAAAATGTCTCAAAGAAAGAAAGCAAAGAACACTCCAGAGTATATAGTAATAGATAGAGAAATATGTCACAGGTGCAGAGTTGCCAAAGAGGAGTGGCTGCAGAACCATTGCAAAGAAAAAGAGGATCTGGAAATAAAACACAACTCGAAAGAATTACATGAACATATAAAAAGATTTACAAAGAAGAAAAATAATGTAACAGGAAACAGTTGTATCAGAGGGGGAAAAATGGAGAAATTATAATTAATAACACTGACATAATAGAAAGATGGACAGAGTACACAGAAGATTTATTCTGGGACAAGGGGGTCAATAGATCAACATTGTATAATACTCAAGATGGACCAAAAATACTAACGGCTAAAGTAGAAAAGGCTATTAAAAAGATGAAAGAAGGAAAGTCTGCAGGTCCTGACAAGATAACAACAGAGATCTTATCCAGCTTTGGCATTGAAACTTTCACAGAATTATGTAATGATTGATATATATATATATATATATATATATATATATATATATATATATATATATATATGTATATATAATATATATATATATATATATATATATATATATATATATATATATATATATATATATATATATATATATATATATATATATATATATATATATAATACTGGGTACATCCCCAAGGATTTGAAAACATCCATTTTCATCACATTACCGAAGAAGCCAAGAGCTATTGAGTGTGAGGATTACAGAAATATTAGCTTAATGAGCCACATAACTACGATACTACTCAAGGTCATACAAGAAAGAATTCAACATAAAATAGATGAGGAAGTATCTCAAGAACAATTTGGGTTCCGCAAAAACAGCGGCACCAGAGAAGCAATTATCTGTTTGAGGATGTTAATTGAAAAATATATAGAAGTTCAAAAAAGTATATATGTTTGTTTTATAGACTACAAGAAAGCTTTTGATAGCGTACAACATGAACGACTAATTACGTGCCTTCAAGATATAGGAATAGACAGAAAGGATATAAGACTTATTAGTAACTTGTACTGGGAACAAGTGGCGTCTATTAGATGCGGTAATACCCCGGGAAGGTTAACCCGGTCAACAAATGTCCGCAGAAGTCGGATGTGTCGGCCTAACGGCGCAAGAACGCAGCTCTGCTGTAAACAGGCACAACGCAATCAAGTCCGAAAGAAAACTCCGGATGAACGAAGAAGAAGAAGAAGAAGAAGAAGAAGAAGAAGAAGAAGAAGAAGAAGAAGAAGAAGAAGAAGATGCGGTAATAACTATTCGTCGCCTATAGAGATAAAAAGAGGAGTACGGCAGGAATGTGTACTGTCCCCAAGCATCTTCAACCTATACACAGAAAGAATTTTCAAACAAGTTGAAATGCCTGGACTCAACATCAATGGAAGAATCATAAACAATCTTAGATATGCTGACGATACCGTGTTACTAGCAGAAAGTGAGCAAGAGTTGCAAGGCCTAGTGGAAGAAGTAAACAGGCACAGTGCAGAATGTGGCTTAGATATTAACATCCAAAAAAACATAAGCTGTGATAATTAGCAGTGAAAAGGAAAGGTCATCAATGAACATCACAGTAAACGCGCAGATACTAGAACAAGTAACACGTTTCTCTTGTCTTGGACATATAATAACAGATGATAGCGGAAGTGAAATGGAAATCAAAAAGAGAATAGGAATGGCCAAAAATGCTTTCAACAGCATGAAATCAGTATTAACATCTAGAGAGATTAATAACGCATTAAAAATGAGAATTGTCAAATGCTACGTATACTCAACGCTACTGTATGGCGCGGAATACAGGACATTGAACAAGCAATTAGAAAGTCGCGTAGAAGCCTTGGCGATGTGGATATACAGACGAATAGGTCGTATTTCATGGAAACAAAAACAATCAAATGCAGAGGTCCTAGAAAAACTGGGAATGAAGAGAGAGTTGATGAAAGAAATAAAGAGGAGACAAGTGAAATATTTTGGCCAAGTTAAAAGACATGATACTCTTTTTAAAAAAAAAACATACTGGAGGGCAATGTTGAAGGCAAGCGACCAAGAGGTAGACAACGATACAAGTGGGAGGATAACATCAAGAGATGGGTGAACATCAGCCTGACAATGTACAGTCAAGGCGAGAGACAGACAGTGTTGGAGATCAGTTGCAGTCAACCTTCATTGCGGAGACGGCAACTGATTGATTGATTGATTGCACTTATTACTGCAAAGTTGCATCTCTGGGACAGAAATAGTTAACAAATGTGTGCGAATGTGCTGTTACCATGAACGTTTTGTGCATTACTTAGTGTCGGATGAGATAAGTAGATCACCTACCTGGACATCAAATATGGAGTTAACTGTCTTTATTTGTGACGTACGCTCTTTCTATGTGATCGTTTTTCTTCTTCTTCTTCCCGGATGTCCATGCATGCTTTCTCAACTAATTATACTTATTTTCTATCATTGCATACACTTTTCAGTGTAAGTAATTGGAAAACACAAAATGTAGGCCAGCTTTACAAAACGACACAATAGCAGAAGACGTTGTGGTGATAAGCCTTCATCAGCTAACAACAAACCGTAACAACACACACAAAAATAAGTGACAACATTGTAACTCATTAAAGCACAGCGTTGAGGAACTATGCAACCAAATGAACACCACGGGTCACATGCAGACCCGTTTTACATGAAAAAGAAACAAGCAAGCAGACAGAAATTAATACATGGTACTTAACTCAAAGTTTGAGATATAAAAAAAGCTTGAGAAATCTGTTTATATTTCCCATGGTATTGAAATAGTGTTTTTCAAATATATATATATAAATCGGTCCATCCGATTGAGATGAAACTTTCTACACGTCTTCTTCTCATTCCGGTGCTGCCAAATGTCATAGCTTGTTAGTGTACAAACAGTTATTTACTTAATATTATTAAATACTTTAATTTACATTATAATTTATATATAGCGAGGGGACATAACTTTTAATAGCATTGCTATATATGTAAAATTGTTGCATATTTCTCAAATAGGTGGACCTTTTCGCTACAGTTATCTACAGGCATATGCGTTATAATTCCCCCTTCTCCTCCCCCTCCTCCTCCTCCCCCTCCTCCTCCTCCCCCTCCTCCCCCTCCTCCTCCCCCATTAAAAAAAATAATCCTAGCATTAAGCGAAAGTTTCTAACTGCAACCAATAAATTATTAGACAGACAGACAGACAGACAGACAGACAGACAGGGAGGGAGGGAGGGAGGGAGGGAGGGAGGGAGGGAGGGAGGGAGAGACGGAGGGAGAGACTGACGGACGGGTAGGCAGGCAGATAGATAGATAGATAGATAGATAGATAGATAGATAGATAGATAGATAGATAGATAGATAGATAGATAGATAGATAGATAGATAGATAGATAGATAGATAGATCCTCGCCAGGGACTGGGCGAAGCCGGGCCGGGTCAGCTAGTACTTTATAACGTAAATTTTAGAAGCTGCAGAATCTTCTAGATAATGTAAACATTAAAGGCTAACAATACTATCAAATCATTAATATTAAAAAAGAATAAAGTAATAATGTTTATTAAAGAGGAAGAGTCTAACATTTATCATTCATATACATAATGAACGATTGGAGCAACTGTAAAGCTACATGTCATCACCATATACCATGCCGATAAGCGTGGGCTGTCATGTTTCGCCATCTCACAGATCACCAGAATCAATAGAATATCTAGATCAGACAATGCATCAAATCTGTTCTTTACTACCACAATGAATTTATCTTTTTATCTCCTCACTCTTCAGTGCACATAGATCAAATTGAGCGATTCGTGTGTGAATATTTGACCTTCTTTAATTGTTATATGTAAATTGCTTATAACTAATCTATAGTCGCTGTAGCAGAATTTGGTATAGTTTTTGCGACTTTTAAGGCATCAAGACTCTTTCATGTCCATAATATTCTTGAATGTTGTTGATACCAGGTGTTTCCAATAATCATACCATGCTCTTTTTCCCACTGTACAAGTCTGCAGCCTTTTTCATTATGTTCTCTTAGTTCTTACGTGCCTACCTCAACTCTAACCATATAACATAAAATAGCATAGGTAACATGAAAATCATGACACAAATCGAAATGGCATAACACACATGCAATACTATGAAACAAACGTTACTCCAAATAAATATAACAGCAAACGAAATCGAGGCTCACCAAATGTGATTACAAAAATATATGGACCTTGACTATAAATGATGGAGTATAAAATTGACACTTTTAAAATGTGAGTCTCCAGAATACTAAGTCAATTTTCTTGATGAAACAAACAAACTAAAGACAAATAAGAATATTGACACCGGTGGAGGAAATACAAATAAGAAAGAAAAGATACTCTAGTCATATAAAACAACATACCAATCAACTGAAACCCTAATGAACATAAAACCCCTCTGCCGTGTCTCCACTTTGCCGATGTAGAGGGACTTGCGTGTTCCAATGACCCCAAGAGCTATGCCGACGGTAGCACAGCTACTGGTAGGGTCTCCCATGTCGGAAAGGTCAAGGGATAGGAACCAGACCAAGAGAGACACACACCTGCTGCTTTGTCGGTAGACTGGGGACAGTCAAGGGCTAGGGAGAGCACACCCGAAAAAATGCTTGTCGAAATCGGATGCATTGAGACACAGGCTTGAAAAAACAGTGCACCGTGACTTAATCTGTGATGCCACAAATTAAAATTAATCATTATGGTGCTAATCCCATCAGGCTGTGATAGTGCCAGGCCCACTGCCTCGATATGACTACGAATCTAATTGGTAGTCACCTTCCTCTGTGCTGTGGAGTCAAGGCACTGAGTAGTAGGGTAAGAACTATTGACCAAACACCCCAGACACTTAACATACTACAGTGGAATGCCAAAGGAGTTTCTAACAGGAAAGTCCCCCTAACAAATCGTCTTCATAAGGATATAATAGATGTGGCATGCATTCAAGGGACACACCTCAACTCCCATCGCAGATTCTCAGTCAGAGGATATCAGGCCACACGTTTCAACCGCGAAGGACACAAAGGAGGAGTTCTAATACTTACACGAAACACATTACCTTCAGCGAAATATCTGAGATCTCTGACAACCAACCGGAAATTATAGGTGTTGATATAATGATAAAGGGCGTGAAAATGAGAATTTACAATCTGTATAGCTCAGCAGATAAAGACTTTACACTTTCAAACATGCAAATAACTGACACAAACTGCATTATTGTCGAAGACTTTAATAGCCGTTCAGAAAGATGGGGATACCCAGATACTGACAACAGAGGAGATGAAGTGGAGGACTTGGAAATAGACTCAAATCTCCATCTACTCAACAAAGCGGATCACACACCGAGCTTCTACTCTAGAAGATGGTTCGCGTCTTCTTCTCCAGACTTAGCTTTCCGCACAGAGGACAATCTCCACAAAATCGATCGCCATGTGTTTGACCAATTAGCAGGCAGTGACCACAGGCCAATCAAGCTTGTAATGAATATGGAGTATGTCTAACAGGAACAAAAGCCTTTATCTCGCTGGAATTACAAACGAGCTGATTGGGATAGATTTACCATACTAATAGACAAATATTGTGAAAATATAAATACACGACATGGCAACATGAAACAAAGCAATAATACAGGCGGCCACTGAGTCCATTCCACAAGGAGCGAGTAAAAATTACAAACCGTACTGGACTGAAGAACTACAAATTTTGGAGGACAAATGTGAAGATGCTAGGAAGACAGCTGAGAGTGAACAAACAACTGAAGCGAACATCTCTCTCAAAGCCATCTCAGCGAAATATAAAAGAACAGCAAATTAAACAAAAAGAGAAAACCTACCTTTGACAGGAATGGAAACAAACTATGAAAACTAGTTAAAGCCTTGAACAATGAAGGACACAGAAACAAACAAATAACAATTAAACAAGGAAATGCCTTGCTTAAAGGAAAAAAGGCTGCAAATGCACTAATGGAACACTATGCTAGTGCAAACCACATTGAAATTACAACCGAACAGAAGAAAGCAATCAAAGATAAACAAACACATCATAGTCATACAGAGATAGCAGCAGAATATATGATGGCACATCTAAAAATGGAAGACATGGAACAGGCAATGAATACCATAAAAACGAAGAAATCACCAGGAAAGGATGGAATCAAAAATAAAATGCTAAAAGAACAAGGCACTAAAGTAAAAATGACACTTCTAGCATTCCTAAATTACAGCTGGAAGAGAGGAATAGTCCCACAGGCATGGAAGGAAGCTATACTAATACCAGTCCCAAAGAAAGGAAAAGACTTGGAAGTACAAATGGCTATCGACATATCAGTATACTTAGCTGTGTAGGGAAATTAACGAACCGCATTATCAATGGCAGGCTAACATGGCATCTGGGAGAAAATCAACTCTTAACACCACACCAAGTAGGATTAAGAAAGTACAGATCCACTGTAGATCAAATAACCTATATAGCTCCAAGAGAAAAAGCACACACTAGCGGTCTGGATAGATTTAGAAAGAGCATTTCATAAAGTATGGAAGGAAGGACTAAAAGTAAAACTGCAAAAAATGCATGTTTGTGGGAAAATGTACAAATGGATTAGCCACTACCTTGAGAACAGAACTGCCAGGACAAAAGTACAAGGACAAATCAGCAAAGAGATGCTGTTGGAGCAAGGTGTCCGCCAAGGAAGAGTTCTTTCACCAAGATTATTCACATCATATATAAATGACATCACGGAAAATTGTCCAGCCAGAGTACACACATCTTCCTTTGCAGATGACCTAGCCATATGGACATCTGAAGAATATATTAGTGGAGCTAACAGCAGAATACAGCAAGCTTTATTAGCACTAGAGGAATGGTCAAAATCATGGTTAGTGAAGATAAGTGAGGAGAAAACAACATGCACAGTGTTCTCCCTCTCAAATAAAACGCAGCACTGTAAGCTAGTATTGAATGGAAAAATATTGCGCCATGAAGAAAATACAAACTATTTAGGAGTCACCTTTGATCGTCGCCTGACATGGAAGACACAGGTTGAGAAAAGAATGGCAATCATGAAAACGCTAGCTGATACAACGTGGGGAGCAGATGAGAAAGTTCTCAAGAAGTTATACACTGGACGGGTGAGGCCAGTACTGGAATATGGCATCGCAGCATGGGAAACAGCAGCGAAGTCAAACTTAAACAAAATAAGAGGAGTCCAAAATCAAGGAATGCGGATCATAATTGGAAGCCTGAAGACAACGCCTATTAACGAACTAGAAAAGATAACTTGTTTACAATCAATGCAGGATAGAAGAGATAGTAGAGCCCAGCAGCAAGCAGAAATATTTAGGAGATTGACAGACCACACCATGTACACAAGGTTTAATGGTTTTGGAAAGGGAAGACTAAAGCGTAGCAACCTTGTAGAATCCGCAAAACGAAAGATTAGGGCAGATCCTATACTTAACATATCAACAGTCAAACCCATTTACAATACACACATGTTCCCAGCTTGGAGACAGCAGCAAATGCCTGAGATGATAGACAAATTCCTGGTATTGAGAAAAAGAACACTCAGAATGAATCGGAAAGAAGAAAAAAATCCCCAAACTACATGAATTAACATTATTCAAGTAGCAATTGGACCCATGCATATACAGATGGATCAGCCAAACATCCAATAGAAAATGGAGGAGGATGAATTCTCCTAAATTAAAAAAGAATTGGAGTGGGGGAAAAAAACACAGTCAATGGCAACAGGACAATTTTCATGTAACTTCAAAGCAGAGGTAGAGGCTTTGAAAACTGCAACAGAAATGCTCTTGATGGAGGAAAATAAAGAGAAGCAAATAGCTATCTTCACAGATTCATAGTCAGCTGTCTCAATACTGAAGAGCAAAAATAGCAAAGAACTAGCAGAACGAACGAAAATCTTTATTTTCAAAGGGTTAAGAATTGGGCACGCAGGCCCGTCTGATATTCTGCTCTTCTTCTCTATTTCTTCTCATACATTCTTTCATTCAACATCTCTTATGAAGCAATTCTTTGACAACAAAAGAACAATAAGCATTAAAACGCATGAAAAATAATCAATAATACATGACTCGTTGAGGCAATGTTTAACATGGGCATCATGAATACCCAAGGTGGGTGTAACTTGCCCTTTTTTTTTTTTGGCTAGTTGTCGTTCGAGATAATTTACCATTATTATTGTCTTTGTTGCTTTTTTTTTTTAGGGGGCATGTAATCTGTCCTGAGGTAGTGCAAACATGTTGCGACTGCATGTATAATGATTGGTGGTGTCTTTGATTTCTTGTGGAAGATTGTTCTACAACTGAGTGGCAGAGTATGCTAAGCTTGTTTTATATAAGTCTATCCTAGGTTTAGGGACATGGAGTATATTTAGTCGTTCGCTATGTCTTGCATTATATTTAAACAATGGCCAAAGGTAGCTTAGGGCATTTTTAAATAGGATTTTGTGAATTAGTTTAGCCTTATTAAAAAGTAGGCGTTTGTGGAGTGGCAGTAACTAAAGACGTTCATGTAGGTTAGAATTGCCTGTAAGCTTATCACCATTGATTAGACGCACTGCCCTTTTCTGGAGTGAATAAAGGCGTTTTGTTATTGATTTGGAGCATCCATCCCAGATTGTGGAGCAATAATCAATATGTGTTTGTATGTGGGAGCTAAGATGTATGCAGAGCTAAGATTAGCACCCCGTGGACTATGGCAGAAATCCAAAAAAAAGTTGTAATACAGTGGATCCCATCACATTGCAGTATACCTAGAAATGAAGAGGCTGACAGACTAGCAAAAGAGGGTGGACGACTACCACAGCCTGACACAGACATAATCTATAATGAGGCAAAGAGGTTTATAAAAAGCACTTATAGAACCAATTGGGAATCAGAGCATCCAGGCTACCAAAGAAATTATGGATATTACAAACTCGACCGAAGTGAACAAGTAGCTATCTTCAGACTCCGCACAGGACATAACAGGCTGAAATACCACTTGTTCAATAAACTAAAGATAGGAAATACTGTTACAAAGCTACAGGACACGAAGGGAACGGAAGGAACGCATAAGCCAAGTAGAAACGTTGTCGAAGTTTATTGTAAGAGACATGTTTATATCAAAACGTAGCATTTTGTATATACGTCCTACTGGCTGGAGATCTTGGTCGTAACTCCTCTGTCTCCCGCCTCCACGTCAACGCGTGAGCGTCCCTAGCTACTTAACTACCGGGTGCTCACGCGTGCATTAGTTAGTAAACCCATTTCCCCCTTTGCACGCCACCTAAACCCTTTACAGAGCTACTCTGTTATATTTCCTCTCTACCCTCAACGAGACTTTTCCCCGAAATGTCTTAACTCAAAACCCAACCTAAATCTCCGACCCCCGAGTTATGCTTCAAGACTATCCGCTAATTCTATATTCTTACCCCAAATAATCCTATACTTCTTCTTCAATTCTCAAGCAACCCGCTTACATTTCATACACGAGCTTAACACGGCTCAACTACGAAAATCATATAGCTCTAACCTTAAATATACATTACTCCCCAGTCCTTCTACTCCACTACTCTACTACTTATATCTTATAGCCAACTGCTATGAGCTCAAACAAATCTTACAGTTCCTCCATTATTTATCGTGAACTTATACTCCTTTTATATTTAGCATTGACCTTACACCATAATTATTTCTTCTATATTCCAACATCTTACTTTATAATACACTTCCCAAGCAAACCGCTTACACGTATGTTCATCAAAATCACTGGTAAATAAACAAAAATTGAAGATTATCATGCGCTATGCAACATATCATCCTCTCTCGAACATCAACAAAACACAGGATAGACAGAGATATGGTTGGTGCGCACCGAGAAGATAGTAGGAAGTAGTCACATTTATCCTCCCTTGCATTCACAAAACTTTATAAAATAAAGTTTTCAAAAAAAAAAAAAAAACGAATCATATAATCCATGAAAATGATATGTACTTCAATTTTGTTCATAATAATTATTCTCGTTAAAAATTACGTCTATCTAAAACTTCATCTTTATACTCTCAATATTAAAACCTGTATCATTTGTGCTGCCAACCACAGCCATTAAAATAGTACTTTATGACTGTATTTTCCATGGCTCATGTTCAATCATGATTATACCATAAAAATAATATTGACAATGTTCATTTCTTATGAACATACTTACTTCCCTTTGTAATTCCTTTAATCCCCAGCTATTATAATATGTGTTGATATACACAGCTTCAATCTAAGACACCCCCCCCACATGGCGTTCAGTCTATGTGTTCCTATTAACCCTCCCTGGTATTCATCGTTCGTATCTAATTTAATCCTCGCCCATTATGATATGTGCTGTTATCTACAGCTCCATCTTTGGCCACCCTCAGTTAAACTAACCCCTCATATTCCAAACATGGGATTCAATCCATGTGTATTCCTATTAACGCCGACTAACTAACGCATCAGCCTTAAATACCATTTGCAAGTGTCAACCACGTTCACTTCTTCTAAATACCAGCAAGCTCAACTTCGAGTCACTATCGAAGCTCATGGCACTCACACTATGTTTACCTAAACTTACTACTACCAAGGCGAATATGTCTCTCATTATAGTCTAAAGTCGTTTGCTAATATTTAAACGAAGGAATCAATAAGGTCTAGACTCTAAACTCAAAACTAAATAATAACAGTTTTTTAACCAAGTCTTAACAGTTATCAACTTAATATCCTTAAACAAGTCAAAATACTAAAACTACGAATGATGAGTCATAAAAAACCAAACATTTCAAAACAAAACGCTTTCCCCCCAAATTGACATACATGGTTTTATCCCCGACATAATATACATAATAAAACAAGCATCAATTTAAATCAAGACTAAATTACTTAATGACACCTAACATTACCGGTCTCTTTTACGGACCGGTACTTTACACGTAAAAGAATGTAAACACAACAAATCATATCCTAAATTTAAATGGAAATATGCATCCCGTTAACCACGGTATCCCCGTAATGCGAAAACCACCCGAAAATGTCTATTTATTATAGAGCTGACAACCATATTGCCTAAGCTTAATTAAAATAATATAACATAACATACATGATGCATCGACAATTCATATTCAATTAAAACCTATTTACTTATCGTGAGTCACTCTTTTGGACTCACAGCCAATTGTCTACTCGCTAAAGAAAAACACAACAATTCTTAACCAGGCTATCTACTAACCTGCTCTAATTATCACATTCATCTGTAATTTACAGCTACTGTATTTCATCAAACACAGTGGTATAAAATGATTTGTCGTCCAACGTCAATATATAGGTCTCACATTTTAAACCATCCTTAAATAAAAAATTCCTCTCCTGCTATCTGCAGAATATTCTATCAATCTATTTGCTATATTTCCATTTTTTCAACAAAGCTAGATTTTTCTCTATAAGTGCCATCCCTATATCAAGGTCTTCATTTTCATGATGAGAACTTATAATGTCTTCACTCATACTATCATTTCCATCAGTCTCTGACTTTTCATCCATTTCTTGTTCTTCTGTATTTATATTACTGGCCTCTAATTTTTTCCGTTGTATATCTAATCTAATTTGTTTGTCTTGGTTCCTTAATGACCTTTCTAACAGTGGAATGTCTTCGTCACTTGATGAACCTTCTCTAATTCTTTTTTGTCTCTTAACTTCTCTTTCTTTTTGTCTATCTATTCTTCTTTTCACTGCTTGTCTTGTATTCTTATACGGGGCGTTTACTTCCTCCATAGACTCAACGCTATCAGGTTTGTAGCCACTAAACCTCTCATTTTCTTTATTCATAAAGGTTTTTGGTATTGTCTCCGATTGTTCATCCATCGCCTCATATAAAGGTGGTGTTATTGTTTGTTCTGGTACAAGGACCTTTCCAGTTTCCGGAGGTATCACATATTTAACTCGTCTGACGAGTTGTCCGTCTGAATAAAACCCTTCTGAATAGTTATTATCACTTTTCTTGTCTTCTTCATCTCGTCTCAGGTGTTCCACATGTGAACGTGCCAGGTGCCCCGTGATTTGGTTCTTAATCTTATATGAAACTGGGCCTAATTTTTCTAAAATATAATACCCTGGAACCCAATAACTATCAAATTTTGAATTTCTTCTATGTTTTTTATAGTATACCCTATCACCTATTTTAAATTCTTGCAGTTGTGTGTTTTTATCTGCGTACTTTTTCTGTCTTTCTCTAGCTTTAATTACGTTGCTTCTCAATGTTACGTGTGCTTTGTGCATTTCTTGTAAAATCATTTTCTGAAATTCTTCTCCCATATATTTCCGTCGTGGTTTGAGTAAATTGTCAATTGGCAGTATGGGTTCTCTTCCATATACTAAATAGAATGGTGAAAAACCTGTACCCTCATTTTGATGTGTTCGTATCTCTCCCAATGCAGGTGCTAAGTACAGATCCCAATCCTTATCATGTTCTTCTACATTTTTTGCTAGTATATTGTATAATGTTCTATGTTGTCTCTCATTTTTCGCATTAGAGGAAGGTCTATAATAAGAAGTTTTTATGTGGACAATATTCAGATCTTGTAATAGTTTCTCAAACTTCCTGTTCACAAATTCTTTCCCATTATCTGTGAGGATTGTCTGTGGGCAACTAAATCGTGGTATATACTCTTGTAGAAAGATGTTAATAATGGAATCAGCACTCTTATCCGGGACAGGATAAACTTCTGGCCATAAACTATAGCAATCCACTATATGTAGTAGATATATATTCCCCGAGAGCGTCCTAGGATGCGGACCTGAGATATCTAAACTTATCTTTTGCATGGGAAATTGGGGAATATCAGTCTCCTGTAATGGACATTTGATTACTTTCATGTTTCTTAATTTGCATTTTTCACAGGCGTCAACGTACTTATAAACACTCTTAAACATATTTGGCCAATAATACTTATTCTTAAGGGCTTTGCACAATTTGTCACGGCCAAGATGACCATTTTCATCATGATATGCCTTCAAAATCTTGATTTCTAATTGTTTCGGAATGTATTTCCTCAATTCAGCCTCTTCACCTTTTTCATTCATATAATATAACTGCCCATCTTGCTGCAACTCTATAACATTCTTTTTGAAAGTGTTTTCACCTGTTTCTATCAACTTTTGCTTAATTTCTATTACTCTTGGGTCAATTTCTTGTTCATTTTTCATATTAAAATGTAGTAACTGTGGTTCTTCCGATATTGGTTCAGAATCTTGTTCTGTCTGTGAACTACCAAAAACTTCTCTATTTAATTTGGCAGAATCGAGTATATTTACTTGCCAGTTTCGGTCATCTATCTCTGGTTCACCCTCATCTTCAGTATTCTCCGTCGTCTCTGGATACGGGATTCTGGATAATAAATCTGCACAGGTGTTCTCCTTACCTGATATGTACTCTACTTTTGAGTTATAATCTTGCAAATTTAGCGCCCATGTTTGTATTTTTCTGTTCTGTACTGGAGCCTCTAGTAAAGATTTTAATGGCATGTGATCAGTTTTAATAATGAAATTGGCGTTATGTAAGTAATAATCTAATTTCTGTAGCCCATAGTGGATAGCGTATGCTTCTTTTTCCACTGTCGACCACCTTTTTTTAGACTTACTAAGTTTGTGTGACAGAAAGTAGATTGGTCTTTCGTTTTTAACTCCTGGTATTTGCGAGTTTTCACCTTCATATGGTTGCGTTAAACATGCTCCTATGGCATTATCTGAGGCATCTGTATATAAAATCAATTGTTTGTCTAAGTCTGGATGTGCTAATAATGGAACTATTGTTAAACTATTTTTTCAAAAAATCAAATGCTTTCTGACAATCTTCATTCGATTTAAATCTTGCGTATTTGCAAGTCAGGTTTGTAATGGGTTCTGCTATTTGTGCGAAATTTGGGATGAAACGACGATAATACCCACACATACCGATAAAAGCTCTAACTTCCCTCACGTTGGTCGGAGAAGGTAAATCTCTAATGACTTTCACTTTATCCTGATCTGGTTTAATTCCTTCTCTATCGATGATGTACCCCAAATATTTAGTTTCTGTTTTTAGAAATTTACATTTACTCAGAATTAGTTTAACATCGTGTAGTCTTAGCCTGTCAAAGACTAATTTTATATGTTTTAGGTGGTCCTGTACGTCTCCTGATGTATATATCAAAATGTCATCTATGTATGCCAATGCGAACTTTTGCATGCCTTCTAATACTTGATTTATTAATAACATATAATGAGAAGGAGCTGTCTGTACGCCAAATAGCATTCGTAAAAATTCGTAAGAGCCTGCGTGAGTGTCGCTTGTCGTCCCGGGAGGAACGTGGAATCAACAAGCACACCTTCAAGCTTATTATCTTTTGGGATTATTGACTGACTTTTGTCTACACTCCTCCCTTCCATCTTCCATTCCATATATCTCTTTCTTTCTCTCTCTCTATTATTCCTCTATAACATACTCCGACAACAGTTTCTTTCAACAATTAATAAAATATTTATTAATCAAAACTATGTCTGATGTATGTATGGACTGTGTAGGTGTAGTTGGTAGTGTCTTCTATTGTGGGTGCAAGAATGAACTCGGAATGTCTAGTCTCCGTATCACATTTCGCCTAGTCACACGGCCAAACCACAGGACATCAACATATAACAGGACAGGTCTCACCCTGGATGTTCCGTATGCTTCAGTCTGGAGGTAAATCCGTTATTGAACGAAAGAAAACTGTTCACCACTGGATCACCGTAAAGTAATAATATTCCAGTAAGTCTATGACTTCACCCGAGTCTGCTTCACGAAGTTAATAATCCAACACCGGAAAAACCACATCACCACAGTCCAGCATATTGTCTCTATCGACTATCAATGTTCTGACTTGTCTATTGTTTCTTCACTATGAGTCTACAGTGTAAACGTATGAAGTTTTATTTGGCTTTGCTTTCCGCAAGATTATCTTCCTTTTTCATTGTTACTTTGGTTATCTGGATATCCTTTTCTTCTTTTTCAAAGTTCATTTAAGGCTATATTTTATTTCGTCTCCCTATTTGACCCTGTCTATGTTCTTCCTTGGTTTATTGAGGTATTTGATCTCCGCCCAAATGAAATGCCTTGAGTTTATCAACAAAGCTTTTTCTGTACACAAGACGTATTGGTCTATCTTCGCTGATAGATCAGGATGGGAATTGGAACCTGTGAGATGTATAGTAAATCAAGTGATATGCTTCTGCCACTTAATACTACTTATGTCAGTGCCCTTCTCCAGCCGTAATGAAAAGGCTTTCGAAGGATACACCGACATAAGACATATGAATTCACCAAAGTCTAAACTATTCACTAATAGAAAGCAATGGTAAACGCTATGCACCAACATCTATTTCCCTATGCTAATATTACGCTAATATTATAATACCTTATATATTCAATTATCATCCCGGAATTGAAATACACTAGCGAATGAAAACACTAATATCCCATATTCTTTCAACCATTAGGGACGTGTATTTCTTTCCCCACTCAGGATGCATAGATAATTCAGCCCAGTTTGGAACACACACTAAAACAGAAAACCCAGTTTCTACTATTTATATTGAGTGTCCAATCCTCCGTTATTGTTTGATGTTCATACCTCAACACTCGTCTCTTGACGTATCCTGCACATCAAAAGGCGGTGAAATCACGTAGTGATTAGTTGCTCGTTTCGTTACGTGGTTACGCTGTTTCCCTGGGTTCCCCTTACGCTAATACTTCAAAGCGTCCTAACCCGTTGATCACCTTCTCCGTTCATTTTTCCCCAACGCGATCTCCCCGTTTCCCGTGTCCGTCCGATCAGATCGTCAGGCAATGACCTCTGCGAACACCTGTATCCTATTTTTATATCCGTCGGTCAATGCTCTTTAATTTATCCTCCTCTCAGACTGAAGTACACGATTGTTAACCCTCCTCCTACATTGTAATTTATCTATATGTAAGTTATCAAGGAATCACTTAACTCACAGTATTCCCGTGACATAGGCCCCCTCTTAAGAGAGTTGACCGCGTCTACTCTTCCTCACTGTAGGTTTGATTCCTATGATCCTCCAACCTATTCCTCTTCCTCTGGAATTGGATGTCTAGATAGGAAATCCGCTCCTACATTCTCCTTAACCGGGATGTATTCCACTGTGAAGTTGTACGGCTGTAGTACCAACTACCATCTCATCAATCTTGCGTTGAGCTTCTGTGAAGTAGCTATGAACATTAAGTGTTGATGATATGTATGGATTCTCACAAGGATCTGCACCTCATCCAGTAGGCAACTTCATGGACAGCCTACCATACTACTCATGATCACCATTAGTGTTGGCACATCGCCCCGGTACGTTCAGTCGACCTCCTTTCGACTGGAGTAAGCGATGGCTCACAATACAGACTGATCGTCCCATCCTTACTGTAACACTGTTTCCATATTCTCTTGGTTTCCCCCGGCTTTGCCTCTGGGGATGTTCCGCCTCGTCCTCGTTGGACCGAGTCGTCTTTCCCAAACCTCCCGGACTTGTGCTTCCAGGACCATCTTGGGCGATATTGGATCTGGTCAGCCAATCTTCGGTTGGAGTCCTGGGTATCCCGCGTCTTTCCCGACGTTACCCACCCCTTCTGAACTTGGTTACTAGTGAAGGTTTCCCTCTTGTCCTTTCCCTGACATGGGATTTCCCTCCTCCCTTCGTTGGGTAAATCTGACCTATCACGTACTGTCCCATAGGCCCTCCTATGTTGTAATGGCGATCTCTGGTCTTCGTCTGGAACTGTAACCTTTTTCTTACTGGCTGCCATCACCATCAGGTGCGAAGCTTTGCTCTCGGATCTCCCCTCATATTTCTTAATGAGATGCCTAGGGAGATTTTTCCTTTCTCCCCCGATCCGGATTCCATAGGTATTCTTGGACACAACCTTTTCCACAGGATAAGGTCCTTTCCATCCTACTTGGAGTATATTGGTCTCTGCTGGACCCCACACTTCCACTGTGTCTTCCACCTTAAGAGCTATTTTCCTCTTAGTCCGCTTGTTGGGTGGTGCTTTCTGGCACTCTGAACAAGACTTAACCCACCGGCGTACATCACCGGTCATTCCTGGCCAGCAGTAATGGCCGGAAATTTGCTGCAACGTCTCTTTTACACCCATATGTCGATTCTCGGCTATGATGTGTCCACTCTGAAGAATGTGAGGACGGTGGGTCTCTGGAACCACCCACTGCTCATGTAGGTTGTCTCCCCTCCCAGCTCTCCGATAGAGTAGTCTATTCTTCAGAAAGTACTGTCCCCGTTCTGGTGGCTCAGCACTTCTTTGCAGCTTCCTGTAGCAAGGACGCAACGTAGTGTCCTTCCTCTGGGCAGTATGCAATTCTCCTAGCACTGAGTTGTCGCATAGTGTCTCTGCCTCTTTTTCCTTCCCTTGAGATCCACTGACTACTGTTCCCTGGTGGGCTGGCTGTTTGGGCATCCCCAAAAAGACATATTTCGTGCCAATGATCATGGGAAATAAGGAGTCAGATAATACAGCAGCTGGAATAATGCCCGTGACGTACCTGGATTTAATCTCCACCTTGGCGATTGGCAGCGTCATGGTAACAGCACTCCTCATTGCCGGCTGTATCTCTATGGTCTCCCCTGTAAGTTGGTCTGGGCTTACCAGGCTGGCATCTATCACAGCTTCCCCATCCAAACCTGAATCGTAGAGACAAGCCACCTGCTGGCCATTGACTTCAATCAGTTCAACCACAGGTGGTCTCTCTTGGTCCTGAGTGTGTTCCATCTCCTCGACCTTTTCCTTGCATCTGCAGTCCACAGTATTATGTGTTTTCGACCTGCAGTGTGTGCACCATTTTCCCCTCCAAACTTTCCGTGGGCTCTCTTTGGTCAGAGCTTCTCCCCCGACCTCAGCCTTGTCGTTGATCACCTTCTTATGAATCACTTGGCATGCCGCGAAGCGATAACTTTTCGGTTTCGATCTGCAGTCCTTTGTGTTATGAGAGGGCACCTTGCAGATTGAACACCACTTCTCGGACCACGGTCGTTTAGCTGGAGAATTCGAGGTGTTCTGGTTTCCTTCCTTCACCTTCTCTGAACTCTCCATTGACGTCTTTATATAAGGTTCCACTTTTTCTCCTTCCCAGTTTTTACAGTTTCTTTTCGGTCTTGTTTATCCTGGCATTTTGTGGTGGGTATATTGATTTCTTTAGCTTCCCCATTGACTTCTACGAATCTTTCCGCTAGCTTATTCACAACGTCCAGCCGTTCCGCCCCTTGTTCTCCTAAAAATGTCTTCAGTGGTTCTGACATTTGCTGTCGCATCTGGTCGACCACCATCATCTCTTCCAAACTGTCATAGTCCCGCTTGAACTCTGCCAAGTCCATCCATTTCTGGAGATATGATTTCAGCCTCAGACTGTAGGCGGCGAATAGCTCTCCCGGCTCTCGTCTAGACGATCTAAACTTCTTCCGATACGTTTGTGCTGTGACTTCATAATGCTTCATCAAAGCGTCTTTTAATTCCTCGTAATGATTTTCATGTCCTGGTGGTAGGCGTGTGTAGACCTCGTACCCCGAACCACGTAATGCCTGGGATAATTTAAGAGCCCATCGGCTTCTATTCAGTCCCATAGCGACTGCCATGGCCTCGAACCGATCCAAAATCTGGTATATCTTCTCTTTACTTTCATCAAAGACCGCCAAGGGAAACTTCATGGCATGGTAACCATGTCCAATCATGTGAGTTGCCCCAGGTGAAGATGAACTTCCTTCTGCTGCATCTATTTCACCCTTAGTTTGTGTTTTGAGTTCTAGCTCTCTCATGCGGTATTCATGTTCCCTTATCTTGTTGGCTTCCTCTACTTGCAACCTCTTGTTGTCCTGTTCCAGTTCCAGTCTCTTGGCCTCCTGTTCCATTTCCAATTTCTTGGCCTCCTGTTCCATTCTTCTAAGCTCGAGCTCTGCCTTTCGATCTTCTCGTTCTGCTTGACGACGCTCTCTTTCTACCACTTATATATACTCGGATAGGGCTTGTCCAGACAACCCCATTGCTTCACCCCTTTCCCTCAGTTCTTCCAGATAAGTCCGCAGGTTGGGTAAAGAGACCCTAAGGCAGTAAGTACGTACTACTTATCTCACTTAAATATATATATGTCAATATCTATATGTTATATATGACATCACACAGTACACCACAACTACTCTCACAACCTACACGAGAAGATATAGGATAAAGACTTATGTAGACGTGTGAAAGTGTGAACAGGTAAGTACTGTGTTTGAGCACCTATCCACATTATCCTGTCTGGATCTTTCTCACTGTACGGTCCACACCATTAAAGTACTGGCACCATATATCCCCTGGACAGGCTTCCATTAAAAGTCATCATTATCTATACTTACAGGTATATCCCAATATGTAGGTATCAATATGCATGTACCCTGCTATGCAGTTACCTTTTAATGTACCTATATGCAGGTACCTCGCTAGGGATGGTACCACTAAGCATTGGCTGCTACCCCGCTGCTCCACCATTTAATGTAGCTTGTCGTCCCGGGAGGAACGTGGAATGAACAATCACACCTTATTACTTCTTCTTCTTGGGATTCTTGACTGACTTCTGTCTACACTCCTCCCTTCTGTCTTCCCTTCCATATATCTATCCCTTTCTCTCTCTCTCTATTATTCCTTCCATCACATACTCCGACAACAGTTTCCTTCAACAATTAATAAAATATTTATTAAATAAAACTATGTCTGGTGTATGGATGGACTGTGTATATGTAGTTGGTATTGTCTGCTAGTGTATTCTATTGTTGGTGCAAGAATGAACTCGGAATGTCTAGTCTCTGTATCACATCTCGCCCAGTCGCACGGCCAAACCACAGGACATCAACATGTAACAGGACAGGTCTCACCCTGGATGTTCCGTATGCTTGAGTCTGGAGGTAAATCCGTTATTGAACGAAAAAAAAACTGTTCACCACTGGATCACCGTAAAGTAATAATATTCCAGTAAGTCTATGACTTCACCCGAGTCTGCTTCACGAAGTTAATAATCCAACACCGGAAAAACCACATCACCACAGTCCAGCATATTGTCTCTATCGACTATCAATGTTCTGACTTGTCTATTGTTTCTTCACTATGAGTCTACAGTGTAAACGTATGTAGTTTTATTTGGCTTTGCTTTCCGCAAGATTATCTTCTTTTTCATTGTTACTTTGGTTATCTGGATATCCTTTTCTTCTTTTTCAAAGTTCATTTAAGGCTATATTTTATCTCGTCTCCCTATTTGACCCTGTCTATGTTCTTCCTTGGTTTATTGAGGTATTTGATCTCCGCCCAAATGAAATGCCTTGAGTTTATCAACAAAGCTTTTTCTGTACACAAGACGTATTGGTCTATCTTCGCTGATAGATCAGGATGGGAATTGGAACCTGTGAGATGTATAGTAAATCAAGTGATATGCTTCTGCCACTTAATACTACTTATGTAAGTGCCCTTCTCCAGCCGTAATGAAAAGGCTTTCGAAGGATACACCGACATAAGACATATGAATTCACCAAAGTCTAAACTATTCACTAATAGAAAGCAATGGTAAACGCTATGCACCAACATCTATTTCCCTATGCTAATATTACGCTAATATTAGTATACCTTATATATTCTATTATTATCCCGGAATTGAAATACACTAAGCGAATAAAACACTAATATCCCATATTCTTTCAACCATTAGGGACGTGTATTTCTTTCCCCACTCAGGATGCATAGATAATTCAGCCCAGTTTGGAACACACACTAAAACAGAAAACCCAGTTTCTACTATTTATATTGAGTGTCCAATCCTCCGTTATTGTTTGATGTTCATACCTCAACACTCGTCTCTTGACGTATCCTGCACATCAAAAGGCGGTGAAATCACGTAGTGATTAGTTGCTCGTTTCGTTCCGTGGTTACGCTGTTTCCCTGGGTTCCCCTTACGCTAATACTTCAAAGCGTCCTAACCCGTTGATCACCTTCTCCGTTCATTTCTCCCCAACGCTATCTCCCCGTTTCGTCCGTCCGATCAGATCGTCAGGCAATGACCTCTGCGAACACCTGTATCCTATTTTTATATCCGTCGGTCAATGCTCTTTAATTTATCCTCCTCTCAGACTGAAGTACACGATTGTTAACCCTCCTCCTACATTGTAATTAATCTTACTAGTTTATCAGGGAATCATTAACTCACAGTATCCCGTGACAGTGAGAACAGAAAGCACTTTTCTTCTGAGCATCAGGTGACATGGGGATACACCAAAACCCTGACCTTGCGTCTAACATAGTAAAGAAGGTTGAACCATTAAGTAAGCCCAATATATCGTCAATCACCGGCAATGGGTAAGCTACATTTTTAGTGATTTTGTTTAGGGCCCTGTAGTCACAGCAGAATCTGTGAGAACCGTCCTTTTTGGTGACAATTACAATCGGCGACGACCACTCTGACTTTGATCTTGTTATTATTCCTGCTTTTAGCATATCTTCTATAGCTTTTTCTACAATTTCTCTATTCCTTAAAGGAGTTCTATACGGTTTCAGACTAATTGGTGGGTGATTTCCAGTGTCTATTTCCATAGTAACTGTTTTAGTCTTCCCCAGTACTAAGTCGTTAATCGCAAAAACATCTTGGTTCTCTTTTACTAGTTTTTCTAATATTTCCTTATTATCTGGTGAAGCTTTTAACTGTGATAATAGTTCTTGTTCTCTCTTCAAGAGTGACGTTGTTTTGTCTACCGAATGTATTTGGAATGGATGTTCTCTGAATGCATTGATCAATTCATCATTCTGTACATTCCAACTTCTTCTACGTCTATTTCTGATATTGCTTCTTTTCATAGGGGTTTCTGGATAGTTATTTCTCGACATTTCTTCTCCTCCTGTTGTTAATATGTTGTTAGGATCATGTGCTACTTTGGCGATCACACGCCCTCTATACAATTTAATCTCTTTCCCTGTGTTGTTAATAACCATCACTGGAAAATTAAAGTGTTTATCTAATGTTATTATTCCATCTGGGACTTCTAAACCAGGTTATTCTATTATCTCTTTTTCCAACTCTGTTATTGTAACTGTTTGTCCTATCGAAAAATAAGGATTTTTTTTTTCATTTTTGCCTGTATCAGATTGACCGTCTGTGGTTTTAAGGTCATGGACGTTTTTACTCTGACCAGTGCCGATACGTGCATATCCTCCTCTAAATCTACATAAACATCTTGAAATCTCAACTTATGTAAATCAAAATAAAGTCTGACACCATTTTTCAGTAAGAAATCCCTACCTAGGATCATGTTCCTATTTATATCTTTGACTACATGGAAAAGGTGTCTTACATTTATTCCTCCTAATTTGAAAGTTTATCATTGTTGACCGACTCACCTCTAAATTTTGTCCGGTAACAGAGTGAAGGGTGTCCTGATTCCTGAATATTCTGAAGTTCTTTAATATGCGGTATAAGAATTTTTCCTTAATCACGTTGACTTGGGCTCCCGAATCAATCATTGTTCTAATTCTAAACTTTCCTATTTCTATTATGCATGAACTGGGATCAGTCATATTCACTGAGAATTGTTTTATCTCTCTAAGTTGAGGCCATTTTCTATATTCTTTATTTCTCATATACTTGTCATTTGGGTAGTTGACGTATTCACTAATTCTTGGGACCTTTTTGTCCCCCCCCCCCCCCCCACTGCGGACCCTATTCAGTAAGTGGGACGCCAGTTTCCCTGAGCTCCTGATCTTGCAAAATTCCTCTGCCTGTCTTCAAAGTTTCTACTTGGTCTATTATTAACATTTCTATTCTGTGCACTAACCTGAGCAGGTCGGCTGCTACAAAATCTATAACTGTGTCCCTTCTGTCCACAATTCCAACAGACCATATTTGTACTACCTTCTGTCTCTCTTATAGGGTTTCTCATTTGTCTTCCTCTATCGTGAGTACTTTCATTATTTTCCTGCAGTGTCTGTATTTCTCCCCTTCTTCTCCATCCATACCTTGCCTGTCCTATTTCCATAGGTTCCTCCATTCTGTCTTCTCTATTGCTTCCTATTTCTCTTCCTACCCTTAATCTGAATCTCCTTCTCAAACTTTCTTCTTGTATGGCTATATCCACTGCCTGTGACAACCTAGCTGGATTTTCCCTCATTAACTTGAATTTCAGTCCATCCGACTTTATTCCATCCACGAAAATTCCAACCAACATCCTTTCTACCTCTTCACCTTGTACATTCTGTCCTAGAAACGCCTCTTCAGCTAGATTAATTAGCCTATCGCTATATAACTGAACACTTTCTCCATTGTTTTGTCTAGACTATCTTAATACTGAAAATGCGTGTTGGGGTTCTGTGATCTCTGCGTATTTATGTGCTAAATCATCTTTAAAATGTTCCCAAGTCTCATCTATTCCGGCTTCTAGTTTTCTCCTAATGTGGTCCGATACTGGCGTTACACTTGTCTGGTGAGCAAATTTTTTCTTCTCTTCATCAGTGGCTCCCACCAAAAAGGCGTGTTTCTCGATGGCTACAACCCATTTTTTAAAAATATTTTGCCTGACCACTAAATTTCTCAATATCAATACCTATGCTCTGTTGTTTCAAGGCTGTGTCCAACTTAGATATGGCTCTACCTACTCCACCCAGAATCTGCGTTAAGGAAGCTTCATTCTGTGCCATTTTGCTATCTTTGTTAACTATACTAATTAACTACAATCAATTATATAGCACTCAATTATAATAATATAATCACATTTATATGTTAAACTACTTCTACAGGAATTAATTACTGTCTAATACTTTCCTTTGGAAATTGTTCACTCTTCTGATCCGTAAATAATTCAGTTCCGAGTCTAGATCGTAGGTGTCTTGATATTCGGTCCCATCAACGATTAGAGATCAGCACGTCTTCGTGAGCGGTTTCAGACGGATCAGTACTGAACAGGAGCACGTTTGGACAATGGGCTTCACAACCCCCGTAAGGATCTCAAGGCTGACCTGACAAAGCGGGCTTCACAACCCCGTAAGGATATTAAGGCTGATTCGACAAAGCGGGCTTCACAACCCCGTAAGGATATTAAGGCTGATTCGACAAAGCGGGCTTCACAACCCCGTAAGGATATTAAGGCTGATTCGACAAAGCGGGCTTCACAACCCCGTAAGGATATTAAGGCTGATTTGACAAAGCGGGCTTCACAACCCCGTAAGGATCTCAAGGCTGATTTGACAAAGCGGGCTTCACAACCCCGTAAGGTTCTGATTTGACAAAGCGGCTCTCAGGTACAACAGAGCCCGGAGATGATTTGACAGCGGCTCTCAGATACAACAGAGCCCGGAGATGATTTGACAACGGCTCTCAGGTACAACAGAGCCCGGAGATGATTTGACAGCGGCTCTCACAATCTTCGCAGAGGAGCCCAGTAAACGTTTTCTGCCTGGCGCGAAATGTCGAAATGCTTACACGCGCCATAGTTGATGTTTTCAGCCGTCTGTTCACTCACAGTTTGCAAGGGTGCATCATTGGATATGTAGCTCCAGTTAATTGAAGTGCCGCGACAACCAACTAGGGATCCTGAGTCATTTAGGCACCATTTCGAATCCTGTTACAAAGCTACAGGACACGAAGGGAACGGAAGGAACGCATAAGCCAAGTAGAAACGTTGTCAAAGTTTATTGTAAGAGCCATGTTTATATCAAAACGTAGCATTTTGTATATACGTCCTACTGGCTGGTCGTAACTAATCTGTCTCCCGCCTCCACGTCAACGCGTGAGCGTCCCTAGCTACCTAACTACCGGGTGCTCACGCGTGCATTAGTTAGTAAACCCATTTCCCCTTTTGCACGCCACCTAAACTCTTTACAGAGCTACTCTGTTATAATACATATGAATATAATTGTGAAACTGGTAAAATGACAGCTAGACATTTGTTGCAGGAGTGCCCAATATATGCAGATCAGAGAAAGATATTTTGTTCTACACCTGCTTCATTTGAGGACAAGCTCTATGGAGATATCAACAAGCTCAAGCTGACTGCAGCTTACTTTAACTACATTTAGGTTGACATCTAAAGGTGCATGAAGAAGTACTTAGACTGCCATACTTCATCCCACAGGTATGTAGGTAGCAAAAGCGTCACATTTGCATGAAATGGAAATATTTTGGCTAGCAAATCCATTACATAGAAAGCCCGAATCAAAACCTCATTGTGTGGGTGTCATCAAAGGTGGAAGAAGCGTCCTAGTGGCACGAAATGGAATTTTGCTTGGATAGAAAATCCATTACATGGAAAGTCCGAATCGAAAGCTCACTGTGTGGATGTCTTCTGCAGACTGCATTCTTCTGGTTTCCGGAGGTCTTCCGCCTGTGGTGAACGGAAGGCCCTATACACGGATGTGAATCTAAGCAACCATGTGCAGGACGTGACGATTCCTTGGCTGAGCCCAGTACCAGAGCGCTATGTGTCGGCTCTGCAATTATGGAAGCCTCTTTGGATGGCAGGGAATGCCCTTGGTCTGCTCCTGCCTTCCCTTGAGGGCTGACCGGGATGTCTTCGGCTGTTCTAAATGGGCCAACTGGGATGAGGGATAAACCACAACAGTGAGAGTCAAACATCCTACGAAACACTCGGAAAGGTTAACCCGGTCAACAAATGCCTGCAGAAGTCGAATGTGTTGGCCTAACGGCGCAAGAACGCAGCTCTGCTGTAAACAGACACAACAGACAGCGACTTCTGAAGATCTGTTAGCACCAACAATAACTTAAGAGATCCCATTGGCAATTTAAATGCCCAGCAGTTAACAGGGCAAACCTACAACAAAAACAGCCAACATATTGTTGAGATAATTCAAATTTACTGAATGAATTAGGGGCGGGGCGAGGCAGAGACACAGACAGATATGGAGAGACGGAGAAAGAGAGAGAGAGAGAGAAAGAGAGACTCTCTCTTCTCTCCCCCCCCCTCTCTCTCTCTCTCTCTCTCTCTCTCTCTCTCTCTCAGAAAGCACATGGCTAAGCACATACGAGCAGCTACTTATGATAGCTTTTCACATACACTTTTGAAAATAGATATTCAGACAAATTATCCACAGAAGCAACAGTTTGTATGAAACAGTCAACAACTTACAAAACATTTTCTAACTCCTTTCAAACAGCATCTCATTATTAACTCACTTTCGGGCCAATTTTCTGTGCAAACGTTAAGTGATATTTCATTTTCATAGACGACAGCGACATGAAACAAAAATAATTAATATGGGTAATAGTATGCACACAAAAGCAGCAACAAACTCAATGAACCTCGAATCTGGTTCTGGGCTCCAGCCATAAGATCTCTTTGGGATTTCTGTGACCTGGATTGTTTAAATATAAAAGAAAATCAATTAACATCACTTATAATGTTAAATAGCTAGCGAGTTGGCGGAACGGTTAAGAAGTTGCACTGACGATGGCATCCGTACCTGGGCTCGCCGCTTGCTATTAGAGGGAAAGACTGGCCAGATATTCTTCTGTCACTCAGGCCTGAAATATTTCACATACACACAGCAGGTTTCGGCTACGGGACTTGTATTTGCTTTTTATAACATTAAATGTGAATAATTTATCACTCCCTGATATTAAGTTAACATTGTAAGACAAATCATATGGAAGTCTATTGCCATATTTACAGGAATTACAACAATTAATAATACCTTTAATCACATAATGGGTTTTTAACACACACAAAAACTAATTTGAAAATAGTCAGCAATGAAATCTGTTTTCATTTAAAGAGAGTTAAAATCTGCTAGATATGCTATCTACAGTCCATCTGAAGATCTGCAACAGTGGAATTTTCCATGTAGGGATTACTTGTATCTAAAGGTCACGTGAAGTCTTTTCTTTTAAAAACATTTCCTTAGACATTTCGCGTTACAAAGATTTGAAAATTGAACGAAATATTTGCCCAATCACTGTCTTGTTTTTTAAAAATTATCTTTGCGGTGTTTATAAATGGATTTACTATAGAATATAGCTGTTATATCCCACTGCAATAATAAATATGTTAACACTGGCCTAAGATGAAGTGGAAAATTTGTTTTCAGAATTCCAGATTATTTCTTCTTCTTCTCTTCCCCCCCCCCCCCCCCCAATTGGGGCATGGCCCTCAACCAAACCACACAAAGCCGCCCTATCTTTTGCCGTATCCTGCAGCCACCTCCATGTCCTCCCAATATTATTCACCTGTCTATAATTCTCTTCTCCGTGTGTTTTTAGGTATCTCGCTTTATTGTTAAATTATTTCTAACCTATTATTTCTGAAATAAATAGTTAGTTAGTCTTTCCTCTTGAGCCTAAGGCGGCGCAGTGGGCAGAAGTCCTGTCTCTCCATGCTTGGCGGTTCGCTGCTACCTGTTGTAGATCTTGGATATTTACTTGGCCATTGAATGAGCCTTCTCGAATGATGGTTCTACGCAGGGTCTCTCTTGGTCTTCCCCGTTTTCTTTTCCCTACTGGTGACCATATGAGGGCTTGGTAGGGGTGTCTTGTCTTGTCCATTCTGAGTACATGGCCGATGTAGTTCCAACGGCGTCTTCTTATGAAATTGGATACTGTATCTTGCTTAGTCTCTTGTCTTATTTGCGTATTGGTTCTGAAGTCTGTCCAGTGGATGTTTAGAAGTCTTCTAAGACATTTGTTCTCAAAATTATCAAATTTTTTTATCTAAAGCTACCGTTGATTTCCAACTTTCACATCCATACGTTAACTTTCAAGAACGTAGCTGTTCAATTTGGTGTCATCTGAACTGTTGGTAAGATCAATAGTCTTTGTTTTTGTGGTGTTAATTTGGAGACCAATTTGCCCTGAAACATTTTGAAGGTGGTTTATTTTCTCTTGGGCATCCGGGTGTGTTGAACTCAAAAGCACTATATCGTCGGCAAAGTCCTGGTCTTCTAGAATTTTGTCAACCGAATGGATACCCATATTTGTGTTGTTTGTGCATTTGCGCATGACCCAATCGATAGCTATTCCAAAGAGCATCGGTGATAAGACACAACCCTGTTTCACTCCTGTTTCGACTGAGAATCAGTCAGAGTTGCCTGTTTCTGTTCTTACGCAGCAACGTGTCTCTTTGTAGAAAGATTTTATGACGTTGGTATATTTGGTAGGAAAACCATAGATGTTAAGTAGATTCCGAAGTGATGGACGGTGGATACTGTCGAAGGCTTTTTGAAAGTCGACAAAGTTGGTGATTAAATTTGACTGGAATTCTACGGAGTCTTCAATGATTATTCTGAGGGTGAAAATGTGGTCTATGCATGACCGTTTTGGTCTGAAGCCAGCTTGTTCTTCTCTAAGCCTTTATAATACCTAATATATAGGTAATATATAGGTATATAGGTATATATATATATATATATATATATATATATATATATATATATATATATATATATATATATATATATATAAATATAAATTATAGGTATAAAATAAATACCTATTTATTATAAAATAAATAACTATAACCATCAGTTGTAGAATTTCTACTTTTTGCTTCATTAGCTTACTTTGAATAAGCGTAGTCCATACACATGCTAATACTACTAGCAGTTGCTACCACAGGGAAGAACTGATGTTTGCATGTGGATTAGCTTTCTCTTGCCAGTGTCCTTCGCCATCATGCAAACCTACTCCTACTTCTGAGGCACTTGTAATTTATGTCCCAAAGTCAAGGAAGAGAAGTCAACATTTTATTGCAACTTGAAAATGTACACGTTGAACCCACTAGCTCGCCGTTAGCGCATCAGAAGTTTAAGAGCGGATACTCTTATCTATTCAGAATTACTGACCTCCACGTTTTCACGAAGGGGATGGATAATTTAATCTCTTGCGTGTAATTTCTGCGCCAGGATGTAAACCAGGAGTTTCTCTCAAGATTTTCGCCGGTGCTACGGAGTTCGTGCATCCGAGCTAATCCATCATTGAGTGTATTGTTGTGAGATATTTCGTGAATAGAATATTACAGAAGCTCAATGGGTGAGGTTCTATAAAATATATCTATATATGATAGATACGGGTTTGAAATAGCAAGTTATCTAGAGGCATCCCAAAAGGGATGGATAATCATTCCCTCAAAACCCTTTAGAGGAACCATTAAGATTGGTGTCACACGTCTTTCTTCATGATCAGTGCTCGATGTTCTTGATGATCTTTGCTTGATATTGTCGTGTGATGGTCGTTGTCTAGGTAACGAATACTCCTGGTGTGTCAATGGAGATATCTAACTGTCTTGCAATATAACTCACCCCCGCAGTGCACATTCACCAGTCATTAAACAAGATTCAGTTGGCGCACATAATCCTTTATTACAGAAATAATACAGACTCACGGAAAATATGTATATATCCAGAAACACTGTAATCCATAGACTATAAATATCCTCCTCACAATTTAGCCAGCACACATCAATGCCTTCTCAAGCCTGCTTCATATCAAATCCACAAGACATTTAGTCCAGCTACTATCCACGGCTGGATCTCCTACAATACAACCCACACATTGGGTCGGAGCCACTGCTCAACTATGCAACCCACTCTGGGTTTAGGCCCTCACTCACTATAGAACCCACTCTGGTTCAGGCCTGTCTTCACAACTAGGAGAACAACACAACACCGTTCTCCGTGGACTACCGACTCCTTCGGTATCTCAAACTCAACTCCCTGAAGTCCCTTGACTTCACACACAAATACACTATCTCTCGCCCCATCCCCCCTAGGGGTTTTTCCTCTACCCTCACTATTTTATTTCTCAGGACTGGCTGTTTTCTCATAGCCAGGTCAGTCACTTTACTGTCTCCCACTTTCATCTCCATTCTTTCTCATGCCCGGTCACTCAACTCACTGTCAATGACCCAGGCTTATGTCATCACCCCGCTCTTAAAAGAAAACTTCGTTTTCAAATATTGGGAGACTAAAACTTACTAAACATATGACCCAGACATATTGCCTGGGTAGCCCTAAGTATGGCTCCATCTCACTTTAGCTACCACCTTAAATAATACATCCAATGCTCATAGTACACTCCCATATTCCCCACATATACATACAACCATCTTTCTATCTTGTGTACCAATACATCACATAATAATAATACATCATAGGAAAGCATTATACTTATGTACCCACAGGTCTCTTACTACTTCACGACCACACAATACTATTTGTGTACCGACCCTATATCAGGTGGTTCTGTTCTTGCATGAACCCTCCTCTGATTCCTGTGGATGCTGTGTCTACCTTTCATGTACCTATGACTCATGGTACCTCTACAATTACAACATCTGTTTGCTATCCCTAGCCCTGGGTCAATAATGTTGCGAACACTCTTTTGACCTGACTCAACTTTCCTATCTGCATATTGCACTGTTACACTTGAGTCTCTGTTTAGTCTGAACTCTTTATTCAATCTTGGCCCATATACTTGGCACCTTGCTTTCTGCTGCTTACGTCTTATGCCTATGTGCCCTGCACATGCACTATCCTGAGCTGTTCTAGTATATCGGTCTCTATGTGCTAAAGGTACTGCTCCTTGCCCACGTGCAGTTCCACTATCTGAAAAGCGGCAAGTGAGAACATTGTTCTTCCTCTCGAAGCACCATCTACCTTTCTTTGACTGCCTATGTTCTACTCTCCTACACCCTTGGGAACATTTGTTCAGAGTAGTATCTTGTCTCTGGGAGCCACTAGCACTATATTTGGGATCCATTCTCATCTGCTCAGCTGTACTATCCTTGTCCTGAATTCCTGTGTCTACTTCAAGTGCCTCTTCTACCTCAGCTATACTCTCTAATTTAGGTTCTCTTGTGGTAACTACCTCATTACTGCTTACACTATATTTTCGGTCCCAATAAACTACTTCCTCTTCTGTACAATCTTTAACTCCTATAACATTTCCTATGATCAAATCAGCCACTGGTGAGTCCAAAACACACGCTGTCACTCTTCCAGTGATAAATGGTGTTTTTACTGTTATTATGGCTAATGGGTAGAACTCTACTGTCCCATTAAATGTTATGGATCTAATCTTTTTCCCTGTATAATCCGAGGGATGCGCTAAACTCTTTCTCACCCCGATGGACGTACATCCGGAATCCCTAATTGTTAACGCTGGCCTATCATTAACAAACCCATGATGCATCTTCAGACTTCCTCCTTCATGTACTGCTGATCCTGCTTTAAATGTATGACCACATATTAGGACTGGCTGACTGTCTTTTTCAAAAAGAGGTTTGCACCCACTACAATCTTCATTGTTCAGCGTCTCAATTACTTGCGCTGCATTTGAGTGCTCTGTTTCTCTCATCCTACATTGATGGCTGACATGCCCATTCTTTCCATGTATTGTATGTATTGTATGCGTTCGTGTGTATTTTATCTTATTTTATTATTCATTTTTATATTTATTGAGTGCTTCTGATTTCGGATTTTTCACCTGTATTTCGCGACACGTGGATCTCCTTGTAAGGTATGTGCAACGTTTGTTGATGTTTAGTTCGTTTTTTTCTCGCAGGAGTTTAAAATACCTATTTGTTTCCATTTCATATTGTTATATCCTGCTGCAGCCGCTGCTTTTTCTCTCTATTCCATTCTTTCCACATTTGAAACAGATGATCTCCTTCCTTGCGTTACTTGTTGGCTCACTGGATGGTTGTGCATCGCACTGTGCTGCCTTGTGTCTCCAGCTCCCACAATTCCAACATCCGGCATAATTTGGACGTCTCTGGAAATTCCCTCTTCTATATGGGTACCGTCCTGCTCTACTAAAATGGTTGCCACGGAAACCATTATTTTGAAGTTCTTGCTGCTCACCTTTCTGTGCTGAATCCACACTTTTCGCCCTTGGTCTGATGACTGGATTCTGGTCCTGTTTAGTGTACGCTGCACAGCCTATTTCCTCACTCATTAGTTTCCCAATAGAACTGTTAGGATGTGCAGTCATGTAATTTTGCCCTAACTGAGACATTGTGTCTATGTCCTTTGGCTTACGTTCCTCAAAGAAAGCTACTAAGTTAGAATTGCATGCAGATACTACGTTGTCTCTTAACATTAGATCTACTAATTTATTCCCTACTTCTGCGAGCTCCATCCATTTGTTAAATGTGTTCTTTACTGTGTTAACAAAGTCTGTGAAATCTTGATTTGTCTCTGGCACTAACTGTCTAAACTTTGTTCTATATCCATGTTCAGTTAGTTGGAACTTTGTCAGAAAACGTTGACGTAAGACAGTGTAGTTGTTTCTTTCTTCTACAGGTAAATTGAACATAGTATCTAGAGCCTTACCCGCAAGAAACTCGCCAAGTCGCATCGCATACTCTTTCTCTGGAATACCTAACGCTTTGGCTGATGCTTCGAACCTGGACAAATAATTTTCAAGTTGGTCCCGGTCTGTAAAATATGGCAGTTTTAATCTCTGTGACGACTGTGAAGGTCTTCTGCTTTCCTCACTTTGACCTTTCGAAGATAGTTCTAATTTTCTGAGTGCAATTTCAGCTTCCATTTTAATCTTCTCTTTCTCGATTTCCACCGCATTTGTTTGTTTTAACTTTTCAAGTTCCAGTTGTGTCATTTCTAGTTTCAATTGTGTCTCTTTCTCTTCCTGTAGACGCTTGTTTTCCATTTCAGCTAGTTTTACTTGTGTCTCTTTCTTTTCCTGTAGACGCTTGTTTTCCATTTCAGCTAGTTTTACTTGTGTCTCTTTCTCTTCCTGTAGACGCTTTGCCTCGCGTTCATTCTGCCTCTCCTCTCTTTCCGTCTGTTTTTGTTCTTTTGCTTCTGCATACTCCTGTAACTCTTTACCTTTCAGGCCTATTCGTTCACCTGCTTCAATATATTCCATTAAAGTAGGCATCTTGTACTTGTGGACACGTTGCTGTCAATGAGCCAACTATAAATGTACAGACTCTGCTGTTAGTCTTTGTGTCACTTCCCTAAGTACACCACTACTCCCTGTGTACGTAAATTCGTAGTGCCAAAAATATCACTCTGTACTCACCCAGTCACTCTATAAGCACTAGGTAGTGAGGGGGGAATATTAACTATACTCCCTCGTATATATATATCAAATAACTGTAGAACAATTCCTGGAAATAGTTTTAAACATACATATAAATACACAAATGAATGATCCACACAAAGTGCCAACTATTAGACGCTAGACGCATAGGCTGGTGAAACGCAGACGGATGATTACATAGAAATAAAACCCACTGACATAAACATGCCCATGAAAGACCATACCGTGCGCATAATATAAACTGACAGATATCATCTAGATAGAAGCTGTATTAACATAAGAATTACAACAATACCATATATCCAAAGAAATCCAATATCATATGTAACAGTAAAGAGAAAACCATAAAAAGAACAAATATAAAATGAATAATGTACATAGATCTGACGATAGACACTTGGACACCGTGTATAAAGTCGAGACAACCCAATGCTCAACCGCACAAAACAAACTGACCCGTCAGCTGCCTCTCAACAACATACAATATGTACCTAGACAATTTCACCTTTGCTTTGTCTCCCGCATTTCGAGAAACAATGCAAAAATATCCTACTTATTACGAACACTGGACCACATACAAATACTTGAGTAACGCACAACAACAATACTTAAAATTTGGTGGAACTGCGGTAAAGCTGTGAAAGTTTAAACAATATAAAATGACACAAAGTAGTGCAGCTTTATGTGTCGTAACTCTGTTATGTAAAGCTGCACTACTTTGTGTCATTTTATATTGTTTAAACAACAATACTTAGGACGATGAGAACAACAGAAGCAAACAAGGGTTGCCGACACCAATGCGATGGTAGAATCTTACAAAAGTCCTTAGTTTGTTTTTAATAGTGTCCGAAAATCGCCTGGAAATGTCTGTCCGTTACTGTTTTGAAAAGATTACGACGTTAGATTCCCACAATGAATTAATGTTCTGATGCGTTGTCACTTTTTGTTGACGTGGTGACACGATTTTCGACTGTCGTAAAAGTTTAAGATGATGGTAATTATCCCAACGCCTTTTGTCTTCACAGTCCGTAACGTTTTGGTAACCCTCCCTGTAGAGTTGGCCTGTGGTTGTATAATGTATGTGAACGCTCTTGTTTTGCCAGAAATATAGGGTTTTGGTTGCGTTTTGGGGAGCCGAAAATACCTTTAAAATCAATGAATGTTTATCTGCGTAGTTACTGTCGCTTTGAAGTGATGGTATGGTTTCACTGTTGCTGACCAGGTTAAATCAACGAATGGCAGAAAATGATCACGCGCTTTAAATGCGTTTTGCAAGTCTTTTTTGGTGAAGAAATGCGCTTATACTTGCGAAGACGGCACCTGAATGACTGTTGTGGATTGTTTCCCGATGATGACACACACACACAAAGACGTTAAACGTAAATCCTAGTTTTCGTACAAAAACAACGTGTTATTCTCAGTGGAAATTTTTCCGTCAAATTCCCTGGTTCTCGGCCTTGACGCACAAGGTCATCTCAGTTAGTACCTCAGTGTACTACAATCTTCACTGACTGCGAACAAAATAATGTCCGGAAATTTTCCGTTATCCACAACTACTTCGCTGTCCTCGTAAACAGCACTGACCCTCTCTCACCCCGGCCTTGATTCGGCTGTTTTTATCCTCCTGAATTCATCGTCCCCACACACCAGACGTGAATATGTTACGGGCAAAACACAATTTCCCCAATATTCTTGGTCAATTCGCCCCACCCTTCCTTTTCGTGCGGCCGAACTCTTGACCTGTCGCCGTACGACCACACAGTGCGCTTTCCTTCGCACACACACCTGTCAATATCTTTGAATTTTCAATCTTGTCCTGTCAAACACACACACACTAGGACTGACCGCTCTTGTCGCAAACACTGTTTTGTTCACTTGTTCACGCGACTTTTACCTGTGCTGACCTTGACGTGAACTGTCTGTTCACTTGTGATTTCTGCCACGTATTTTTCCACGCGCGCTAACAGTTTTTCTTCCATGTGGCGCCTTACACACACAAAAGAGTTGCTGTTAATCTCTTGACGCAGTACTGTCTAAATTGATGGAACGAAGTCACAGATACTAACTCCTCTCTCAGCGAAGAGCCCACAAATATCTCAGAATGACACCAATGTCTATAATGCAATGGGTTTCTCAATATATCCCCGTCGTTCTTGACCGGAGGAGACCCCAGATGTCACACGTCTTTCTTCATGATCAGTGCTCGATGTTCTTGATGATCTTTGCTTGATATTGTCGTGTGATGGTCGTTGTCTAGGTAACGAATACTCCTGGTGTGTCAATGGAGATATCTAACTGTCTTGCAATATAACTCACCCCCGCAGTGCACATTCACCAGTCATTAAACAAGATTCAGTTGGAGCACATAATCCTTTATTACAGAAATAATACAGACTCACGGAACATATGTATATATCCAGAAACACTGTAATCCATAGACTATAAATATCCTCCTCACAATTTAGCCAGCACACATCAATGCCTTCTCAAGCCTGCTTCATATCAAATCCACAAGACATTTAGTCCAGCTACTATCCACGGCTGGATCTCCTACAATACAACCCACACATTGGGTCGGAGCCACTGCTCAACTATGCAACCCACTCTGGGTTTAGGCCCTCACTCACTATAGAACCCACTCTGGTTCAGGCCTGTCTTCACAACTAGGAGAACAACACAACACCGTTCTCCGTGGACTACCGACTCCTTCGTGGACTACCGACTCCTTCGGTATCTCAAACTCAACTCCCTGAAGTCCCTTGACTTCACACACAAATATACTATCTCTCGCCCCATCCCCCCTAGGGGTTTTTCCTCTACCCTCACTATTTTATTTCTCAGGACTGGCTGTTTTCTCATAGCCAGGTCAGTCACTTTACTGTCTCCCACTTTCATCTCCATTCTTTCTCATGCCCGATCACTCAACTCACTGTCAATGACCCAGGCTTATGTCAATTGGCTTACGAATAACCCCACTGTGAGAAAATTAGACCTAAGTTTAAGTTTCAACACATAATTTTTAAGAAAGATGATTCCTCTTTCAGGCTATAGAGATCATGGCAGTTAGCCACAGTAACCGAGGAAAAGAATTCACCTGAATACTATACCAAGATGGATACCATGATGTACTTATACTGTCTATAACACTAATTACAATGGGAAATGATTTGCAGAACCCATAATGTATGAGACCCTTTTTCTTGAATAGAAGAAGATGAAGAGAATTAACTAGGTACAGAATAGGATGGGAAACATAGTTGTCAATTCCACATCAATAAAGGTATAACTTAACCTGTAGACCCTAAGGACAGGCATAGGTGAAGATGAAACTGCACATCTGCTAGTCTAAACATGGAACACCTGATAGGGGAAGATAAGATGTAGAACAACCAATTATGTTGTGGATAACTATTTTAGAGCACCAAGACTCTTTACCCTCCACTGTTTATTTTCCTAGGATCACAATACTTTTATGCAATTTCTTTGTGATTTTCTTGAAAAATATAGAGCATTTAAGTTCTGATGTTCATATTGATGGTATTTTTAGATTTACGATTGATGCTGAAATTTCAGGTAGTGGTTATACTCAGATAGATCCAGACCTGACATTGTGAAGGTAGTAGTAGCAGCTTGACTTAATGCAGTAGCCACTTAACTAGTAGGCAGCTGAGATAGTGAGGCCAAATACTATTCCACAGCAACTTCCTGCAAATTTTCTCCACCCTTCCAGGACAGGTATCACATATCCTTTAGTCTAGGTAAATCGGTGAGAACGAACGAACGAACGAACTTTATTTTAAAAGGGTACCAAATTGGGCACGCAGGCCCGTCTTACATTCGGCTCTTTCAATCACTCATATTTCATACATCAAATGTGCATGTTACATTTACATAGGGAAAAAACATTGTCAAATGGATTTTGTAAGCATAAACAATGCATATTACGCATGATACATTCACATGGGAAAAAAACGTCAAATGAAAGTTGTAAACATAAACAGTGCATATTGCAATGTTGTGAGACACATCCCCCATCCACCCTCACATCCCGCAGCCACCCACACGTCCCGCAGCCACCCACACATCCCCCACCCACCCACACATACCTCCAAGCATTCACACAGACCCAGGCAAAAATACATGCCGCCACCCACCCACTGATCCCCAACACACACACATTTCCCAACCCACACACACATCCCCCACCTATCTGATAACCGACACGCACACATCCACCCACATATTCTCCACCATCCACCCACACACCCGCAACTATCCAGCAAAACACACATCACAAAACCACACACACATACTCCCAACAACCCACAGATCCCGCACCTATTGAAAATTGAGAAATTGAGAAATGCAGTGAGCCATAATAAATCTAACCGGGGAAAAAAAGAACACTCAAGAACATAGTCTACACTGACTGAATGCTATCGAGATCCAAGAACTGGATGGGAGACCAACCAGGGTGTACCCAGTTTGCTTCCACAGATTATAAACAGGCCAGTAGAAGAGGCCTAATAATTATAATTAAGAACAGATACAACACTGAGGACAATGTATGATACAGTGGCACATCTAGGAGATAGATAATTAGATAGAGATGACTATGTAAATAATCTTGTAATTGTACTGCATTGATTGTTGTATTTTTTTTTTTAAACATGTATAATCAATAGCTCCATTTATATATAATAAATGATGAAAATTACGGGTTATTTTCTCTTTTGGGAGTTCTCTTGTCATAGTAAAATTGTTGTAAGTTACCACCCTAGATTAATTATTTAGCTGGTAGAGGAGATGCAAGGAACCACCCTAAGGACATTTGGGATACTCAGTAAAAAATTCATTGTTTCCCTGGAGGTATTCCTTGGTTCTCCAAAGCTATATTTAATGGTCTCAAATCATTGATCTAGGAACAGCTAGATTAATTATAATGGGCAGGATCACATTGAGAAAGAGGAACAGAGGATCCTTTATCTCTTTGGGGTTGAGCCATCAACTATACATCCGACACCATTATGGCGGATCAGTGATTTTGCCCCTACAGAGGGCAAACAAACTATGAAATAGATGTGATCTGCGAAAACGACAAGGCAGGCGCTCTGGAGCCAGAAGATCCAGGCTCAAATGCGTCCGTCTGGACCTTAAGAATACTCGTATTCTATATTGGAATTGTGCAAGCGTAAAACAACGAGGCCCCATTCTAGAAAGCCTGGCATAGGAACGACATTGTAGCACTTCATGAGACGAGACTGTGTGTTAATTCACTCCATAGAGCCGGCTTCAAATGTTTTTACAACAAGCGACACCTGGAATGGCGATTATTATTCGAGACAATATAATTGCTTCAGAGGTGGACATGTCCAGGAGGGACAGCAACGAGATACTAATACACGCTGTTAGAGTTCAATCCGGTCAACCATTCGTGGTGGTTAATGTTTATGACTGTAACGCGAGTGTGGATTCCCATAGGCGGCAGTGCATGAGTGGCATATTATGTCACGAGAGGAATGTCATTTTCTGTGGCGATTTCAACGCTAAAGGCAGATCGTGGGGAACCATTCCTTTCAACACACAGGGGGAAGAGCTCGAGGCTGCACTTGAAATCATCGACCTTGTTTGTACCAACAGGGGCTGTGTCAGCAGGACAGAAAATCGACCAGGCGATGAGAACCGTGTTATTGATCTGGCGCTGGTTTCTCCTTCACTCACTACAGTGTGTAGATAGGGTATCCTAAGGTACCATCGCAGCGACCACCACTCTTGCAACATATTTGTGAAGAAAGGCAGAGCCAGGCAGCACAAGTCAATGGTTAAGACTTTCAAGTGTGACAGAACTGGACAAGATGTGGTGAGTAAAGTAAGGCGTGACATGCGCAGAAATTATCAAGGCAGAAAAATAAAAGCTTGGAGCAACCACCATGGTGGAATTTTGAGGTGAAAAAGACCTGGGTGGAAAGCGTGGTGCTGTAAGGAAATGTAAAAACGCCAAGAGGAACAGAGTTGCTCATCCTACTCTTATCTTGCACTTGGAAAGTGAGACGGACACAAAAGTGATCCGTTAAAAATCTTATTCATCATCATCATCATCTTCTTCCACTTCTGCCGTCAAGCGTCGTGGGGAGGAATAATTTGCGTTCCAGCGCCCGGTGGACGGCACTGGATAGTGTTATTCCGTGGGGTTGTACAATGTCTCTGATGTCATCAATCCATTTTCTTCTTGGACGTCCTCGTGGTCTCGTCGCAGATGATCTTTGATGTAAGGCCAGTGATGGTAGTTGCTGATGTTGCATTCTAACGACATGGCCAAACCACTTGATCTTCTGTCTTTCAATAAATGTGGCACAAGGTGTTGATCCCACAGTCTGTCTGATAGTAGCATTTCTTACTCGGTCTCGGATTGTTAAGCTGGCAGCTCTCCTCAGGCATCTCATTTCGCAGGTGTTGATTTTGCGAAGGTGTAATTTGGATAAAGTCCAGGTTTGAGATTGATAGCATAGGGTTGGTGTGAATATGCTGTTTATTATCTGTCGTTTTGCGGACATGGGTATGTTTGGATGCTCCAGTGAGGGTGATAGTTGATATGTAAGTGCACTAGCTTTTTGACATCTGATTTCAATTTCTCTTGTATACTTAGTGGGCCTGGCGATCTGCTAACTTGCATTACTTCGGTTTTGGCTGTGTTTATACTCATATTGTATCTGCTGCAGGTTGAACTCAGATTAGTAATATGATTTTGTAGTCTGCCCTCATCGCTGTAAAACAGGCACTGATCGTCTGCAAATAGAAGTTCATTTATTCCTTGTGGGTCAGTTGTTTCATCTGGAGTAAAGAGTTCTAAATTTTCTGAATCTGTTCTGTCGAGACTTGCTTCTTTGGAAATGTAGATATTGAATAGCAGGGGAGAGAGCACACATCCCTGTCTCACTCCTGTATTGACTGTGAACATATCTGATATACCTTCTTGTGTTCTTACTGCACTTTGGCTCGAGTGGTACATGGCTATGATGTTTTCTAGCAGTTGCCCTTCTATCCCGTAGTCTTCAAAATACTTATTAATGTGGTAAAAAGTGAAACATGGGCAGAGTTGTGTCAAAGAATAAGCACAGACAAGTCATTGAAATTGTTCTGACGACAACATAAAAGTATGAAAGGAGTAGTCAAGAATAATAGTATTCTTGACTTCCAAGGTGCTGGCCTCATCTGGCAGAGGACTGACGAGAGTAATTTTGCCAAGGCGGTTACCTCAGATAGGTGTAAGGCCCAGAAAATGTCAGATGAAGCCACAGTGACAGTTAAAGAGATCAAGGATGCTCTTCGACGAACAAAAATCATCGCATCAGGACCAGATGGTGTAAGGTATAATGACATTAGTATGTGTACCGACAACGAATTAGAGGAACTAGCAGATATGTTCAACAACAGTATAGGGAGTGCTAGTATCAAGGAGGAGTTGTCACACATCTATCTTATTCCCTTGCCGAAGTGTGGCAAAGACCACATACAAATTCAGGGATATCGGGTAATAACCATGCAAAATACAATAGGCACGCAGCTGGAGAGGTTAATTGCCAGAAAAATATCAAGCCAGCTAGAGAAGCAATGTCTTTTCCCAACTACCCTTGGAGGGTACCGTGCAAGCAAAGAAAGATGAACAAATGCAGCAGTTTGTGTACATGATGTGTATGAAAGTTTCCACTCAGGTATTGAAACATGTGCTAGAGCGATTGATCTTGAGGATGCTTGCAGCAGAGTACCATTGGATTTCTTAATGTTTCAGATTATTGAACTCAAGATAATTCCATTCCTCCTTAGTTGGATCGCCGCAGTCCCTTCCAACGGAAAGTTGATTTTAGAAGTGATAGTTGCGCTTCTGAACCAAAAACAATATATCCTGTCCTGTCACAGGGATCACCAATATCTCCAGTGCTGGTGCAATGGTCAACCCAACGAAGGCAGCAGTGACATGATTCTCTTTGAATAACCATATTGTCAACACTCCAAAACAAACTGTCAATCTGTGTTCAGAGACTGTTGAAAGAACGCAGGCAAGTATTTACCCGAGGATACAAATTGAGTGAAACCTTACTTATACTGAGTACATAGATCAGGTGATAACAAAGGCCAAGCGGGGTTTGACTGCGATGCGGGTGATGGCGGTGGCACACTGTGAGCAGCGGCAGCTATGTCTTCTTTACAAGGGTCTGGTTCTTTCTGTTTTTGAGTATGCGATGACGATCCTGGCTCTTAGCCATAGGCAGATGGAAAGTATGGAAAGGACACAGAACGAAGATGTGCGTATTATTCTTGGATGTACAAGAGATACAGAATGCAGGGAGATGCGCTACCTTCTTGATTTTTCAACCATGGGCTACAGAATACAAATTTTCCGAGCACGTGCCTATCTCAGACTCAACGCAAACACACAACATCCACTACATAGTGAAATTAAGGAAGTGATTGGCAGCAGGTTAAAAGGAGGAAAGTCGTGGGTGGGTCAAGCCGAAGACATTCTTCAACAAGTGTATTCACCTAAGGACTTAGAACCTGGCGATGAGTGGGTACAAGTACCAACATAGTTCTGTACATCCTTTTCAGTTTGCATCCAGCTAGACAGAAAATGCAGACAAGAAAATCCGGCTGCTGTGAAGGCGGAAGTACAGGCTTTGATCTTCGGGAATTATTTAGAGGGTGATGCTGTCATATACACAGATGGGTTGGTCGTTCGACGAGTGAAAAATTCATGGGCCTTTACGGACCAGGCCCGAGGGAGAATTGTGAAAGAAGATTCTGGTGCTTTTGTCTTGACCACAAGTAACCTGACTATGGAAGTCATGGCAGTAAGCAAATCAATAACATGGCTCGAGACACAGACCTTAACTCGGGCATGTTTCCTTAGTGACTCAGTTAATATGCCCAGGAAGATAGAGATGGGGTGGGTCCGAAAAGAGTGGTTGTTGTCTCTGGAGTGGTCTCGGCTGGCAAAGATTAGTTTTATTTTTGTGCCAGGGCATGCGGGGAACAAGGAAATGAGCAGACTAACAGACTCGCAGGTAAGGCTACTGTGGAGGGCGGACGAGCCATGGACCATGCTTATATATTGAATGTTATACAAGAAGTAAGTCGTTTGCAAGAACCAAGTGATGATGTGAGTCTACAACTGTGGTCAGACTGCAAGAATAGAAAGTTAAAAGAGTTGTGGCCAAACAAGAACACTACGCACGAAGCCAAAGAAGATTAATAAACCAGCACAGAATTGGTATCGTTTGCCGCTATACGCTGCGTGATTTATCGAGGGGGAGATCCGAGCACTTATGGACTGAATCGTTCGATATTCAATGGGGATGATTTGTCAACTAACTTACTAACCTCAAATTTCTTCTGATATTCCTTTTTTTTTTTTTTTTTGTTGCTTACTTTCGCATTTCAGATATTTCTTCTGGCATCTATTTGTATTGACTCCATTAAAATGATCCATTTTTATTCTATATTGCTTATCTCTTCTGTAGCATTGTGTCTATTTTGTAAGGTAAAACTGTACCGCTCTCATTTCACATAAAAAAAAAAAATCCAATATGATTAAATCCTGGGGATAAAAAAAAAAATTGACCTGAGCTCACAAGGCAACCCAACCTAATATGGGTACAAGACAATTTTATGGTAAGTAAATAAAGGCAGCTGACTCATCATCACCATGTGCCATACCGATTAGCATGGGCAGCCATGTTTCGCCATATTACTCGATCACCAGAGTCGTGGATCAGTTCAATGTTCCTGTCTCCACCATACCACGTTTTCAAGCTATCCAGGTATTTACCTGACCGCAATCCCTTTGTTCTCTTCCCCTCAATCTTGCCAGTTGTCACCAAGTTCTCCAATTTATTTCTTCTCATAACGTGACCAAAAATGTTGACTGTTTACGTCTAATTTTCTCTAAACAGTTTCCGATTTTCACTTGTTTCTTGTAGGACTTGGTCATTGTTTTTTCTGTCTCTCCATGGTATGCTTAGCATTTTCCTCAGAAACAACATTTCCACAGCCATGAGATGTTTTATTCAGCCTGTTTGCTCATTGTCCACGATACTGACTACAGCACACAGTAAGCGCCGCAAACTGCTCCTGATGGTCAACTGTTCATAAATATTAAATATTGATTTATATTGTTTGCAATATTTTTGTGATATCCAGACACATCATTCACAAAAGCAACACTATATATATATATATATATATATATATATATATATATATATATATATATATATATATATATATATATATATATATATATATATATATATAGAGAGAGAGAGAGAGAGAGAGAGAGAGAGAGAGAGAGAGAGAGACTCACAGTAGGCACATACGAGCAGCTACTTGTACTGAAATGTAAATTCTCTCAGACTTCCGGTTTCAAGATGGCGACGGACGGTCGGGTGTTTTGTGATCGTTAACTTTTTCGCGTAGGAGATGGATTTATTCATCTCGTGCGTGTAATTTGTGTGCCAGGATGTAAAACTAGGAGTTTCTACTCAAGATCTGCGTGGATGCTACGGAGTTCGTGCATCGAGCGAAGCAATCCTTGAGTGAATTTTTGGCAGCGTGTGTGGTTTCTGTGTATTCAGTTTTTCAACATGGCGGAACAACGTGTGTTCTCCGAGCGGTCAGCAGTCAACATAACGAGGCGGCATGGATGACGCACAGGCATAAAGAAGCAAGGTAAGCGTGGTGGTTTAAGACGTTTTAGACTCAAGTGTCACCGTCTAGGACTCAGGAATATCCGTATTCTGTATTGGAACTGCGCCAGCGTAAAACAACGGGGCTCTATTTTAGAAACCCTGGTTTACAGGAACGATATTGTAGCACTCCAGGAGACGAGACTGGGCGATCAGCTACTCCGAATTGCCGGCTTCAAATGTTTCTACAACAGACGACATCTGGGAATGGCGATTCTCGTTCGCGACAGCATGGTGGCGTCAGAGCTAGACATGTCCAGTTGGGACAGTGACGATATACAAATACAGGCGTTGAGAGTTCATTCCACTATACCATTCGTGTTGGTTAATGTTTATGCCCGCAATGCGAGTATGGACGCCCAGAAGTGGCAGTGCTTAAGTGGCATATTAGGTCACGAGAGAAATGTTATTTTCTGTGGCGACTTCAACGCTAAAGGCAGATCATGGTGAAACATTTCCTCCAATACACAGGAGGAGGAGCTCGAGACTGCACTTGAAACCATTGACCTGGTTTGTATCAACAGTGGCTGTGTCACCAGGATAGCAAGCCGTCCAGGCGATGAGGACAGTGCTATTGATCTGGCGCTGGTTTCACCTTCACTCACTACAGTGTGTAGATGGGGTATCCTAGGACACCACGGCAGCGACCACCACCCTTGCAGCATATTGGTGGAGAAAGGCAGAACCAGGCAGCACAAGCTAAAGGTAAAGACTTTCCAGTATGACAGTACAGGGCAAGATGTGGTGAGTAAAATAAGACGTGACAAGCGCAGAAAGCTTCAGGGCAGGAAAAAAAGCTGGGAGCAGCCACCTTGGTGGAATTTCGAGGTGGAGAAGGCTTGGGTGGATAAGCGTAGTGCTGTAAGGAGATGGCAAAATGCCAAGAAGAACAGAGCTGGTCATCCTAGTCCCTGCATGCACTTAGAAAGAGAGATGCACACAAAAGTAAGCCATTTCAAAAAACTGGTCAAGGTGGTTAAAAGCGAAAAATGGGCAGAGGTGTGTCAAAGAGTAAGCACAGACAAGTCACTGAAATTGTTCTGGCGACTACATAAAAGCATGAGTGGTGTAGTCAAGAATAAGAGCATTTCTGACTTCCAAGGTGCTGACCTCATCTGGCAGAGGACTGACGAGGACAAGGGCAAAGCCCTCTTTGAACGCTATCTAGAGCAGAACAACCAGACAGACATGGGAGGCCGAAATCTGGCCAAGGAGATCACCTCAGACAGGTGCAAGGCCCAGAACACTTCGCATGAAGACACAGTGACAGTGAAAGAAATCAAGGCTGTACTTCGACGATCAAAAAACAGCGCTCCAGGGCCTGATGGCATAAGATACGACGACATCAATAGGTGTACCGACAATGAGCTAGAGAAACTAGCAGACATGTACAACAACAGTATAGAGAGTGCTAGCATCAAGGAGGAGTGGTTACACAGCTATCTGATTCCCTTGCCGAAGCCTGACAAAGACCACAAAAAAATTCAGGGATATCGAATTATAACCATGCAGAATACAATAGGCAAGCTGCTGGAGAAGGTAATTGCCAGGAAAATATCAAGCCAGCTAGAGAGGCAAGGTGTTTTCCCACCTACCCTGGGTGGGTACCGTCCAAAAAGAGAAACCTGGACCAATGCAGCAGTCTTTGCCCATGATGTCTATGAAGGTTTCCACTCAGGCATTGAAACCTTTGCTGCAGCGATTGATCTTGAGGACGCATACAACAGAGTACCATTGGATTTTTTAATGCTTCAGCTTCTTGAACTAAAAGTAAGTCCATTCCTCCTTAGTTGGATCGCTGCAGCCCTCTTCCAACGGAAAGTAGTTTTTAGATGTGGCAGTTGGACTTCGGAACCAACAACAATATATCCTGGCCTACCACAGGGATCACCATTATCTCCGGTACTGTTCAACGCCTACACAGTGAGAATCACCAGTGAGCAGATCACTGGACCTGGCAGGACATTGTCATATGCCGATGATGTTTTAGTGTATCGTCAGGGTAAGGATAGAGAGCAGGTTGCTGTGGAACTACAAACCGAACTCAAACGCATAAGTACTTGGTGTGATGAAGCTGGGGCAATGGTCAACCCAACAAAGGCAACAGTGACTTCGTTCTCGTTGAAGAATCATATTGTCAACACTCCAACACCAACTGTAATGCTGTGTTCAGAGACGGTGGAAAGAACGCAGGCAATGAATTACCTGGGGATACGGTTTGATCGAAGCCTTGCTTATAATGAGCACATAGACCAGGTGATAACAAAGGCCAAGCGGGGTTTGGCTGCGATGCGGGTGATGGCGGCAGCAAACTGTGAGCAGCGCCATCTATGTCTTCTGTACGAGGGGCTGGTCATGTCTGTTTTGGAGTATGCAATGGCAATCCTGACTCTCAGCCGTAAGCAGATAGAAAGGATGGAAAGGATACAGAATGAAGCTATGCGCATTATTCTTGGATGTACAAGAGATACAGCATGCAGGGCGATGCGCTACCTTCTTGATTTTCCAACCATTGAAGAGAGAATACAAGTTTGCAGGGCACGGGCCTACCTCAGAGTTAACGCAAACACACAACATCCACTGCATAGTGAAATTATGAAGGTGAAGGGCAGCAGGTTAAAAAGAGGACGGTCGTGGATGGGTCAAGCCGAAGACATTCTTCAACAGGTGTGTTCACTTGAGGACTTAGAACCTGGCGAGGAGTGGGTGCAAGTGCCAACAGATTTCTGCACATCCTTTTCAGTTTGCATCCAACTAGATAGAAAATGCAGACAAGAAAATCCGGCTGCTGTGGAGGCTGAAGTACAAGCGTTGATTTTCGAGAATTCGCTAGACGGTGATGCGGTCATCTACACAGATGGGTCGGTCGTCCGACATGTGAGAAGCTCATGGGCCTTTACAGCTCGGGCCGGAGGGAGAATTGTGAAGGAGGACTCTGGTGCTTTCACTGAAACCACAAGTAGCCTGACTATGGAAGTCATGGCAGTAAGTAAAGCAATAACATGGCTCGAGACACAGACATTCACTAGGGCATGTTTCCTTAGCGACTCAATGAACATGATCAAGAGGATAGAGGAGGGGTCGATCCGAAGAGAATGGTTGCTGCCTCTGGAGCGGTCTCGGCTGACAAAGATTAGTTTCATCTTCGTGCCAGGGCATGCGGGAGTACAAGGAAATGAGCGGGCTGACAAGCTAGAAGGTGAGGCTACTGTGGAGGGCGGACGCGCCATGGACCAGGCTGACATTCTGAATGCTCTACGAGAAGTAAGACTCTTGCGTGAACCAAGTGATGACTGTGAATCTACAACCATAGCCAGACTGCGAGAACAGCAAATTAAAAGAGGGGTGGCCAAACAAGAACACTACGCAGGAAGCCAAAGAAGATTGATAAACCAACACAGAACTGGCGTCGTTAGCCGCTACACGCTGCGGGATTTGCTGAGGAGGGGATCCGAGCACTTATGGACTGAATGGTTTGATGTGCAATGAGGATGATCTGTCGACTAACTAACTAACTAAATTCTCCCACTTTGATATTAAAATTATTATTGTGAAATTTAACAATGCTGGGGTACGAGATAATACAAAATCATGCTTACTAGACGTTCTCCAACTCCTGCCAAACAATATCTCATTATAAACTGCCCTTTTAGATAAGATTTTATTGGCAAAAGTTAAAGGGATATTTAATTATCAATAATATGAAATAAAGAAAATTAATTTGAATAATAGTAATGGCTACAAAAGGAGCTGCAAATGCACTGACCATCGTATAAGAATCTGGGCGCCGACCGATAGATCTTTTTGGGATGTCTGTCACCTAGATTGTTGAAAAATAATTGAAAAACAGTTTTTACCACACATAAAATTATTCACTATCGTGCAAAATTCACTATAAAAGCTATTTGTTTCTTAAATAAACTGAACAAATATATTTGGATACAAATGCCTGAAAATTGTCTTGAAATTCCACAAAATATATTTCCTTTCTCTGAAGCTTTATGACCAATAAATCAGCTGAGTATTCCATGAGCGTTCGGGAATCTTGGAGGCTGTTTGCTAAATCTATACGCGATGTTTCACTGTTGTCTTTTGGAGTACAGTTATCTAAATTAAATTATATTCAAGATCTTTAATAAGGATTCTGTAATATATGTGGGTGAATGCTTATAGTGTCTTGTACGTAATTTGTCGTAATCTATCCCATACTCTATTATGTAAAATGTAGCTTAAAAGACGACCGGGTCGATTTCATTGCACCGAGTTTCGGTCTCTTTCCGCAGCGGGGAAAGCGACGCACACAGCAAGAACTCCGTAGCTCCAGGAAAGACCCACAGGAGTATCCGAAAATATTCACTAGTGAACCGAAGGACGCGGCCCCGAATCGAACCCACAACCTTCGGAGCCGAGTCAAACGGCTTGACCACTTCACCACGGAGACTCCCTAATATACTCTAGTATACTCTAGAATTCTAGTATATGTGTAGGTCTACTACATATAATATTCCACACTCCTCTTGACACTGAATACTTGTAATCTATGTATTTACCTTGTGAAAACGTGTAGTCGTGTGTGAGGATTAGTCCTGATTTAGTTATCTCTATTAAAGGGGGGCCGGCTTCGTGGCTTAGAGGTTATGACTTTTCTCCGTAATCTCGTATACTCTCGTCGGTAACATGATGACGGTGAGAATCAGCAGTGGTTCGAATCGCATCGGTAACTTACGGGGTATGTGAGCCGGCCGCTCAGAAAGCAATGGCAAACTACTGAGCGTAATCTTGCCAAGAAATCAACATACAGTTGAAAGATGCTGGTGTTGACAGCGATGTCCTGTAAAGGATATGCAAAAAAAAAAATTAAAGGGGGACGGGGGTTGGAAGCATGTGCGTTGATAGAATATACTTAGGCCATACCAGGGAAGATTCGCTTCCTTAAATTCTTTAAGGCATTTAACCTTAACAGTCGTAAAAACAGTTAATTTAACACAGATTAGTTACACAGGTTAATTACAGGCACATTGAGGATAAAGTTAACGATAGTCAAGTTAGTTAGTTAGTTAGTTAGTCGCGGTTCTAACTTCACAGCAACGGGTTGTCCCCATTATGTATATATATTATGCATTATGTAGTCAAGTATACAGCAGGAAACCCTAAATATGACTTGTGCAAATTGAAAACTGACAAAGAAATACAAGATAATTTTAACATAGAAGTAAAGAACAAATATGATATATTGTCTGATCTAGAGATCCTATTTCAAGATGTAAATGATCAATGGAAAATGCTGAAGAATTCAATCAGTTGTGCAGCAGAAAAACTATTCCAAAATTAAAGAAAGTGGGCCGTAAGACATGGATGACTGAAGAAATTTTACAACTAATGGAAACAAGAATACAGAACAAAAATAATCCTGCCAAATATGAAGAAATTCACAGTAAAGTCGAACCTTATGTAAGGAGGCAAAAGAAACATGGCTTGAGAAAAAATGCAGAGAAATTGAAAACCGACACAACAATAAAAATGCGAAACTAATGCACAAAAGAATTCAGGAGCTTACTAATCAAAGAACACGTACATCAGCAGGCTGCCTAAAGACAAAAAAATGGAAGAGTCATAATAGAAAAAGATCAGATCTTACATGTATGGTCAGATTACGTGAAAAACCTTTATAACGATAACAGAGACGAACTGTATGATGTTCAAAATAATAATGAAGGGCCAGACATTTTGAAGATGGAGGTTCAGAATGCTCTTAACCATATGACATCTGAAAAGACCTCCTGTTCAGACAGCGTCACAACAGAAATGATTAATGCTTTAGAAGAATATGGAATAGATAAAGTTACCAGTCTGCTTAATACAATATATGATACTGGAAATATACCTTATGAATTATGTAATTCTGTATTTATTGCAATCCCAAAGAAATCAGGAGCCTTGGAATGTGATCAACATCGAACAATTAGTATAAGGAGTCACATCACGAAGATTTTGCAAAGAATTATCATGCAAAAAGTTAGGAGGAAAATACACCCTGAAATAGGAGAAGAACAATGTGGGTTTGTAGAAGGCAAGGGTACAGTAAATGCTGTGTATATACTGAGAACAGTAATTGAACGTTCTATAGAAGTAAACAAAGATCTACATCTTTGCTTTATTGACTACACAAAGGCTTTCGATAAAGTGAGACATGTCGACATTATAAGGATGCTTGAAGATCTACAAATTTATGAAAAAGACCTTTGACTTGTAAGAAACATTTATTGGAAACAACAAGATGCCATAAGAGTTGATAATGAAGTAGGTCAATATCAGCCTATTAAGAGATGTGTGAGACAAGGATGTTTAATGTCTCCAGATCTGTTTTCTCTGTACAGTGAAAGTATTTTCAGAAATATTGAAGATATGGATGGAATCAATATTGGGGGACGATGCATCAATAACATTAAATATGCAGATGATGCAGTCTTGATTGCAGACAATGAACAGGACCTGCAACATTTAGCAGATGTGGTTGTTACACACAGTTAACAATTAGGGTTAGAATTAAATTGTAAAAAGACACAGATTATGGTCGTCACTAGGAAGAACGAAATACCACAATGTAATATACAAGTAAATGGGAATATTCTTCAACAAGTGAATAGGTACAATTATCTCGGAACAGTAATAACATCTGATGGGAGATGCCTTGAAGAGATTAGATCAAGAATCGCCATGGCAAAAGTAGCCTTTAGCAAGATGAAAAACATACTGACCAATAAAAAGATGTCAATTGAAACGAGAAAAAGAGTGTTGAGGTGCTACATAGAACCTGTACTTTTATATTTATGTGAAGCTTGGACAGTGAGCAGTCAAGCTGAAAAACATCTGAAGAGCTGAAGAAATGTGGTTTCTGAGGAAAATGCAAAGAATACCATGGACAGCCAGAAAGACCAATGAACAAGTCCTTCAAGAGACAAATGAAGATCGTAAACTTATTAGAGACATTATACGTAGACAGTGAAAATTTTTTGGGCATGTTATGAGAAGAAATGATCTGGAGAACTTGGTGAAAACTGATAAGATCGAAGGGAACAGACCAAGGGAAAGACCTAGAAGCAAATACCTGGATGGCTTGTCCTCGTGGCATGGTCGAGACAGAAACACGGAGCTGATCCACGACTTTGGTGATCGAATGAGATGGCAAAATATGACCACCCACGCTTACCTTTATGGCACATGATGGATGGGTGGATTTAGCCTGGATATCTGGAGGTAAGCCGCCTCCGTGGCGGAGAATTTACAGGCGCGATTCGTAATCATGCTTACCCACGTTCAATACACAGCTGTGTGCGATTTGTCAGCAGACCGCGTTGCGCTGAGTTTTAACAAATTAGTATAGGAGCCGGTCTTTCAGAAAGCAATGGCAAACTACTGAAAGTAAAACAGCATTGTAACGAGGATGTTGACAGCGATGTCCTGTAAAATAAGGATGTGTCAAAACAAAATAAATAAATACATATGGAGGTAAAGGGTAACCCTACCTCATCCTGCTACAAGATATAAATTGGGAGGCGGGGGGGGGGGGGGGGGTGGGGGCCGTCCAGGATCATAAATTCCTGTCTTCCTGTACTCTATGAGTGCTCTATCGATAAAGGGTAGGTTTAAAATCTATATTCTGTCCGAATACTCTCCCTTGGAGATATATGAGATATTCATACGACAGTCCTGTCTCTTAACGATCTGTTCTATCACATTCCAGATACACTTCAGACAGAACACACACATACATTGTATATTGTTTAGTTAATTTATTTTTAGTGACGCATTGTATTTATTACATTACATTTGCATTGATAAAATGTGTTGTGAATAATTTCCAACCACGTAACATACGATAGTATGGCTGATGATAGACCAACTGTGGCGGAAATCAGGAGACTTGACAGGAGATTGATTTAAGTGATCAGGAGTTAAAACGCTATATTTTGGGTATGCATAGTGGCAATCGACGAGAAGAGCGCGTGAAAAGGAAATAAAAACAAGATGAAGAGATTAAACATGAAGAAATTGCTAGTGAGACAAGGAAGGCGGAACAAGAGCATGAATTCAAGATAAAAGAGTTTGAGTTGAAAGCTCAGCCTTCAGATGAAAATGTGGCTTAAACGGGCGCTCTCAACTATCTAGTACCCAAATATATGGTGCTAAATGACACCCATATGTGACCATGTTCTTCCCTTTCATCTCATTTAATGAGGCTCGAAAAAAGTGACGACTTTATCCACATATTTTAGGCGATGGCAAAAGCAATTGGTCTCGAAAAGGAGAATTGGAATGTGAAGATGCCATAAGAATAACGAGGAGTGGCCTACGAGTGTCGGGGATCGGTTAACAAGGTGTTATTGGTTGTTAACTCTGCCCTCGTTACAGCTTAGTATCATGTGCACATGAAGTCTGGTTAGAATCAGAGGTAGCCTCTTCATTCATTCAATCATTCAGTAGCATGTCCCTTGCAGAACTTCGCTCCTATAACAACCTTCCCGAAAACCTCTCGAACATAAGCAAGATGTCCCGCGCCCGATACACCCATCTGGAGATCATCCGCCACATCCTGCACCAATCTTCTCTTTGGTCTTCCTCTTCCCCTCTTCCCAGGCATATACCCCTCCATTACTGTTCTCTCCAAACTTTCGTGACGTTTCAAGTGACCAAAATATTTCAATTTTCTTTGTTTTATCGTCTTTAATAGCCAACCTTCTTCAATATTCAGCTCTTGGAGTATGGATGCATTTGTTCTTTTCTTTACCCATGATATTCTTAGAACTCGTCCATAACATTTAAATTCAAAGGCATTTATGCGCTGTTCAGCTTATTTAGTAAGTGTCCTGTGCGTATGTTGCAATGGGAAAGATGCATGCTCTTAAAAATCTATTTTTTTTTTTTTTTTGTAGTTCTTTCTGTCCCACTCCATAATTTATTTAGTTGTTTTAGTCTTTTAAGAGCAATTGATAGTCGTCGTTGATAGTCGTCGTTTAACTTCTTTCATTGTGTCACCGTTGTTGGTAATTAATGACCCAAGATATTCAAAATTTTCCACCACGTCCAATTTTCCCTCATTAACATATTTTAACACACATCATTAATGCTTCAGCTTCTTGAACTCAAAATAAGTCCATTCTCCTTAGTTGGATCGCTGCAGCCCTCTCCTAACAGAAAGTAGTCTTTAGATGTGGCAGTTTGACTTAAGAATCAACAACAATATATCCTAGCTTACCACTGGGATCACAATTATTTCCGGTGCTGTTCAATGCCTGCACTGTAAGAATCACCAGCGAGCAAATCATAGAACCGGCGAGGACATTGTCGTATGCAGATGTTTTAGTGTATCGTCGGGTCAAGGAGAGGGATCAGGTTGCTGTGAAACTATAAACCGAACTCAATCGCATAAGCACTTGGTGCGTTGAAGCTGGGGCAATGGTCAACCCAACAAAGGCAACAGTGACATGGTTCTCTTTGAATAACCATATTGTCAACACCCAACGCCAGCTGTAAATCTGGGTTCAGAGACAATGGAAAGAACGCAGGCAATGAATTACCTGGGAATACGATTTGATCTGAGCCTAGCTTATACTGAGTATGTAGACCAGGTGATAACAAAGGCCAAGCGGGGTTTGGTGGCGATGCGGGTGATGGTGGCGGCAAACTGTGAGCAGCGTATCTATGTATTCTATACCAGGGGCTGGTCATGTCTGTTTTTGAGTATGTGATGGCGTTCCTGTCTCTCAGCCATAAGCAGATAGAAAGGATGGAAAGGATACAGAACGAAGCTATGCGCATTATCCTTGGATGTACAAGAGATACAGCATGCAGGGTGATCCGCTACCTTCTTGATTTTCCAACCATTAGGAACAGAATACAATTTTGCCAAGCACGTGCCAATCTCAGAGTCAACGCAAATACACAACATCCACTGCACAGCGAGATTAAGAAGGTAAAGGGCTACAGGTCCTTACATCCGGTCCATGCGGTTAATTACTAAAACCGGCCCACGTTGTTAAGGGTTACTACATCCGGGGGACTTTGGACTTGACTAGATGACGTATGCGCATGCGTAAAAGAATGTTTATAGGTTGTTTCATCTGCCGTGTGGACATAACCCCTTACCCCAATTGCTTAAAACACGCGTCATGGTTAGGTATGTGAACAGTACTATTCATGAATCCTAGGTGGTGGTAGCTTTATAACAACAATGGACATGAAACCACTATCTGGACATCAGCTCACCGGAGTTTAAGCGCCAAGTGCTTTCCTTGTCACCCACAGTTTTAAACGCAGTATGTGCGACTTTAATAATACCGTCACAGCGCCGACTAAGGTTTTCTCAAAAATACAAAGTCGAAAAGGAGAGCCTTTATCGCCCACGCCAGTCTGTAAAACACATGTTGGTTTGTGGTGGAATGTAATACAGTGGAACCTCGCTTAACGAGCATAATTCGTTCCAGAGTAATGCGAAACACTCGTTATGCGAAAAAAATTTTCCCGTACAAATTAATGTAAAATACGATAATGCGTTCCATTCCGAAATAAAATACTAAAAATATTTTGTAGAACGTTTATTTAAAGAAAATTATATATACATTGTTAAGTAGCGTGATTCATCTTCCTCGCGAGACATAGCGAACGACTAAATATACTTAATGTCCCTAAACCTAGGATATATAAAACAAGCTTAGCATACTCTGCCACTCAGTTGTGGAACAATCTTCCACAAGAAATCAAAGACACCACCAATCATTATACATACAGTCGCAACCTGTTTGAACACTACCTCAGGTCAGACTACATGCCCCCATTAAAAAAAAAAAACAACAACAACAAAGACAATATTGTTTGTGTCTTCGTTATTCAAAGACAATAATAATGGTAAATTATCTCGAACGACAACTAGCCAAAAAGCATTCCCATATGTATGGCACGCTACATCTTCCTTGGATATTTATAATGCCCGTGTTAAACATTGCCTCAATGAGTCATGTATTATTGATTATTTTTCGTGCGTATTAATGCTTATCGTTCTTTTGTTGTCAAAGATTTGCTTCATAAGAGATGTTGAATGAAAGAATGTGTGAGAGGAAATAGAGAAGAAGGGCAGAATGTCAGACGAGTCTGCATGCCCAATTCTTAACCCTTTGAAAATAAAGATTTTCGTTCTTTCGTTTGTTCGTTCGTTCCTCTTCTATCGCGGAATAAACGAACCTGGAATGAGAATTCGATTTGTAGAAAATAAAATGAAATGCTTAATTTACAATTTATAATACATACCTAATTCATTTTTACTAGAAAGCTGTCTAGAGAAATTTGTTTTTGCCCTCTCCTTGACCCGACGATACACTAAAACATCTGCATACGACAATGTCCTCGCCGGTTCTATGATTTGCTCGCTGGTGATTCAGAATTTGGTGGAAATGCGACACAGCATTATCATTAAATAAATTTGTAGCTCTTATAGCCACTGCCTTATTAGAGTGATGGTTCTCAATGTACGATGCAACAGTTTCCCACGCTTTCAGCATTTCTTTTATTGCGCCAGAAGATTGTTGATTTGCTGTTACCTTCTCCTCCTCCTCGGACAAACTCTCCTCCACAACTTCTTGCTGTGAAGCACAATGTAATTCCATAATCTCTTCGATGGTCAGCTCTTGGTTATGCTCTTCCACAAGCTCATCGATATCTTTGTTATCCACCTCCAGTCCCACGATCTTGGCCAAAGACACAATCTCGTTGACTACAGGCTCCACAGGTACTGTCTCAAACCCCTCAAAGTAACATTCGACAACGCTCTCCGGCCAAAGCTTCTTCCAAGCAGAAGTGAGGGTTCTCTTGGTAACCCCTTCCCACACCTTTTCGATCATCTTGAGGCAGGCAACGATGTGGAAGTGATATTTCCAAAACTCTCTGAGAGTGAGATTGGTCCCTTCAGTCACCTCAAAACAACGCTCGAAGAGCGCTTTAGTGTAGAGCTTCTTAAATTTAGAACTAACCTGCTGGTCCATAGGCTGGAGTAACGGAGTAGTGTTGGGAGGCAGAAACTGGATCTTGATGTTGCAGGCGCACAATCCGGGATTTCCCCTACCCTCGTTTTGCGAAACATCACTCGTTCAGCGAATCATTTTTTTACAATTTATTTTGCTCGTTATGCGAATTACTCGTTATAAGAAGTGCTCGTTAAGCGAGGTTCCACTGAATTATCTAATAACGCTGGTCTCTTATCATACAGATGACCAGGATGCATCAGACTAAGATCATATCAAGTTACAAAAGGCTAATACAAATGCTAACCAGAACAAACAACACGATTTTTCATGGCCAGAACAAACAACTCTGTAATTTCGTCTTGGTGTGTGCTGTCTGTGTGTGCTGTGTTCATATTTGTCTCTCTGTCTCTGTCTCTCTCTCTCTCTCTCTCTCTCTATATATATATATATATATATATATATATAATATATATATATATATATATATTATATATATATATATATATATATGTGTGTGTGTGTTTGTTGGTGGGTGGGTATGTGGGGATGTATTTGCTGCGTTCGCGAACGGTGCATCCGATTGAGATGAAATTTTCTACACGTCTTCTTTTCATTCCTGTCCAACCGACTGTCATAGTTTTTTACTAACTAAAATAGTATTTATTACTAAAATTTAATAATTAAATTTACATTATCATTTCAATATAGCAAGGGGACTTAACATAAGAAAAGTTATTTCAAGGGGCATAACTTTTAATAACACTGCTATTATTTTATATATAGATTCTTGCATTGTTTTAAAAGATTTATAAACTCTTTGTCTACAGTTATTTAGAGGCATATGAGTTATAATAAATATTGATACGATCTTTAAGGCATTTTCATAGTTTTCATAAAAATAATGCATCTATTTAAGAAGTGAAAATTTTCTAACTCATCTTTTTATTTTGCTTCAACAGCACATTAATTTTTTTTAACATTCTCATATGTATGGCGCGTTACACCCACGTTGACCGTTGGCTAAAATCCTGAAAGTAAGGTACTGGTGAATCATTCATTCACTGGCAGTTTCAGAATCAATAGATCTGTCAGACAAGGGTGTCCACTATCACCAGTCCTATATGTACTAACACTAGAACCACTCTTAGAAGCAATTAGACAGGACACTAACATTAAAGGTACATTTATACAAGGGTCTGGAGAGCGGAAATTAATTGCTTATGCAGATGACACCGCTTTCTTCCCTACAACCAACACTTCCATAACGAACATACTTCACACCTTCAGACAGTTTGGTGAAGGAAGTGGGGCCAAAATAAACACACAGAAGTCTAAAATAATGGGTCTGGGGAAGTGGAAGAATAAAGCAGATTTCCCCCCGGATCTAACAGTCACAGATAACATTAAGATTTATGGGATCACTTTTCCATCCAATCCCAGAAAAACACACACAGGAACATGGCAATCACTGACAAAACAAATTATAGACATACTACATAGGTTCAAATACAAGACATCAACAATTTTTGTACGAAGCACTATTGTAAACACCTTCATCATTCTTAAAATACTATATTTAGCCACAGTGTTAGACCCCCAAAACAACCAATCACAGACATAAACAAACACATCAGACAATTCATCTTCAAAAACACAATCCACAGTATAAAGCACAAGACTTTAATACAAGAGAAGACTACTGGAGGTGTAGCACTACAGGACCTTAACACAAAAATACAAGCATTAAGAATCAACCACATAGGACGCATCATCAATCATCCAGATCAACACTCGCTAGCATTATACTATATTGCAATTAGATTACACAGAATTAAGAAAATAGACAAAACAACACCGCACTATTACGGCACACTACCGCACTTCTACAGAACATGTATGCAAGCAATTCAAGGTAATGAACACTTAATACAACAGACAACCAAGCAGATATACAAATATTTAGTACAACAACAAGCCCCACCACTACACCTGAGAATCAAAAGAGGATACAAATATCATATGAAAGACTACAGCTGCACCTTCACTAACTTACACAACAAACATATCACATCGAAATCCAAAGAATAACATACAGGCTAATTTATAATATGACCCCGACAACAGAGAGAGCTAGCACAGACATCCAAGCAAATAGCCCCATGCAAATTATGTAGACAAAATATTCAGGAAACAGAGGAACCATCTCTTCTATGAATGCCCAACAATCACAGCCACTAAGACTGCACTGCAACAATTAATAGAAACACACACAAACAAGAAAACTGACGCTTATAAAGCCATTTTCCTAAATACAATACCCACAGCCACAAAAGACAAACACACTAAACTTCTTGTTGCACTGGCGGAGTATAGAAACGTAATATGGTCGAGTAGAAACTCGGCCACCCACAATCACCAAACAATACAACCACACATACTAGCAAAGAATTTTCAACAGAAAATCGCCCAGCTATTCGCAGATTAATAAGCAAGAGGCATATGAGTCATAATAAATATTGATACGATCTTTAATGCATTTTCATAGTTTTCATAAAAATAATGCATCTAGTTTCACACTACATAACATACATGTTCAAACACACACTCTCACAGTATATTTCTATACTCCGCATGTGTACCACTAAGCCCAATCATTGGGGAACAAAGCGCCAAATAACTGAATAAATGTCCCTTCTTTGTTCCTGAGTCCCGGGGCCCAACCTAGTAAGAACAATGGGACGGTGGCCTTTGTGAGTCAGTGGTCGTGTCGACCGAGGGCTGACCTCGGTCGGAACAGCTCAGGTAAACTCTTTAGTGAACTAAATAAATTCAATTCTGTTTCGCTCTCTCTCCCCCCCCCCCTCTCTCTCTCTCTCTCTCTCTCTCTCTCTCTTTTTCTCTCTCTCTCTCTCTCTCTCTCTCTTTCTTTCTCCCCACCCCACCCCAAACATGAATGACTATACGCTGTATTCGCAATGTAAAAGCCTTTTTTGTACATAATAAACGGGATATTTATATATGTGCTGTATTCGCAAATGGACAACTTAACAAATTCCAATCTGTTTATGCGCACTCTCTTTATCCCCCCCCCTCCTCTCCCCCTCCCCAGCTCCCTCTCTCTCCCTCCCCCTTTGTTGACCGCTCTCCCGGTCTCAACCCAGCCCACCACAAGCAAATCCTGGGCACTTGTGATTAAGGTGAGGGCTGTCATTCAGCAATAATATTGAATTCACTTACAGGAAACTAAGCTTGCATGAGGCTGCCTGCAGTGTAAAGCGTGGGGCGGCTTTTGCCGTTTCGACCTTGACACCAACATTTCATTTAATGTATATATTGTGGGTGTGGAAGAGAACGTGTGGTGTGTTGAAGGTTTATAAGCGTGTGAGAATGATGGGTTTAGAGTGAATGAGGGGAAGAAATCATCACCACATCATAGTCGTTGTTGTCTCCGTCATCATTATCATCACCATTATCATCACCATTACCATCAATCACGTTAGAATGGGATGACTGAAAGCGTACGCCAAATCACACGTTCCCATTACGTCATATTGTCTTAGTTTAATTTATTGCTCATATTTTATGCATATTATGTGAATATAATTTGTAGTTTTGATGATGGAAACACATTTGTACACCAATTCGACACACAAACGGCCTGTTAAATAGACCTACACAAATACCATACACACAGCACGCCTGTTAAAATACTAACAATACAATTGCACAATTTTTTTAACACTCAATAAACGTTTAAAAAATAACAAAAATAAAAAACATTTACCTTCGAGTGTCAACACCACGTGTAGATTTGGATTAAGGTTTTTCTCTTTCACGGATTATTTAAAAATATCAGTGATTTTAATTTTGTGGAAGTGAATTCGATAGTTTATCACCACGTGTAGATCTGGATTAAAATTTCACCTGTCACATATTTTTTTTTTTATTTAGCATATCCTTTACAGGACTTAGCTGTCAACACCAGCATCTTTCATCTGTATGTTGATCTCTTGGCAAGATTACGCTCAGTAGTTTGTCATTGCTTTCTGAGCGGCCGGCTCAGTATCCCGCAAGTCACGAGCGGGGGTCGAACCGCCTCAGCTCTCGCTCCGCTACGAGACTCTGCGTGATAAACGGAATTACAGAGAGAAAGTGTTGTAACCCCACAGCCAGAGAGAACGGCACATATTACTCAAATTAAAAAAAAATTATTAAAAAAAAAAATTTTCTTCAAAAGAGATGTTGAATGAAAGAATGTATGAGAGGAAATAGAGAAGAAGGGCAGAATGTAGGACGGGCCTGCAAAAGATTTTCGTTCGTAAAAAAAAAAAAAGTAACTTTTTGTGATAGAAAGTTAGTTGCATATCGTTTGCAGTCAACCCACCGCACACCATTTATTGGCTGTTTGTGATATCTTGGTAAGTGTACTTTAGATAGATCTCTCCCAATCATATTTTCTACTATCAATCTATCTATTCTTCTATTCTATCTATATTTTTTACGTGAAAGGGCCGAACATAGATAGATAGATAGATAGATAGATAGATAGATAGATAGATAGATAGATAGATAGATAGATAGATAGATAGATAGATAGATAGAGATAGATAGATAGATAGATAGATAGATAGATAGATAGATAGATAGATAGATAGATAGATAGATAGATAGATAGATAGATAGATAGATCAGATCAGATAGATAGATAGATAGATAGATAGATAGATAGATCAGACAGACATAAGGCAGACAGACAGACAGACAGACAGACAGTCGGGAACGGGAGCTTATATGACTACTTATATGAATTAAATGAGATGCTGCCCACCAGGGAATGTGTGAAGCCGGGTCGGGTCAGACAGACAGATAGACAGACAGACAGACAGATAGTCGGGAACGGGAACGGGAGCTTAGATGACTACTTATATGAATTAAATGAGATGTTCCCCACCAGGGACTGGGTGAAGCTGGGCCGGGTCAGACAGACAGACAGACAGACAGACAGACAGACAGACAGACAAACAGACAGACAGATAGTCGGGAACGGGAGCTTATATGACTACTTATATGAATTAAATGAGATGCTCCCCACCAGGAGCTGGGCGAAGCCGGGCCGCGTCAGACAGACAGACAGACAGACAAGCAGACAGACAGACAGACAGATAGATAGATAGATAGATAGATAGATAGATAGATAGATAGATAGATAGATAGATAGATGGATGGATGGATGGATGGATAGATAGATAGATAGATAGATAGATAGATAGATAAATAGATAGATAGATAGATAGATAGATAGATAGATAGATAGATAGATAGATAGATCCCCGCCAGAGCCTGGGCGAAGCCGGGCCGGGTCAGCTAGTATATATATATATATATATATATATATATATATATATATATATATATATATATATATATATATGTTCTCTACTCCTCTCTCTCTCTCTCTCTCTCTCTCTCTCTCTCTCTCTCTCTCTCTTTGTCCGTGTGTGGGTATGTTTGTGTGTTCTGCATATTCTCTCTCTCTCTCTCTCTCTCTCTCTCTCTCTCTCTCTCTCTCTCTCTCTCTCTCTCTCTCTCTCTCTCTCTCCCTCTCTCTCTCTCACACGCTCTTTCTCAATGTCTCTGACTCTATCTCACTTTCACATACCCTAAGTCGTTTACATTTCTCTGTGTGTCATTTGTGTTTATCAGAATTCATTATTTCAGTAGGTGGGTTTCTCAGGTAGAATGCAATGGAACCAACGGAGATGTGGTTTCTGAGACGAATGTTGCGAATACCTTTGACTAACAGCGAATACCTGTAAAATGCTATTGAAAAGGGAACAGTATACACAACTATAAGACAGAAACGATAGTATACACAACTATAAGAAAGAGACAATACCATACACAGATGTAAGAAATAGACAATTGAATAGACAGCTGTAAGAAAGGACATTACTATACACAAATAAAAGACAGAAACAATAATATACACAACTGTAAAAAAGAGGGGCAATTTGTACACAACTGTGACTGTCCACAGCTAAGTTCTCTAATCAGTTTGCGGTTTTAATTTGTTTCTTGTAAGAATTGGTGTTTCTGTATGGCCATGGTGTTCTCTGCATTTTCCTCACAAACTACACATCCACAAGCATTAGATGTTTTTTTTTTTTCGGACTTGTCTGCTAACTGTTCACACTTCATATCCATAAAAATTACTGGATCTATGTAGCACTTCAGCACTCGTTTTCTGGTTGTAATTGACATATTTTTATTAGTCAGTATGTTTTCCATCTTGCAAAAGGCTACCTTCGACATAACGATTCTTGGTCGAAACGCTTCTCCCATCAAATGTTATGACTGTACCGCGATAATTGTACAACATGTAAGCTTGCTTAAGAAATATATTAACAAAGGTAGGAAAAATAAAGACCAAATTATGAAAAAATATTGGCCTAACGAAGAAAAATAATTAGCCAAAGTGACAAAATTAGTAACTAAAATTAAGAAAAATATTACACAAAGTGAGAAAAATGTATGCGATATTAAGAAACATATTAACCAAATTAAGAAAAGTATTAGTCAAATGATGAAAAATAGTAGCTAAATGAAGAAAACTATAGGCTAAATTAGGAAAAATGGTAGCAGAATGAAGAAAAATATTGACCACATGGAGACAAATATTAGCCGATAGAATAAAACATGTTAACCAAATGAAGAATACATATAGGTAATTTTAGGGAAAATATTAGCCAAATGAAGGAAGGAAGTTAGTTAGTTAGTTAGTTAGTTCTCTCGTTCGTTCATTCGTTCGTTAGTCAGTCAGTCAGTCAGTCAGTCAGTCAGTCAGTCAGTCAGTCAGTTAGTTAGTTAGTTAGTTAGTTATTTAGTTAGTTAGTTAGTTAGTCGCGGTTCCAACTTCACGGCAACGGGTCGTCCCCATTATGCGTCGTTCCTGTGCCAGTGAATATCTCACGAAATGCTCTTCACTGCCATATGTAAAAAAGGGGAATAGACAGGAGTCTCGACAAACCAACAGCCAGCACATGTACAATGTGCACAATGCCGTCGTCAAAATGCCAACACAAAAGACATCCACGGAAAATACAGTTCATCGTCGATGAAAGTGGCAGTCACTAGAAAAACCAGCAGCCACACATTACTACATTAAATTAGTAGAGAGAATCGACTTTATTGCCCAGGGATTTATCCTGTATGGCTAGGTCCCTTTCGGGAGGGCGTCCAGCTGAAAGCATCGTACAAAGCACGAACACCGTAGTTCCATCGACGAACCCCAGGAGTCTCTAAGAAAAATGTACCCGTGAACCGAAAAGGCAATCCAGTCAATTCCAAGCGACAGGCTGACCACCATCGTTCCAACATGCAGTTCACACGACAACAACCGCGGACAGATGTAAAAACATTCCAAACGAAATTCACAGCTCACAATGTCGCGCCACACACTCAACTCAGTAGCATGGTGACGGAACAATGCACTACGGCCCAACATGAGGAAAATGCGACTGAAAACCGTAGCCAGAAGCATAAGCACTCCAGAGGCTTAATGGTTCACATGCCTATCCTTCATGTTGGGGACCGGAAGTCCATTAGCAAAATGAAGAACAATATTAGCCAAAGTGAGTCACATTAAGAAAAATATTAACCAAATTAGGTAAAATTTTAGGCAAATGAAGAAACATGTAGGCCAAATTATGAAAAAATGATAACCAAATAAAGAAAACTATCGGCCAAAGGATGACAAATATTAGCCACAGGAAAAATATTAGCAAAATAAAGACAAATATGAGCCAAATAAGATAAATATTAGCCAAATGAAGAAAAATATTAGTTACAGTGAGAAATATGTAGGCCAAAATTGATAACAATGTAGACAAAAGTGAGAAAAATATTAGCCAAATTAAGAAACATTACTGGTACAGAATCGCTATAACACTTTATTATTCTCAGATCTTTACCATAAATGTTTAACATTTCCAGCATCATAAGCGTTTCTTCTTGTTTCACCTCATCAAATGCCTTAGTCTACTCCATAAAGTTCAAACCTGAATCTATGTTAATTGCAAGCATTCTTTCCGTTAATGTTATCAATATTTATATGGATTTATTTGTGCTTTTAGCTTTCACAAATTCACACGACTCGACTCCGATTGCTGTTTTTATTTTATTTCTTATTTTTCTCATAATTTTCATTAGTAGTTTAGATACACAAACAATTCATAATTTAAACATCATGTCTATTGGCACGGGGAACGGCTGCCGAGTGGCTAGAATGCCTATTCTCTTTGGGGAGACCCGGGTTTGAATCCTCGGTAGCGTGTGTTGTTTTGTCTGTCGGGTGGAGGGGAGGGGGAAGCTATAACCTGCACAGTTCGCTGCGACTGCACTGGCCAGGTGGCGTTAATTCTTCAGGATCACATACATTCCTGTCATACACTGCAAGGTACTAAATTGGCAGTAAATGACAGCTTTGTGACAGTCTATTGACATTTAAATATTACGTATGGTATGGACGTTAAAGGCATTTTGGAGGCGCAAAAGCTTTAATTGGAGAAGGAAATAGACCGCCATGGTGTTATTTGGGTCAGTTTTGCTGTTTGTAATGTTGTAGTAGTGAAAGAAAGTATAGCGCAAATGTATATGCGAATTTACCACTGTGTATAGCTGCGTGTAGTATTATTGGAAACCTTATGCTATGTATGCTGTTTCATATTGTGTGTTGCCTTACATAGCTGTTAACGTGTCTATTTGTAAATGTTAGGCCTGTGTTATGTTGTCCCTATGCTATTGTGGTCATTGCCGTGAAGTTGGAACCTCGACTAACTAACTAACTAACTTCCACCTGCACAGCAGCTGGATTTTCTTGTCTGCATTTCCTGTCTAGTTGGATGCACACTGAAAAGGATGTACAGAACTCTATTGGCACTTGTAGCCACTCCTCGCCAGGTTCTAAGTCCTCAAGTAAACACACTTGCCGAAGAATGTCTTCGGCTTGACCCATGCACGTCTTTCCTCTATTTAACCTGCTGCTCTTTACCTTCTTAATCTCGTTATGCAGTGGATGTTGTGTGTTTGCGTTAACGCTGAGATAGGAAGGTGCTTGGCAAAATTGTATTCTGTTCCTCGTGGTTGGAAAATCACGAAGGTAGCGCATCACCCTGCATGCTGTATCTCTTGTACACCCAAGAACAATGCGCATAGCTTCGTTCTGCATTCTTTCTATTCTTTCTATCTGCTTATGCATGAGAGTCAGAATCGCCATCGCATACTCCAAAACAGACATGACCTGCCTATCATATAGAAGACATAGGTGGCTCTGCTCACAGTTTTCCGCCGCCATCACTCGCATCGCAGCCAAACCCCGTTTGGCCTTTGTTATCACCTGGTCTACGTGCTCAGTATAAGCTAGGCTTCGATCAAATCGGATCCCCAGGTAATTCATTACCTGAATTCTTTCCACAGTCTCTGAACCCAGATTTACAGTTGACGTTGGGGTGTTGACAATATCGTTATTCAAACAGAACCATGTCATTGTTGCCTTTGTTGGGTTGATCATTGCACCAGCTTCAACACACCAACACACCAAGAACAGTATGATATTTGAAATAATACTGAAGTACCATAAATTTTGAAGATGGAGGTTCAGAATGCACTAAACCAGTGGTTCTCAACCGGTGGGGACTCCCCCCCCCCCAGGGGGGAATTTTGGGGTTTCAGGGGGGGGGGGGATGAAGATTATTTCAAGATCGCGTTAATACAAGAACCGATTACTTGATCTTCTTTTTCCCTTCATACTTTACGGTTCTGTACGTCTCACCCTTCTAAAATTCATTTTATAAAGTAAGTAGACCCACAAATCATGTTTTATGCGCATGTCTAGACTTGTTTTAGTATGTGCTTCCATTTTTACGTATACTGTGTAGGGGCGGGAGGGGGGAATTTGTAGGTAGGAAATACGAAACGGGGGAATGACGTTCTGAAAATATGGTGAAGGGGGGCAAGGGCCAAAAAAGGTTGAGAACCACTGCTCTAAACAATATGAATATTGGCAAGACCCCGGTTCAGATATCATCACAACAGAAATGATTAACGCTTTAGAAAAATATGGAATAGATAAAGTTACCAGACTGCTGAATACAATATATGATACTGGAGATACATCTCATGAAATATGTAATTATATATTTATTGTAATCCCAAAGAAATCAGGAGCCTTGGAATGTTATCAACATCAAACATTATGAGTCACATCACAAAGATTTTGCCAAGAATTATCATGCAAAGTGTTAGGAAGAAAATACAAGCTGAAATAGGAGAAGAACAATGTGGATTGTATAAGGCAAGGGTACAGTAAATGCTGCGTATATACTGAGAACAGTAATTGAACGTTCTATAGAAGTAAACAAAGATCTACACCTTTGCTTTATTGACTACACAAAGGCTTTCGATAAAGTGAGACATGTCGACATGATAAGGATGTTTGAAGACCTATAAATGGATTTAAAAGACTTGTAAAAAACATATATTAGAAACAACAAGCTGCCGTAAGAATTGATAATGAAGTAGGTCAATATCAGCCTATTAAGAGAGGTGTGAGACAGGGATGTGTAATGTCTCCAGATTTTTTTTTCCTTGTACCGTGAAAATATTTTCAGAAATATTGAAGAAATGGAAAGAATCAACATTGGGGGACGATAAATCATTAAAATTAGATATGCAGATGATAGTCTTGATTGCAGACAATGAACAGGACCTGTAACATTTAGCAGATGTGGTTGTTGCACACAGTGAACAACTAGGGTTAGAATTGAATTATAAGAAGACACAGATTATGGTCGTCACTGGGAAGAAGGAAATACCACAATGTAATATACAAGTGCCGGTCTCTCTGGCTGAGGGGTTACACCACTTTCTCCGTAATCCTGTTTATCCACGCAGGGTCTCGCAGCGAGGCGAGAATTGGAAGCGGTTCGACCCGCGCTCGTGACTTGCGAGATAATGAGCCGGCCGCTCAGAAAGCAATGGCAAACTACTGAGCGTAATCTTGCCAAGAAATCAACATACAGCTGAAAGATGCTGATGTTGACAGCGATGTCCTGTAAAGGATATGCAAAAACAAACAATATACAAGTAAATGGGCATAATCTTAAACAAGTGAATCGGTACAGTTATCTCGAAACAGTTATAACATCTGATGGGCGATGCCTTGACGAGATTAGAACAATAATTGTCATTGCGAAGGTAGCCTTTTGCAAGTTGGAAAACATACTGACCAATAAATAGATATCAATTGAAACGAGAAAAAGAGTGAACCTGTACCTGTATAGAACCTGTACTTTTGTATGGATGTGAAAAGTGGACAATGAGCAGACAAGCTGAAAATCATCTGACGGCTGTGGAAATGTGGTTTCTGAGGAAAATGCAAAGAATACAATGGACAGACAGAAAAACCAATGAACAAATCCTTCAAGAAACAAATGAAGATCGTCAACATATTAGGGACATTAGACGTAGGCAGTCGAAATTTTTTGGGCATATTATGAGAAGAAATTAATTGGAGAACTTGGTGACAACTGGCAAGAACGAAGGGATGAGACCAAGGGGAAGACCGAGAAGTAAATACCTGTATGGCTTGGCCACGTTGTATGTTTGAGACAAGAGCACTGAGCTGATCCACGTCTCTGGTGATCGAGTGAAATGGCGAATCATGACCGCCCACGCTTACGGACATAGCATATAATGGATGGATGATTATTACCCACTTGTAATAATAAATTACGAATTGGGCGGCAAGCACCATTTGAGGTCGGGAAACAATGTTCCCGAACCAATTACCAAATTATGATCCAGGGAAAGACGAAAATATATCATATCATTCGTCTTCGTAAATATGAAGAGAGATCAGACGAAACTCCAATACACCTAATGGTGAAGGCAGTGGCAACCGAGGTTGAAGAGGAAGAGAAGACTGGTGATAAAAATCCTTTACATCCTCGAGAGTCGCATAAAGATGAAGTGGTAAACTCCGCTCTATCATACTCTCATGGGAAAAAAGATTGCCATCCATCAGATGATGTACTGAACATACAAAACAAACATCGCCATATACTTGGAACAAGACTATGCACACTTATGTTTCTGATAGATAAGATAACTATGTAGGATACTGCTTGTAATATGGTTCAGTATTTTATTAATTTGAGTGATGAAAAATACATATACAAAGACACATAACTTTAGTACCTGTTCATTGTATTCAGGGCATCTGTCACATATGAGTGTGTGAGCTTAAAAAATAATTAAAACAAAAGACAAAACATTAATAATTGCATAAGGTAATACAGTCACAAGTTACTAGTACAATAACAATATTATATCACGTCAATAAGATCTGACAAGGATGTTGAAGTTAACTTATTAAGGCTTGACCAGAAGAGGAGCTGCACACTGAATACATCATCTATGCATTTCCTACAAAACTGCTTCTGAATCTTCTTTTTTTTTTTAAATCAGTCATCATCATGTGCCCTGCCAGTTTGTATAGTAGTTCATGACTCCCCACAGATCTAGGTCCTTGGTGTTCTGGATCAGCTCTGCTGATCATATTCCTCAACGCCACAGTCCAAATTCAGCCAGCATCATTTCTCTCGGTCTGTCTCTGTCGCTTATCCAGCTGGTCTTTCCAATTGCCACGAGGTTTTCCAATGCCCCTCTTCTCATTATATGACAAAAGAACATTATTTGACTCTTTCTTATAGCAGTATATAATATTTTAGGTTCATTTGTTTCTTCCATACAATCGTTAGTTACCTCGACAGTCCAAGGTATTCGCAAGATTAATCTCAGGAACCATATCCCCGTACCTTCTTCTTCTTCTTCTTCTTCTTACGTTCGCCTGAAATATGCTTATAACTGCAATGTTGTCTCTTGTATGAATCCAACAGTCTTTTTTAGTTCATTCAACGGTCCATAGAGTTTATCCTCCACTGTTGTCTCTCTAGGCCAGAAGGTTCGCCTGGATATGTTGTAGTTTGGGCAATCCTGGAGTATGTGCTCTGCTGTCTGCGACGCCAAACCACACGTGCACATGGATGAGTCACCAATCTTGAATTTTGTATACATGTGGTTGCGTAATCTATTGTGTCCTGTTCTGAGGCGCAGAAGAATGACCTGTTCTGGTCTGTCCATAACGTGGTAGTCGTCTTGAGTAAGGTTTGGTGGCCTTCTGACTGATTTGATCATTCTTTTCTTTTGGTGGTATGTAATAGGCACATCAGGTTGTTCTTCTTTTGCTCCTTCCTTAGCCAATCGATCAGCTCTGTCGTTTCCGGGGACTCCACAGTGGGATGGTATCCACTGTATGGTGATCTTACGCTGATTGCTAAGTTCAGAAAGTAGTGTCCTCAGAACTGGCAATTTCCCAGACAGGAGCGCCTCTATTACGGATTTTGCATCTGTCAATATCACCACAGGTTGTGTACCATGGCTGGTATTTTGTAATTTCTCTGTGGCTATCTTGATTGCCTCAATTTCAGCATCATAGTTATGGCAGTACTTTCCTGTTGGAATTCTGGCCGTGTCTCTAGTATTATTTGGGTATTCTATGTACACTCCCGCTCCTCCATTTCGAACAGCATTTTGTGCTGACCCATCTGTGTAAACTCGGATCCATAGGTCCTGTGGGTATTCGTCATCAAGGAAGCTGAGAGTGGCTGTTCTGCGCTGTACACTGTTCTGTTCTTCCTTGTCAAATATTCCCTCTCACTTTTGACTGGATTTGTAGCGATATTCTATGTTCATCTTTCCACGGGGTTCGCTCTGGAATGGTTGTCAGGGGGATACCAACTGTGGGAAGATCGATGGTTTCTCTGCAGAGTTGTTTGGCCTGGTGGATGAAACTATTTCTTTTCAACCGCCCTATAGCTAAGTTTTCAAATCGGTTCTTCATAGGGTGGCCTGGCAAGCTGAGAAACTTTTCTGCTTGTATGAGTGTTTTTGTATCTCTGCGTTCTCTTAAAGCTTGTGTCCTCCCCATTTTCTCCATTGCTACTATAGGGGTTGATCTCATCCCTCCTGTGATGACTCTAAGAGCTTGATTTTGCACCTTGTCCAGCTCCTGCAATGTAGTTTTTGATGCGGAACACCACGCAGTTGACCCGTATTCCATGTGTGGTCGTATGCTCTGTTGATAAACTTTGCTAAGTATTTTCCCACTGGCTCCCCAAGTGGTTCCAGTTAGCTATCTCAGGATGGCAATTTTCCTTCTGGCTTTTGCTACTGCTTTTTTGATGTGTTTTCTCCATGTCAGCCTGTCGTCGAATGTTACACCAAGGTATGTTGGTTCCTTGTCTTCTCTTAGGGGTGTTCCTTCTAAGCTCTTCAAAATTTGTTCATTCCCATTCTACGATTCCTGGTCATACTGTAAGATAGATTCTATATAGCATTTTAGTGCTCTATTCTTTCATTTAATGACAGTGACAAATGACTTTTATTTTGCTCTTAAATTCTGTTATGCCTTTTCCATCTGACGTTATAATTGCCCCTAGGTATTTATATGTATGTAGCGAAATTGGTGGGGATGACTGCATATATGCTACTACACTGCTCCTATCTTTTTACCTATCTTTTCCTCAAGTTAAGTTCTTGAGTCACTTCGGGACTTCTACATATACTTTCTTTCTTTACTTAGCTCCTGACAGTAACGAAAAGACAGAACGAAGTGAAACTAGTAACAATAATTTATTGAGACACTGGCTCAACGAATTAAAACTAGAAAACACCAAACAATGCGGAGGCAAATATATCAGACAGTTGACTGTATGAAGGTAACCCTGGGGAATGAGGTGAGCTAGCCCAGTAAAACATTTCATCATGGACACCAGAAGAGTCAGTTGTCTCGTGTGTGTATTGTCGGGGAGGACAGACACTGTTCACCAGGTTTGTGTTTCGGATCCTCCCTTGTAGATTCCTTGACCGCCTGGAAATTTCAGCCCAGTCGTCCGATCTCTTAAGTTCAAAGATTTTTAGGCGACAACCTTCTTCACTTTAACAGGTTCACGCAAAAGGTTGCTTGTTACTCTTCAAATTCTGTCTTGAGGCGACAAACTTCTTCACTCAAAATATACATTCAAAAAGGTTTATTGTTTTTCTTCAAACACTATCTTGAGGCGACAAACTTCTAGACTCAAAAGGTACACTCAAAAACGTTGATTGTTTATCTGCAAACACTATCTTGAGGCGACAACTTCTTCACTTAAAAAGTACACTCAAAAAGGTTGATTGTTTATCTTCAAACAACATCTTGAGGTGAAGTACTTTTCTACTCAAAAGATACAATCACAAAGGGGTAACCTGGAACAAACAACTCTAGCATAGCCAGCCCATTTGAAACATGACCTTAGACTCATCTGTTTTCTTCTTACAGTGAGTCTCATAGATATGGGCATCTTTTAATAAATATCTATATCTAGACATATATATTTATAGATACATTTCCACTGGGAATTACTCCTAGACTGGACCGAAGATAAGGAGCGTGTTGTCTATACTCCTTCTTCTTTTACCCCTTTGGGGAACCAGTCACTGTCTAGTTGAGGGTTGAGACTGGAACAGACCTTCCTGAAAGAGTACCCTGTTTTCTGATCAAGTGTTCTTATTTTATAGCCATATCTTGATATCAGGAACCAGACCAGCCACACAAACAATGAAGTTATAGTGAACAATTTCTTAGACCACTTGATTCTCTTAGAGTTGATAATCCTTCCTATGTGGTTTTGTTTATATGGGTTTACCTTCCCCAAGAAACATTAGATTTATATAGATAGAAGTTGTCTCCCAATATGGAGTATATATAGGTAAATATAGAAAACACTAACACAGAATATAAGCCGAGACCCAATCCTTTCCGTATTGCATTGATTAATGGTTAGAAAGGTTGGTAGCTTTTTATTGATAATGATTTCCACTCTATTCATCTCATCTCATCTCTCATCTCATCATGTTCCTCTTGTAACTTGAGGTGTCGAGGTGAAGTATAAACAGCAGGAGAGTGCCCGCTTATGGGCTTCATGTATCAATATTCCTATGGACTCTGTTATTCCTTGCGTCCATCGTTTACGTGGTCGGCCTCTTCCTCTGCTTCCCTCTAGTCTGTACATCATTGTTTGTTGTGGTATACTGTTAGTTGGTAACCTACTTGCATGGCAAAACCATTTGACTTGCTGCCTTCTAATAAAATCTAGTACAGCTATACCTCTGTTTTACTTGTTGTGCTTGCTTGCTTGCTTGTGTTCACTGGCTATGAACACCAGCGCAAGGTCCTGTATGTCGGATGAAGACATCCTGTTGTCCAACATCAGTGTGATGTCATACCGGACCTGAGGTTTGCGTGAGTATCCGTTGTCCCATGTCTGGCTTATTGGTGTGCAGACTGGTGGTTCCTCGCCATGCAGGCAGATACTCTCCGACTTCGGAAGAATCAGCGATCCTACTACGTTAGCCACGTCCCCGAAGGGACCTGTTGCCTAGGACTCACGACTAGGACGTGTTAGTAGGTCTTGGCCAGTATGACACTGGCCCTGGTGCCTTGGAAACACCTCTGCGTCCCTTACTTGTGCTAATTTTCATGTTATTTTCCCTACACATTTCGTTTAGATTATTAATGTGGTCTTGTAATTCAGCTTCTGATTTTGCTATTAGTGCTTGGTCGTCCGCAAACAGGAGTTCTATATTGGTTAGATTTGCAGATGGTTCTTCTTCTGTGTTCTTGTCATGCGGTGTTCTTGCGGTCTCTGTTTGGCTGGTTTCTTTACATATGTTGTCTATATATGTTATAAACAAGAGAGGGGACAGGACACAACCTTGTCGTACTCCGGATATTATGATGAAGGGTTGTGAGTGTCCTCCAGTTGCTCTCACTATGCATTCACTGTTGTTGTATAAGCTTCTACATAGGTTTGTTAGATGTGTACTCACTCCATATTGTTTAAAGATTTCCCACAGCTTGTTTTTAATCACTCTATCAAATGCCTTTTCTTGGTCGACAAAGGCTAAGTAGAGTGTTTCATTGAATTCGATTGATTTTTCTATAAGTTGTCTAAGAGCAAAAATTGCATCTGTGCATCCTTTGTTTTTCCTAAATCCAAGTTGTGTTTCGCTTAGCTGGGGTTCTATAATAGTTCGTAATCTTTTCTCAAGAATCTTGCAAAATAGTTTCCCAGTATGACTCAACAGTGAAATGCCTCTGTATTGTGTGCGGCCTCTTTTGCTGCCTTTGTTTTTCCAAATTGGGACAATTATGGCGTTTCCCCAGTCTCGTGGTGTCTATTATTCTACCCAAACGTGGTTGAATAGTCTATGTAGCCATGCTGCTCCTACTTCTCTTGCTGCTTTAATTAGTTCATTTGGTATTTCATCTTGTCCTGGTGATTTGTTCAATGGGGCTAATCTGATGGCTTCTATAATTTCTTCTTTCAGTATGTCTGGTTCTAGTTCTTCGGTGGCATCTGTGTCGGTTTCTTGAATTCCTTTTGACATCTGATGGGATGTTGAGAAGTTGTTCGAAGTACTGTTTCCATCTTATTAGGATTTGTTTTTGCTCACTTATTGGTTCTCCATTTTCATTGTTTATTATTTCAGTTGGGTCAAAGGGTTCTCCTCTTACTCTCATTGCACTTATCTGTTTATAGACGTTTCTAGTTGCCTCCTTGTAGTTTTTATTTAGAGTTTCTCCATACTCCTCCCAGTCTTTTTGTTTTTTCTCTCTTTACTATTCTATTCACATGTCTTCTCGCTATTCTATATTCTATGAAATCGCATTCCTGTTTGCTCTTCGACCACTTTTTATATTTTTCTTTTTTGTCTTTTACAACTTTCTTTACTTACTGTGTTCCACAAACTTGTTATTTTCTTTATCCGTGTTTTGCGTTTTTTTTTTGTCTGGTTCTACATGTTATCTTTGCAGTATTTAAAATGCATGATTTGAACATCTCCCATTCTTCTTCCACTGTCTTTCTTTATATAAGTAATTTTACAAAGATTTCAGTTAGCACTTTTTCATAATTTACCCTTACCGCCTCGTCTTTGAGGTTTTTAAGTTTACTGATTTGCATGGCATGTATTTTCCTGGTCTGTGCTTCCTTCTACTGATGATTCTTATTGTGGCAACGACTGCTTTGTGGTCTGTGTTTATACCTAAGTTGGGCACTGCCCTTGCATCTAATATATTTCTCTTTCTGTTATTTCTTGTTAATATAAAATCAATTTGGCTTTTAGTATCTAGATCGTTCCATTTATACCAGATGTATATTTGTGAGTTTTTGTGTTTATAGAATGTATTTGTTATATAGAGGTCGTGTTGGCTGCATAGCTCTATCAGTCTACTTCCGTTATCATTTCTTTCATTATGTTGGTCTCCAAATGCTCTAAGATGTTTTTCTATGCCCGCTCTGTTGTGTCCTAGTCTTGCATTGAAGTCTCCCATAACTATGATGTTGTCCTGCGTATCTATTTTATTTAGCACGTCATGTATGTCTTCGTAGAAGTCCTCGCATTCTTGCTCATTATTGTTTGTATTACATGGTGCGTATATTTGTACATATGTTGTAATTGTTTGTTCTTTTATTCTCACTGTTACGATTCTTTCTGATATATATTTTATTTCTAGTATTCCTCTTGCTAGTCGTGGTTCAATGACTATTCCCACACAGTGTCTTGCCTTTTCTTGCTGTTCCACTCCAGAGTAGACAGATGTGTAACTGTGTTGGATCTCCTTGCATCCTTCCCCCTTTATTCGGGTGTCCGCTATTGCCATCAGTCCAATTTTCCTCTCTTTCATTATTTCTATAAGTTCTTCTTCTTTACTATTAAAACCGAGACGTTCATTGTGTTCCAATCTATTAAAGTACAATTATACCTTCTATATTATATGTACATAGAATCATCGTTTATGAAGATGTCCGGTCGGTCTCAATTGGATTCACACAACAGGGTATGGTCGTAGGAGGTTATTATGTCTCTGGATTGCTCAAGGAAAAGCCAGTGATCGTACAGAACTTTATCACGGTACAAGATGATGATAATTCATTCTTCCTATCGAGCTATGCCGATTATGGATTTAAATTTTTTTTTTCCCCGCATATCCTTTACAGAACATCGCTGTCAACATCAGCATCTTTCAGCTGATTGTTGATTTCTTGGCAAGATTACGCTCAGTAGTTTGCCATTGCTTTCTGAGCGACCGGCTCAAATACCCCGTAAGTTACCGACGCGAAGAGAACCTCTACGAATTCTCACGCAACGTCACATTACTTACGAGAGTATACGAGATTACGGAGAAAGTCGTGTAACGTCTAGACCAGAGAGACCGGTGGATTTAAATTACAGCTTTCAAAATAAGGAAAGACATGGCATAGACTAATTGGCGTATAGAAGATGCCTGCCGATGGATTCCTTTAATTAGATGGCGGAAACATTATTAACTTCTTCTTTCATTCGCTTGAAATATATCTATAACTGTAATGTTGCCTCTTATATGAATTTAACTGTCTTATTTAGTTCACTCAGCGGTCCATAGAGTTTATCTTCCACTGTTTTCTATCTAGGCCAGAAGGTATGCCAGGGTATGTTGTAGTTTGAGCTGTCTTGGAGTATGTGCTCTGCTGTCTGCGACGCCAAACCACATGTGCACATGGATGAGTCACCATTCTTGAATTTTGTATACATGTGGTTGCGTGATCTATTGTTTCCTGTTCTGAGGCGCAGAATAATGACTTGTTCTGGTCTGTCCATAACGTGGTAGTCGTCTTGGGCAGGTTTTGGTTTCCTTCTGACTGATTTGATCATTCTTTTCTTTTGGTGATAAGTAATGGGTACATCAGGCTGTTCTTCATTTGCTCCTTCCTTAGCCAATTGATCAGCTCTGTCGTTTCCGGGTACTCCACAGTGGGATGGTATCCACTGTATGGTAACCTTATGCTGACTGCTAAGTTCAGAAAGTAGTGTCCTTAGAATTGGCAATTTCCCAAACAGCAGTGCCTCGAGTACTGATTTTGCATCTGTCAACAGCACCACAGGTTGTGTACCATGGTTGGTATTTAGTAATTTTTCTGCTGCTATCTTGATTGCCTCAATTTCAGCATCATAGTTATGGCAGTACTTTTCCTTTTGGAACTCTGGCCGTGTCCCTAGTATTATTTGGGTATTCTGTGTACACTCCTGCTCCTCCATTTCGAACAGCATTTTGTGCTGACCCATCTGTGTAGACTCGAATCCAGAGATCCTGTGGGTATTCGTCATCAAGGAAGCTGAGAGTGGCTGTTCTGCGCTGTACACTTAACTTAATTCCAACACCCTTTTCGTTTTCTTGGCAAAGCCCGCTGAGCAGAACTATTGTTTACATTTTAAACCCGCGCATGCGTACTGCTGATCGATTAGTATAGGTTATGTTTTGAGAATATTCGCTCTCGAGAAATAGAATTTTAATTGAATCACATAAGAGCATTTACCTGCATTATGAGAAATAAGACTACCTCCTTGAAGCCAGATGTAGAATACTAGTAATCGCTACAACTCTGTGTTCTCAGACACTGCCTCAGGAAATTCATAACGTCCTCTTAGAAGTGACTTTCACAATGGTTGGACTGAGATCGGTGCCAGCTGTTGTATTATTTCTCTAAAAAGTTACTCTTTTGATAAAATGATTGTTTTTTGTTTTCTTGATAGTCAAGGAAAGTCCTTTTTTGCGTTGTCTATTACTACTATGTCCAAAAGTTTTAGATCTTTTGCATTTCCAGCTATATATACTGTGTCATTTACATAGCATTGACTGTACGTATTATAACCCCCAACTCGTATTCCTGGCCTCTTTGATCTCTCTCATCATTAATTCGCTAAAGAGTGAGAAGAGATCAGGTGACAAAACACATACTAGTTATTACACCTTGTATTATCCGTTTGTAATTGCTCACTCTCCAATTTCCAATTTTAATTACTGCTACTTTTTTCCATTAAATATTCTTCATATTTAACAATCTTCCCGACCAATGTTAAAATCTACCAACATATTCATCATGTTTTACTTTATTAAATGCCCTGGCGTAATCTATAAAACACAAATACGTATATATCTGTGTCTCCATCGATCTCTCTTTCAGTGTTCGCATTGTGTACATTTATTATTTGTACATTTTCCATTATCGAGGGGAAGAGAGGCAGAGGTACACCACGAGAAATGATGCTGGATGGATTGTGACGGTGGCATTGAGGAATATCACCGGCAGAGTTGATCCAGAAAACCAAAGCCCGAGATCTGTGGAGAGTCCTAAACGCCTACGCCAGTCGGCACAGCACTTGATGATGATGACATTTTCCATTAACAAATCCATACTGTTCTTCACTAATTTCCATCTATATTTCATTTCTTGTTTTTCTCATTAGAAGTTTGGTAACATGGTTTATTAAGTTGATTGTACGAAAAATTTCCCAAGCAATTGCACCTGGTGTTTTAGAGCTATAAATACAGATTTCAGCATATCACTTAGTTGTGAATATCATTCAACATTTTAGTTAACATTTCTACTCCACATTCTCCCACTACTTCTAATTCTTCTATTTTGATTCCATCTGGCCCGACTGCTTTTTCTTTTTTCATATGTTTGATAGCGTCAATGACGACTTCTTTCAAAATAGTTGGAACTTCTTAGTGATAAACACTCGTACATTCTGTACAGAAACAGTGTACAAGGTGAAAATCGCAGAGAATGCTCGCCTCAACAAATCACTGAGCACTGAAAAGATAACAACGTCAGTACTAGACAACCCAGAGAAGTATGTGAGGAACGTATCGTCGTACGTACTCAACAACATTGAAACGGAGGCCCTTGCATACGGATTAAAATTCTGCATAAAGCCCAAACACATTAACCGTGTTGAGTCGCAAGCACAATTTGAAATGTTGTTTGATCAAGTCTCCAAGTTATCACCTACTTCTGCTGAGTCAGTCGGGTTGCTGAAGGCCAAACTGATAGATTTAGAACACCAGTATCGCACAACCCCCTCTAAACAGACATGTCCGCTGACCAACGAACACCTTACTGCCTTAAAAGCTTTAAAGGCCAACAAAACCCTCGTAATATTGAAACCCGACAAAGGGAGTGGTGCAGTACTGATGGAAATATCAGACTACCAGAGAAAAATGGATGAAATATTATCAGATGCATCTAAATTTAGAGTAGAGCAAACAGTCAACAAGCCGGAGGACCTGGATGCAAAAATGAGGAAAGAAATCCAGTCACTTGTGAATGCAGGACTCATCAGTGAGGCCACTGCAAAAACGCTCACACCGGCGTGGCTCCCAAACACCTCAGATGTACGGTCTACCCAAGCTTCACAAGCCCGGCATCCCACTAAGACCGATCCTTTCCATGGTTAACTCGGCACAACACCGAATGGCGAGATGGCTAGCTGAAATTTTAAAGCCAGTACGACAGTCCTTCGATCCAAGAACACTCAGAGATACATTCGAACTGGTGGAACTATTGGATACTATGGACTTAAACAACAAACACATGGCATGCATGGATATTGCCTCTTTATTCACCAACGTTCCATTAGATGAGACCGTGAATATAATAAGCGAACGCATTAGAGACAAACAACTAAAACTAGGCATACCATCAGCTATTCTAGAGAGGCTATTAAAATTATGTACTGCCAACATACAATTCAACTTTCTAAACAAGTCATATCGCCAAATTGACGGAATGGCCATGGGGAGCCCACTTGGGCCTATTCTAGCGGACATCTTCATGGCACACTTAGAAGAAAAGAGATCCTCAGAAATCAATAACTTGGCCTTTTACCGTCGTTACGTGGACGATATACTAATTATCACCACAGACGAGCTACAAGCAACGTCGTTCCAGGCCACAATGAACGAGACACATATAAACATCTCTTTATCTATGGAACACGAACACAACGAAGCGTTGCCGTTTCTAGATATCCTAATGAGACGTAGAGCAGACGGCACAATTCAAAGATCGGTGTACCGCAAAGAAACATGGACTGGCCAATACTTAAATTTTCAGAGCTTCGCACCTGTCCAGTACAAACGGGGCTTAGTACGGACCCTGTTTGACCGTGCTAGGAAGATATGCACCCAGGACACACTGACAGAGGAATTTGAAACTCTGAAGAATGCCTTAAACCTGAATGGGTACTCCACAGGATTTATAAAGCGCCACTGCCAACAGCCCAAACCGAAATCAGAAGTAACTACAGTCCCTAAACTCAAGGTATTCATCCAGCTAACCTTCCGAGGAGATGACGTAATGCAACGTCTGCGGGACCGGCTCACCACAGCAGTCGAGCGAACATTCTGTGCTGCAGCTCTAGTCATCAGGTACAGAACCGTACCGATCCCCGTCCCAGCAGTAAAAGAACCTGTAGCTTTGTACGCCAAATCAAATTGTATTTACCAATTTACATGCAGATGCGAGGCCATCTACATAGGCAGAACTGAGCGACAGTTACATTGCAGGGTTTCGGAACATATTCCGAATTGGGTGGACAAGATACTACACACAGAAGATGGTAGCCTAGGCAGGCCGACACACCGGAACAGTCCGGCTTCATCGGTCGGGAGACATGTGCTCGAGACCGGTCACGCGGTTGAAAGAGACAGTGCCTTCCGGGTGTTGTTCAACACACAAAGTAGTCGATTGTTAAAGTTTGCTGAAGCTATAATAATCAACCTTCGTAAGCCGTCCTTGTGCAAGCAGAAAGACATGTTAGTCAGTTTAAAATTACCGTGGTAGAAAATCGACATTACTGTGCGAACATGTGTATATTTCAGTTTGAAGGATTTATCTAATTAATTCACGTAAGTTGTGTGATTTCTGCAGTATGTACCTGACGAGATGCAGCGAAATATGCCAGGCAATAAATCGTGCAATCTATTGTTTGTGTCTTCGTTATTCAAATAAACACTCCGCCGTTGAGCAAGCACGACAGTGGGAATCTGATCGTCAGAGTAGTCTCCCTTCCCCGAATGTTTATGCCCTTTAACTTCTTGACATCCTCTGGAGGAGGGCCCGCCCGGGTCATGACTCCGGGCGTTTTTCTCCTGTAGTGCGAGGCGTTCGGTCATTTGCGTTGTTGTTCTTGCGTTGTTATGCACTGCGAGAATGTCTACTCCCAAACCAAACCTCCCTCGGGGAGGAGAGCCTTGTGCACCCGGCGTTACGTGTCCTCGCACGCATCCTAGCACCTTTGGCAGAAGAAAGCCGGCTTCTTCCCTGGCCATAACCTCTGCCGCCTCCGTTCATCTTCATTGTCATGTTCCTTCCTCGAACCCCATTCACGGTACCGCGCTCAGGGAAGCCGGCTCTTCCTTTGGTTTCCTCGACCCCTCTCTTGGTCTCTGCTGTGGAGTGCGGTTTTTGCAAGGCGACTGCCACCATAGCATGGAGGTTGGACTTCGGTCGACAACCGCTTGACTTGGTTACTGCTACAAGTGTGGCAATTGTCCCACTGAACAGTCCCGTTCTCAGATACACTGTCTTCGCTCTGGGGAAGACTATAGAGTCAACACGAGACAGTACAAGTTCTAGCTCTTAGTTGAGAGATTGATTCCGGTGTTAGATTATCCTGCAGTAACTGACAAAAACGTTAACCATATTACTGCCGAAATATGTCCCTCTCAATGTTCCGGTTGCTCCACAGCAAGCACGAGGCCTTTTCGGCTGCATCGCCGAGTTGTTTTTGTGTCCGAGTTCTTGCTTGTCCCTGTATGTCTAAATGTTTTAGCACGTCAAACACGAAGTGGAAAACTATACCTCTTGCACCTACCTCTAGGGCGAATAGCCTGACAGTGGACCCTTCATATCTCAGACTTGCGACCATGTTACTGTACTTCTTCATCTTGTACGTGTGTTGCTTCTCGATAATCGACTAATATTGAACGGTCAGCTCAATCAGCGTTAACTGCTTGGCTGACGAGGAGTAAAGTACAATGTCTGGTCGCAACCGAAACCGTTGGATCGCTTCAGGGTACGCTCCACGGCCCCTCAGGTCAACAATCAGCTCCCAGTCATCCGCGTTATCTAATATGGGCGATAAGTCGGCAAGACAGTCTTCCTTGTCTCTACGCTGTTGCCCAGTTCTGACGAAGTAAATCCCCAACGGCCTCGCTCTGGACCCTCTGTTCCGACGCATTCTGGCGTCATCCATTCTTAGTCTTCAGTTAATTCTGTACTTCATCATTATGTACGTTTTTATGTACTTATTCCATCTCTTTATTATAGCACATTCTTCCAGTTATATCTTTCCTTATTTGTATTTCAAACAGCTGTATTTACTCTTATTTTCCCTCCTGTCAAGTTATTGATTTGTCTGTGCATATTTTATGTATAACCTTCATTTTTGGCTACGGGGATGCCGAGACACATAGTTTCACAATCCACGTCCTGTAGAGACGATGTTTCGAAATTTGTCGCGGGAGATTTAGAAGCAGACAGCTTTGCGTTGAATTCGATTATATGAGATGGCCATTCAGAAAGCAATGACAAACTACTTAATTAAAGTGCCCCGTAAGTTATAAACAGCCAAAAAATGACGTGGTTGACTACGACGTTCTGTAACGGACATGCACCTAACTGTTGTTTTTAATCTTTATAGAATTAAATTTTGTTGCATTGCTGCTTTAAGAAATTTTTGTTGACTTTACACATTTATCTTTTATTTCTTTATTTATCTTACTATATTCTTTCGTGTTATTTGTGCTTTGTTTTCTTTAGTGCATCGATTTTAAGATTTCTTCAGTCATCCATTTTTGTTAGCTTTCTGTCATCTCTCTGGCAATATCGCTTTGCTTGATGGATAAGTGGTGTCCCTTTGCTTTTACTATTGTTTATTTATACTCAGTAATTTAGTTATTGCATTTTACCTGATTTACATAATCACTCTGTATCCTTATCGAATTTCTTTATCTGCCCAGCTACAGTTGTATACTTATCCTGGTGGATACTCATTCTCCTGGGCTGTATATGCCACAGCGTGGTGTTTCCCACCCCCTACCAAGTGGAGGTGCATTTTGGATTTTCCCTTAGTCGAGTTATGGGGCCATAATGGCATTTCGCAAACTTCCTAGTAATATTAGAACTGTATCAATATGTAGTCAGTTTTATCATGAACATTATCGCCAGAGTTTCCCCCCGTCCTTAATCGTATTGAATGACGTTTGAAACAGGTGCTACGTATAATTTCATGAGAATTTGTAACACTATTAATCTGCTACCTCTTTCATTTCATTCACCTACGTCATAGCCACTAGCCACACTGCTCATGTTTATGTTGCCTACTTTTGCATGAAAATTTTCAAATACTACTGATATATCTAAATGTTGGCAACTGACCCAAAGACATTCATTATAAAATAGATCTTATCTTCCTCTGTCTTCTCTACCATAGGAGCAAATGCTTGTATTACATTAATATCCAGAGGTTTACCATGGATGTTCACCGATCGCACTTTACCTGGGGTGATCCAACATCCTCTTAATGTTTTAGCGCTCTGTTGATCCTAAATTAGGTCTACTCCTCTCTTGTATTCCATCCGTGCTGAGTCAATAATTATGTATTTATCTAAATATCCCCCTCCCCCAGCACCTGGCCATTGCATTTCACTAATGCCTTATATTTTTATATGCATTCTATCCATTTAATTCGTGAATATTGAATAAATCGCCTAACATTCCGACATTAAAGCTATTTTTAACATTTAATTTAAAAACATTAATTTTATTTACCAAATCTACTCACGATCATATCCACTGTTACAATATCCATCCTGGCACATCAGTACTGTGTTCGATGTTGAGGTACACTTTTTTTTAATAACAATATGTTCCGAAGGTTTCTCTTTGGCACAAGGTATGCAGCTAACTGATTGATGTCCCGTTTCATCCATATATGTTCCTGAATAAAGAAAATATGCTATAAAATATGCCACTTATAACAAATGCCTGCCTGGCTAATGTTAGCAGAAGATTTACAACTAACAGCTACGTGTTACTCTGTTACATGGCTCATCACAGTGAGTAATAAAATCATAGAAATGAGTTACTATATTGTCATTTATTATATCCTCATGGTTTGCATTAATATGGACACTGAACTATAATGTTCTGTCAGATCATGCGGGAAATTGTTAAATCAACTGTGAGTCTGCAGAGATAAATCAGAGACACATCTGCCAGTCATGTTCTATAATCTATTAGTACTTTAACTGATTCATTGCCAAACAACAAGTAGGTTTGGACCAAACATGGTGCACAACCAAATGAACAAGTATTATCATATACATTTCCATTCACTGAGCATTGAAATTGTGGAAGATACCACGAAATAACACAAATAACACGATGACCCTGGTATGGCGATATATCGCCCTTTTATTCAATTGGGAGGTTACATCTGGCGATATATTATCCTTCGGCACTGAATCAGTTAAAGGAAATCTGGTAAAACTGTGACGAAACGCCTATGCAATATAAGAAGTTTTCTCTCATTCCCCAAGAAAAGAATAAAACTAAAAGGAATGAAAAGATAGAAAAATAAACCTGTAGAGGTTAACATGCATACTTCATAAAAATCACCGGTTAACACGATCTCGCCGACACCCAGGGAGACTTTCAACCGGACAAATGTGTGAAATTTAGACTGTGACCGGAGGATACCGACCCCTATTTGCAACACGGATATTAAAAAATACCAATTGCCGGCAAACAGGAAAGGCGAGTGTAGATAGCAGATTTAAATATATTGCGTAACGTCGATCGTATCTCCGAGCAGCGGCCCAAGCGTGTTTCAGACGCATGGAGTAGCCCGGCCAGAAGACGATTGACAGGTGAAACTACAATCCATAGTCAAAGTAGAGAGGAGTTAAAGAATACTGAACATGAGGCTCCAGGTAATCATTCAAAGTGAAAACGGGAGGAGAGAAGATGGAAATCACGTTAGGGACAAAAGTAGTATTTGACCTACGGACATTATCAACAAAAATTCAGAAACAAGCACAATATTGCATACCTGGAAAGCCTTCTGCGGAGACATTAGTCTCTTTTCGCTCGAATTCAGTAAAGAGTCTAGTGACGTGAGTCATAGCTATAAACGCAGGTAATATCAATATATATTTTATCCATGTCTTTTGATTTGAGGGTTTGCTTTATTTTTCTGTTTCTGGGTACTCCAGCTCTAGCCTTTACTGTGTCACTGTGAAAACTGTCTTATAGATGTTGCAAGTAAAAAGGAAACGACGTAACGTTTCTTTCTTCAGAGGACGCAGTGTTTGTATATTTCTGAGGAAAATGTGTGGTTATTTCGTATTTGTTTTCGGAAGTTATTCACAAGAAATCACGGAAGGCATGTGGTAGATGAAATGTTGAGGGCAGCCGATAGATAGTTTTTGGTTATGGTCTCAAGTGTCGCGACGGCAGGCAGACGATCTCTTTAACGAGATAATGGCTACGGTGACCAGGCCAGTATGGTCACTGCCAAGAAAGAAAGCAACTGCAAACTACCTTCTTTAAAGTTGCCTAGTTTATCATGATTCGCCTAATTACAGATCACCACAAGAAAAGGACAGGGCCTCTTAAATTAGCAACATGGAATGTTCTAACGTTAACTGACGGCGAAAATTAGATAACATCAAACAAGAAATGGAAAGAGAGAAAATTAATATATAAGGAATATGTGAGGCGAGATGGAAAGGAGCAGGGATTATGGCAGGGGAAGATTGTTTATTCGGGGGAGACAAACGGTAAAGAGGTGTAGCAATTATCTTGGATCGGAAAACATCAAAAAATGTTCAAGGATATTGGGTTGTCAGACAGGGTCCTATTGGTAAAGTTAATCAGCAGACCTTTTAACATAAAGGTCATTCAAATATATGCCCCAAATGGAGAATTCAGTAAAGATAGTATAGATGAATTTTATAATTCCACGGAGTTTGCTTTGAAGAAATGTAAAAATTCAGAAATAAATATCATAATGTTCAATGCAAAAGTGGGAAATCAAGTAGGCAATCGTGATCTGGAAGAGCGAAACGAAAGAAGATACAGACTTGTAGAATGGGCAAAAGAGCAGGAAATGATTGTAGGAAACACATGGTTTAAACAACATCCTAGGAAACACATGGTTTAAATAACAACCTAGAAGATTATGGACACGGAGAAGCCCTGATAGCAGAATTAGAAACCAGAATGATTACATCCTGATTAGCTGAAGATTTAGAAATGTGTTAACAATCGCAAAAACGGTTCCCAATGCTGACTGCTACAGTGATCACAGATTGCTTACTGGAACATTGAGAGTAAAGTTAAAGAAAGTCAAGTATTCGTCAGGACACACTAAATATGATCTGTGTACATTGAATAATGAGAAGGCAATACAAGACAATTTTAATATATCAGTAATGAACAGATTTAATATACTGTCGGATTTAGAGATCCTATTTCACGATGTGGATGCGCAATGGGAAATGTTGAAGAATTAAATCAGTTTGGCTGCGGAAACAATTATTCCAAAATTACAGAAAGTGGGTCGTAAGAGATGGATGACTGAAGATATTATACAATTAATGGAAATAATAAGACAACAATAATAATCCTGCCAAATATGAAGAAATTCACAGAAAAGTCAGAACAGAAGAAAGGCAAAGGAAGCATGGCTTGAGAAAACCTGCATAGAAATTTAAAAACAACAACAACAACACACCAGTAAAAATACCAAATTAATGCAAAAAAAAAACAAAAAGAATTCAAGAGCTTACTAATAAAAGAAATTGTACTTCAGCAAGCTGCCTAAAAACAAAAGGTGGAAAAATCATAATAAGGAAGGGATCAGATTTTACATGTATGGTCAGATTATGTGAAAACCCTTTATGATGATAACAGAGAAGAACAGTATGATATTCTAAATCATACTGAATGACCATGAATTTTGAAGATGGAGGTTCAGAATGTTCCTAACCATACGAAAACTGACAAGACGCCCGGTTCAGACAACATCACAAAAGAAATTATTAATGCTTTAGAAGAATATGGAATAGATCACGTCACCAAACTGCTGAATACAATATATGATACTGGAGATACACCTCATGAATTATGTAATTCTGTATTTATTGCAATCCTAAAGAAATCACGAGCCTTGGAATGTTATCAACATGGAACAATTAGTATACTGAGCCACATCACGAAGAATTTGCTTAGAACTATCAAGCAAAAGGTTAGGAAGAACAATGTGAGGTTGTAGAAGGCAAGTGTACAGTAAATGCTGTGTACATGCTGAAAATAGTAATTGAACGTTCTATAGAAGTAAATGCCACCGAAGAACTAGAACAAGACATACTAAAAGAAGAAATTATAGAAGCCATCAGATTAACCCCAAAGAACAAATCACCGAGACAAGATGAAATACCAAATGAACTAATTAAAGCAGCAAGAGAAGTAGGAACAGCATGGCTACATAGACTATTCAACCATGTTTGGATAGAACAACAGACGCCACAGGACTGGGGAAAGGCCATAATTATCCCAATTTGGAAAACAAAGGCAGCAAAAGAGATTGCACACAATACACTGTTGAGTCATACTGAGAAAATATTTTGCAAAATTCTTGAGAAGAGATTACGACCTATTTTAGAACCCCAGCTAAGCGAAACACAACTTGGATTTAGGAAAAACAAAGGATGCACATACGCCATTTTTGCTCTTAGACAACTTATAGAAAATCAATCGAATTCAATGAAACACTCTACTTAGCCTTTGTCGACCAAGAAAAGGCACTTGATAGAGTAGATAGAAACAAGCTGTAGTAAATCCTTAAACAATATGGAGTGAGTACACATCTAACAAAACTATGTAGAAGCTTATACAACAACAGTGAATGCATAGTGAGAGCAACTGGAGGACACGCAGAACCCTTCACCATAAGATCTGGAGTACGACGAGGTTGTGTCCTGTCCCCTCTCTTGTTTAAAACATATATAGACAACATATGTAAAGAAACCAGCCAAACAGAGACCGCAAGAATACCGCATGACGAGAACACAGAAGAAGAACCATCTGCAAATCTAACCATTAGAGAACTCCTGTTTGCGGACGACCAAGCACTAATAGCAAAATCAGAAGCTGAATTACAAGACCACATGAATAGTCTAAACGAAATGTGTAGGGAAAATACCTTGAGAATTAACAATTCACTTAACCGAACATCCCTTGAAACAAGTAAAGAGTTTCAAGTACCTAGGAAGTATAATATCATCAAATGGCAGATCAGAAGATGAGATTGAAAATAGATGCAATAAGGCAAACCAACTCATTTGACAAATGGCACCAATACTAAAGAACAAACAAGTATCAATAACTACTAAAAAAGCACTTTACACACAATCTTCCTACCAACTCTTATCCTACCAATGCCAAACCTAGAAAATGACAGAAAAAGAGAAAAGAAAAATCAACAACAACAGAAATGAGATTCCTTAGAAGAATACTGAACGTACCAAGAAGAGATAAGATCAGAAATGAAGAAATCAGGACTAAAGTGGGGGTTATAGCTGCATTAGAGTTTATTAGAAAGCAGCAAGTCAAATGGTTTGGTCATGCAAGTAGGTTCCAATTCAACAGCATACCACAACAAGCAATGATGTACAGACCAGATGGAAACAGAGGAAGAGGCCAACCACGTAAACGTTGGACGGAGCGAATAGCAGAGTCTATGGGAATATCGATACATGAAGCCCATAAGCGGGCACTCTCACGATGTTTATACTTCACCTCGACATCGCAAGGTACAAGAGGAACATGAGATGAGATGAGATGAGATAAAAGTAAATAAAGATACACATCTTTGCTTTATTGACCTGAGACAGTATGCTTTCATTGTCTCTAGGCGCCTGAGTTTACTGGAAAGCATTAACTGGGATATTTTTGGTTCGACAAAGAGTTCACCGACCAGTAAGTTCAAAATTAGTAGTGAGTGGCCGGGCAATGACTCTAGTGCAGCCCGCTGACCGACAGCTTACCTCTCGTTGTTAGTAGAATAAGAAATTCAGGAAACATGAAGCCGAACTTAGCATAGGAGCTGTCAAATGAGCAAGAAATACAACGGATTAGACTAGATATATGGGAACGGACACGCCCAATGAACCAAACCAGGCGAAGGCAGAAAAGGTAAGGTCTTCGACCTCAAGCTATAACCTAGTGGTGTCAAGGGATCTAGAATAAAGCGGATTAAGTAGAATTAATTATGTGGTACAGCTAAAAATCTGATTGGGTAGCCCTTCGCGGCAAGGAGGAGCTATGTCACGTGATGCCAGAAAGAACCGCCAAATTAAGCGGTATATATATACGCGGGACAGAGAAGCATTTGAGGAGATAAGCCAGTTCTAGACAGCCGAGTGCAGATACTCGAAAGGCTGTTGAGACCAATAAGACTGTGGCAACTCTGGTCGGGCAGATAAATCCGAGGACCAGAGAAAGCACGGACTTAAGTGTTGGAAAAAGAACCGCCCTAAAGAAACTATTGATTGCTATTGTCAATTGCAATCATTAAGGAAAGTCATACAAGACTAGAGTGGGCTAAGAGGACACACGTTTGATGGGATCATCCAGAGGACTGCGTCGAACAAAGTTGGAAGGAGCCTGACTTTATTGGAAAGTGGCGAAATCATTCTGATACGGGCGGTGATCAGACAAAAGCACCCGTAGGCAGGCGAGCAATTATCCACGGGACAGGACTCCTACGTAAGTTGGTTAATTTTAATTAGAAATCTATTAGTCTGTAGTCGGGCGTGGGTAATGGTACTTAGGTTTAGGAAGCGTTGGCAAACTACAACTGACAGATAACGGGATTGAACTGCGACGTTCTATAAGGAGGTAAAGAATACGTAACTAACTATTCAACCAAAATTCGCAGTGACTAGTTACGGAATAGGAATATGAGCGCCGAGACCAGTACAAATGGTAATTATGTGCGAACGTTATTAGCGGCATCAAAAGTCCCCGAATTATTTCTCAATCAAAATGTAAACACGGCGAGTACGAGACGCGACCACTGGGTCAAGCCATTCAATGAGGCCAGGTGAATACAACGGATGAATGGACCGCGCTTGGAGCAAAGCCTGCAGATGAAAGAATGTGCTTGTATTGTTGCCCGGCTAGAGTTGAATCGGGGTCAGACTGCGGCGGAGAAAATAGAGCATACAACTGGTTAGCAGTACAACCTAAAAGTAGCGGGTTCGGACCTTCATGGAGAATCGGGGGTAAAAGGCTTAAATGGCTTTAATACTATAAGGCGAGATAGGGAAATAGAGAGCGGTGAATAGATACAACTGGACGAGCACTAAGTGAGCTGAAGGGGACAGGAATGCCTTTGGATATAAACGTTACAGACAGATTGGGGGGATATATCCTGGGTAGAGAAAAGGAAACGTGCGTCCATACTTCAAGAGCTGAATATTGGAGGAGATTGGCTTATAAAGACGACAAACTATACTGCGGGGATGGATGAAGAGGCACGTTTATCAATTATCATAACTAGGGTGTTGTTAGGCGTGATATTAATCTATGTTGTCAACTTGGGTTTGTGTTAATAGTTGTGTGGGTTTATGTAGTCGATGTTGACGGCCCATAATGAGTGGACTTATGTACTGCAAAAGATTATAATGATTGTAGGAGTTTTAGTGTGAAAGAGCATTTCATATATGTGATTGGTGGGCAGTACCGGTGTCCCATCTTGTTGTCTTATAATTACTGTTGGGGTACCAAACTGCAATGATATTGTTAATGATGTAGAGTTATGTTGTTAATGATAATGGCTAGGATATACGCAAGGATGATGACGTTATGGGAGTTGGAGTCACTAGGGGATACAGGTTATTATTGATCGATTGCTATGTTTATGATGTGTTGATTGTTTTGTGATTAATGACAAGGGGAATTTATGTTGTTGAGAATGAATATACACATGCTATTGAGGACGACGATGGCGCCAATGACAATGAGACATGGCCCTAGTACATGTCACTGGCGTATTGTGTTGTCGGCCTCGGGGACAAAAGTGTTGTTGTTGGGGTTTACCTGATGTAGTTGTTGAAATGTGACGACCAGTTATCAGCTGTTGTGTTATGTGTCTGGCGCGGGGAAACCCGGCCAGTGTGGGCAAGCGGATCAGGAGTTGTTGTTTAGGGTTGTCCCACTGCCGAATTATATGTGTCTGTCCGCTGTGGAAAGACTATCAGTGTCGGCGTGGGTATTGTATTAATGTCACATGATTATTACACATGGTGTGTTTGGGGATTTATGGGTTGATGTTGGCATCAGGGAACACTGGTTGGTGGTGTACGACCGCCCAGGCAGTGATGGAATATCACTGACCCGATGTCAATACACATAGCTGAAGACAAGGGTGAGCAGTAGGTTGATGACACCCGATGATGCTGTTCACATAGTCAAGGGTGTCTTTTTGTTCAATTTTCAGGTTGTCGCTTGATCGATTGCCTGGGTAAACTAGTGGGCGGTCATTTGACGGTGGAAGTTGGTTGTGTGCATCCTTAGTAGATTTATATACTTTCTTGTCAGATTTGCGTACTTTATTATTATATTTCCCTGATTGATATGTGACTAGTTATTGGTTTAATTGCGTGCAATTCCTTAGTTTGATGGTATTATCTTGATGCTAGCTACCTGACTGCATTCTTCCATAATTGTTTGAATTGTTTTCACACGATACTTTGTATACTTTGTAATTTCTTTTAAGAAGCAAATAAACTTGATTCAGTGTTAGCTTATTCTTCTTAGTGCCTGTACTGTGCTTGTCGGTTAGGGTAGTGTTGTATTCGTGACCTGCGTACCTGTATACTTGTGAGGTTGGTAGATAAAACCAAGGGTAATCACAAATCAGTGGTTATCTCTACAACCGGAAGACGGACAATCTTTATCTTTCAATTCTTTATTCTCTCCTCCTCTTCTCTCTCTCATCTCCCATCTTCGTGCTATCACAAAATTGGCGCTGCGGAACAGGATTCTTCCAAAGTAGCTTTTGTCTGCCTGCCTCAAAGTTAGGGTTGGAGACAGACTCACATACAAGTTGTTGTATTTAGTTGCTAGTTTATTGTTGTTAGTTTGGCAGTTGTAAGTGCTTTGTTCTATTAGGTCTACTAATCTTACAGTTGTTCAGTAGGCTGTCAAAACTGTCAGTAGGAGTTTCTAGTAAGTCTACTCGGTTAGGGATTCTTGGTTTAAGCACACCCGGCAAACCCACTACACCGCAAGAGAAAAAATAAACCCAGAAGAAGCCGAAGCAGCAGAGTCAGTCCTGTCCGGAAGCGAGTCTAGTAAGTTTTTTCTAAAAGATCTCAACGACGATTACAAACATGACTACCAGAAATACACGCTCTGCAGCATTAGTCGAAAGCAGCGAAGGGGCGTCGGCCTCTGTGCAGGGCAATGTTGATTCTCACCCCACAGCATCGCCATGTGAACAAGTGAGATATGTAATAATGCCCACTCGAAAGAACATCAATACTTTCGGGGGCCCACACGGCCCCACTGTTAATGAGTATCTACGGGAAATCCGTTCAGCGTTCAGAGCGGGCATGATGGGGACAGCTGACAAAGTTGACCTTATCATCGACACCATTTCACCGCACGTACACAGAGAGTTAAAGCTGCACACCTCTGAGAAGGACCCCGAAAAGATGTTGGAGGTTTTAGCGACCATCTACGGCGACAAACGAACCCTCCAAGAACTAACGGCGACATTTTTCTCCACCAGACAAGGTAGCCGGGAGTCGATCGTCGACTTCTCACATAAATTGCACCGGGAATTCGAGGAGGTGGTCTGCGCACAAGAGAGACAGAACGTCTCACCTTTTCACGAGTCAATGCTCAGAGACCAGTTTGTCGCGCAGTTGAGAGACGATTTACCTCGGCAGATGATAAAAGAAAGGCTCATTGACGAGCCTTCCATGTCGTTTCTAGCTGCTCGTGATTGTGCAGTGCGATGGGCCAGCGCTAAACACACTCCGCAGACTGAGGTGTACAACGTTGAAGCCACGGTTGTGAATCGTAACAACGACCACAGACAGCAGAGCACTGGGCATGGCCGAAACAACGAACAGAAGGGCATTCCAGCAGAAAATGACAGTAGGGGGTCACATGAACAGCCGGGCGAGGTAGATGAACTTAAGCGGGAGATGGCGCAGTTAAAAATGCAATTGTCGCATCTTGTGAACGGCCGGGGACAGCCCCAGCCAAGGTCCCAGAGACAGCAAAAACAGATTCGTTGTGATCTTTGTGGCCGGGTAGGACATATTGCCAGATTTTGTAGGGCACATTTAAACTAGAATCCCGTACAGCTACGAGTCAGGCCGCGGCGGGAAGGTTCAAGGACTCACCAATAAAAATGCTAGGCGAACGCCCAGAGACAATGATAAGCATTGACGGTAGAAACATTAAGATGTGTTCTGGACACTGGCTCACAAGTTTCCACGATTTCAGAGGAGTGTTTCAATAGACTTTTCAGACATTATAGGTTAGATGTAGATAAGTACATTAGATTAACATCAGCAAATGGCGTTTCAATACCATATTTAGGGTACATCAGTACCAGTGTGCAAATAGGGACTGATAGTGTTGATAGATGTGGAATTTTTGTTTTAAAAGATTTGAGGGGCACAGAGAACAAAACGCCCTGTATATTAGGGATGAATGTACTCGCAGAGTTGCCAAATGTTAGCAGGTTTTTTCAGTTCAACAGGCCAGCAGACAACAATGCAAGTGTTGACCTAGATCGGAAGAAAGTGTGGGTGACAGGAGAGGCCAGGACTCACATACCTGCCCGCTCGCTGGCTGTCCTGCTAGTTAGGGGTCGCGCGGGGTTAACAGACAGAACGGTCGTGTTCGAACCAGGCAGAGATCTTGACCACAAGGGTTTAATTCTGCCTTACTGCTTTACTAGGTTAGAGGGGGGAGTGTGCCAAATACAGATAGTTAACATGGGTGACGAAGATGTGTTTTTAGCGAGAGGTACTCAGGTGGGGGAGATATCTGATGCCACAATTGACCTGACTAGACATTTTAGAGTGGTAGGAACGCAACAAATAGAGTTGTCTGCTAAACCAGACAGTGGGGAGCAGAGACCAGACAAGCCCCTTTTTGACTTGACTGAATTTGAGGGAAGCGATGAGGAAAGGATGCAACTTGAGGGACTGTTAGCAAAATACGACTGCCTATTCGCGAAAGATGACACCGACATTGGGTTTACTGACAGGGTAACCCATAACATACTTTTGACGGATGAAGTCCCCATAAAACAGCCGTACAGGAGGATTCCTCCTGCCCTGTATCAAGAAGTGAAAGATCATTTACAGGGTTTGTTAGATAAGCAGATTATAAAGGAGAGCTGTAGTCCTTGGGCGTCCCCGATAGTCCTGGTCCGAAAAAAGGATGGCAAATTGAGAATGTGCGTCGACTACAGGGCCCTGAACATAAAAACTAAAAAGGACGCATATCCACTTCCAAGGGTAGATGACTATTTAGATGCGTTAGGGGGCGCGAAATTTTTTTCTTCTCTTGATTTAGCTAGCGGTTATTACCAGGTGGCGATGAATCCAGCAGACCAGGAAAAGACAGCGTTCACTACACCCTTTGGGTTATATGAATATTCACGACTTCCAATGGGACTGGCAAATTCAGCTAGTACATTCCAACGTCTAATGCAGTCGTCGCTTCATGATTATATGTTTAAGTTACTTTTAGTTTACCTAGATGACATTCTTGTGTACTCCAGAGATTTTAGTGAACATTTAGTAAAACTAGAGGCCATATTTGATAGGATACAGGTGTTGGGATTGAAACTAAACCCAGCTAAATGCAATTTCTGCAAGAAAAAGGTGCAATTCCTAGGCCATACTGTGTCTGCAGAAGGCATAGGAGCGTTAGAAGATAAGGTGCTGGCGATCCAAAAAGCTCCCATACCTAGAACGCAGACTGAGTTACGTTCATTTCTAGGCTTGGCCAGTTACTATCGCCGGTTTGTACCCAAATTTGCCACACTAGCTAGGCCACTCCATGAATTAGTAGCTCAGCTAAACCAGCAGCACACAGATCCGAGAAAAAGGAAGAAGAGTCCCATCGGGCAGCTATGGTCTACAGAATGCGATGAGGCCTTTAACAAACTTAAAGAAGCCCTAACGTCGACATCATTACTAGGCTTCCCAGACTTCACCCTTCCCTATATTTTAGAGTGTGACGCCTCATACACTGGTCTGGGTGTTGTTTTGTCCCAAATCCAGAATGGTACAAAGAGAGTGTTAGCGTATGCTAGTCGTACTCTCCGCCCGTCGGAGAGGAATGCAAAAAGTAGTTCTAAGTTAGAACTTTTGTGTTTAAAATGGGCATTAACGGAAAAATTCCGTGGCCTCCTTTTAGGTGGACATACTGAGATTTACACTGACAATATGAATTTAACTATGTGGCATAAAGCGAAACTGGGTGCCATTGAGCAAAGGTGGATTGCCCAAATGTCTATGTTTGATTATGTGATAAAACACAGGCCTGGGCGGATTAACGGTAACGCTGATTACTTGTCTCGATTCCCGCTGGAAGAACCGGGGGAAAACGACGAAGAAGAGGGCGACATCGCCATTTGCAGTGTTGCAGCAACATGCATTCCGCCAGCCCTAGGACTAGCTGGTACTGTCGGTAGCTGTCCAACGGCAGATTTTAATGTAGAAAATGCTGATGTGTTTTTAGAATGCCTTGATGTAAATAATGTTGATGAATGTTCAAAATTATGCCTTGATGTAAATATGATTGGTGGGGTTGGTGTGGTGGAAAGCTGCTGCTAGGACAGCAGATGTTTTTAATGTCCTTCCCACACACACCTTGCCGTCTTACTCAACGGAAGATATGGTGAGATTGCAGCAAAATGATGTAAATATTAATGCAGTATTTGATGTTGTATCGCGTAAACTTGTGTTGTCAAATGAATCTATGAAAAGGTTGCCCCATCAGACGAAGAAGTGGATGAGGCAGCGTAAGAAGTTATGTGTATTAGATGGGTTGCTGTATAGGAAAATCAAGGGGACAGGTAGGACAGAAGTTGCTGCAATTAGTGATACCGGAGATACTGCGGCTGAGGATACTGGAGTCAGTTCATAGCGTAGGGCATCAGGGGAGAGATAGGATGATAAATATTTTGAAGAGCAGGTGTTTCTGGGTAGGGATTACTGCAGATGTAGATAAATTCTGTAGAAGTTGCCACAGGTGCAATGTAGCGAAGCCACCGCCGGTCAAGATCAAGGGACCGGCAGGTAGTTTGTTAGCTTCGAGGCCGTTTGAAGTAGTAGCGATGGACTTTACGCTACTGGAGAGGGACTCAAGGGGATTTGAGAATGTGTTGGTCATCACAGATGTCTTCTCTAAATTTACTATTGCTGTCCCAACCAGAGACCAAAAAGCAGCAACTGTGGCGAAGGTTTTAGTAGAGAAGTGGTTTTTATATATGGGTGTGCCAAGGAGACTGCACTCTGACCAAGGTAGGAACTTCGAATCCTCGGTGATTGCTGAGTTATGCAAGACATATGGCATAGAAAAGAGTCGCACCTACTCCGTACAACCCTCGCTGCAATGGCCAAGCAGAACGGTTTAACAAAACTATGCATGATTTACTCAGACCCCTCGAGGCCAAGGAGAAGAGGAGATGGTCTGATCACTTAGCCGAAGTGGTGCAGGTGTATAACTCGACGCCTCACGCCTCGACAGGATTTTCACCTCACTACCTAATTTTCGGACAAGAGCCTCGGCTGCCAGTGGACTTCATTTTAAATACAGGCACCAAAGACAGGGACACCAATGCAAGTGAGTATTTGGAAGGGCATCTTTCACGTTTGCGTGACGCGCACGTCCGGGCTAGTGAACAGCTGAAGAAGCATGCCGCCATTAGGAAAGATAGGAGTGACAAAATGGCAAACTCTATTCCATTGCAAGTTGGCGAACTTGTCAGAAAAAGAATCCACTATAAGGAGAGGGCGAAAATACAAGACATGTGGTCGGAAGACATGTACGTAGTTGTTAGGGCACCCACCATGTCTGGAGGACCGTATGTGATCAAAAAGGTTGGAGGAGATGGATCGCTAATTAGGATAGCCGGCCACGAAATGCGGCGTTGCGAGGACGGAGCAGAAGAAGAGGACATAGGGACGACGTTGGGGCTACCAGCACAACCGGATGTCCCAGCGGCTGTCGAAGTTTACCAAGACATTCCAGGCAAACCAGAATGGTACGCGTTCGAGTCTGGGGACCTGAGTAGACGGAGGTCTGAGAGGATCGGACGTCGTAAAAGGGAGTGATAGAACTTCGACGTGTGGGTAGGAGATGTTTTAATAGTTAGCAAGGTATGACGTGGTTGCTTCATGTGGAATGTAGTTCGAATTGTCTCTGCGGCTGTCTAAAAAACGAAGTGTTCCCCATGAATAGGGGGCTTACTTGTTATAATGTTTTTCAGGCGCTAGCATGGTTGTGTACCTTGATTTTTTTTTCTACAGTGGGAAGTAGCGCTGTAAGGAGTTGATGTTGCTGATATTGTTTTCATTTTTGATGTTCCTATGTGCAACCATTGATTAATGATTTTGTTGTCTGGGGAAATCCCCTGCGTGAAAGGGATTGGACTGTTTTATTGATGATATTATTTGATTACTATGTTGTTACGAGGCACGCCAGGAGACGGACAAGATTTAACTGCCTTATGCACTGGGAGAGCAGGGGAGGCAACCAGTATTTTTTATTATTATTATTATTTGGGGTGGAAGTTCCAAAAAGAGTTTTCCCCTTAGGCATCCAATATTGTTTATGAGGAATGTCAGATGCGGAGCCAGGGCTTCGATCTCAAGGAGGAATGACGCTATATTGATGGTGGGACCCATCAACTTTTGGTAGGTGGGTATGAGACAGTATGCTTTCATTGTCTCTAGGCGCCTGAGTTTACTGGAAAGCATTAACTGGGATATTTTTGGTTCGACAAAGAGTTCACCGACCAGTAAGTTCAAAATTAGTAGTGAGTGGCCGGGCAATGACTCTAGTGCAGCCCGCTGACCGACAGCTTACCTCTCGTTGTTAGTAGAATAAGAAATTCAGGAAACATGAAGCCGAACTTAGCATAGGAGCTGTCAAATGAGCAAGAAATACAACGGATTAGACTAGATATATGGGAACGGACACGCCCAATGAACCAAACCAGGCGAAGGCAGAAAAGGTAAGGTCTTCGACCTCAAGCTATAACCTAGTGGTGTCAAGGGATCTAGAATAAAGCGGATTAAGTAGAATTAATTATGTGGTCCAGCTAAAAAATCTGATTGGGTAGCCCTTCGCGGCAAGGAGGAGCTATGTCACGTGATGCCAGAAAGAACCGCCAAATTAAGCGGTATATATATACGCGGGACAGAGAAGCATTTGAGGAGATAAGCCAGTTCTAGACAGCCGAGTGCAGATACTCGAAAGGCTGTTGAGACCAATAAGACTGTGGCAACTCTGGTCGGGCAGATAAATCCGAGGACCAGAGAAAGCACGGACTTAAGTGTTGGAAAAAGAACCGCCCTAAAGAAACTATTGATTGCTATTGTCAATTGCAATCATTAAGGAAAGTCATACAAGACTAGAGTGGGCTAAGAGGACACACGTTTGATGGGATCATCCAGAGGACTGCGTCGAACAAAGTTGGAAGGAGCCTGACTTTATTGGAAAGTGGCGAAATCATTCTGATACGGGCGGTGATCAGACAAAAGCACCCGTAGGCAGGCGAGCAATTATCCACGGGACAGGACTCCTACGTAAGTTGGTTAATTTTAATTAGAAATCTATTAGTCTGTAGTCGGGCGTGGGTAATGGTACTTAGGTTTAGGAAGCGTTGGCAAACTACAACTGACAGATAACGGGATTGACTGCGACGTTCTATAAGGAGGTAAAGAATACGTAACTAACTATTCAACCAAAATTCGCAGTGACTAGTTACGGAATAGGAATATGAGCGCCGAGACCGTACAAATGGTAATTATGTGCGAACGTTATTAGCGGCATCAAAAGTCCCCGAATTATTTCTCAATCAAAATGTAAACACGGCGAGTACGAGACGCGACCACTGGGTCAAGCCATTCAATGAGGCCAGGTGAATACAACGGATGAATGGACCGCGCTTGGAGCAAAGCCTGCAGATGAAAGAATGTGCTTGTATTGTTGCCAGCCCGGCAGAGTTGAATCGGGGTCAGACTGCGGCGGAGAAAATAGAGCATACAACTGGTTAGCAGTACAACCTAAAAGTAGCGGGTTCGGACCTTCATGGAGAATCGGGGGTAAAAGGCTTAAATGGCTTTAATACTATAAGGCGAGATAGGGAAATAGAGAGCGGTGAATAGATACAACTGGACGAGCACTAAGTGAGCTGAAGGGGACAGGAATGCCTTTGGATATAAACGTTACAGACAGATTGGGGGGATATATCCTGGGTAGAGAAAAGGAAACGTGCGTCCATACTTCAAGAGCTGAATATTGGAGGAGATTGGCTTATAAAGACGACAAACTATACTGCGGGGATGGATGAAGAGGCACGTTTATCAATTATCATAACTAGGGTGTTGTTAGGCGTGATATTAATCTATGTTGTCAACTTGGGTTTGTGTTAATAGTTGTGTGGGTTTATGTAGTCAATGTTGACGGCCCACAATGATGGTTAATCATGAGTGGACTTATGTACTGCAAAAGATTATAATGATTGTAGGAGTTTTAGTGTGAAAGAGCATTTCATATATGTGATTGGTGGGCAGTACCGGTGTCCCATCTTGTTGTCTTATAATTACTGTTGGGGTACCAAACTGCAATGATATTGTTAATGATGTAGAGTTATGTTGTTAATGATAATGGCTAGGATATACGCAAGGATGATGACGTTATGGGAGTTGGAGTCACTAGGGGATACAGGTTATTATTGATCGATTGCTATGTTTATGATGTGTTGATTGTTTTGTGATTAATGACAAGGGGAATTTATGTTGTTGAGAATGAATATACACATGCTATTGAGGACGACGATGGCGCCAATGACAATGAGACATGGCCCTAGTACATGTCACTGGCGTATTGTGTTGTCGGCCTCGGGGACAAAAGTGTTGTTGTTGGGGTTTACCTGATGTAGTTGTTGAAATGTGACGACCAGTTATCAGCTGTTGTGTTATGTGTCTGGCGCGGGGAAACCCGGCCAGTGTGGGCAAGCGGATCAGGAGTTGTTGTTTAGGGTTGTCCCATTGCCGAATTATATGTGTCTGTCCGCTGTAGAAAGACTATCAGTGTCGGCGTGGGTATTGTATTAATGTCACATGATTATTACACATGGTGTGTTTGGGGATTTATGGGTTGATGTTGGCATCAGGGAACACTGGTTGGTGGTGTACGACCGCCCAGGCAGTGATGGAATATCACTGACCCGATGTCAATACACATAGCTGAAGACAAGGGTGAGCAGTAGGTTGATGACACCCGATGATGCTGTTCACATAGTCAAGGGTGTCTTTTTGTTCAATTTTCAGGTTGTCGCTTGATCGATTGCCTGGGTAAACTAGTGGGCGGTCATTTGACGGTGGAAGTTGGTTGTGTGCATCTTAGTAGATTTATATACTTTCTTGTCAGATTTGCGTACTTTATTATTATATTTCCCTGATTGATATGTGACTAGTTATTGGTTTAATTGCGTGCAATTCCTTAGTTTGATGGTATTATCTTGATGCTAGCTACCTGACTGCATTCTTCCATAATTGTTTGAATTGTTTTCACACGATACTTTGTATACTTAGTAATTTCTTTTAAGAAGCAAATAAACTTGATTCAGTGTTAGCTTATTCTTCTTAGTGCCTGTACTGTGCTTGTCGGTTAGGGTAGTGTTGTATTCGTGACCTGCGTACCTGTATACTTGTGAGGTTGGTAGATAAAACCAAGGGTAATCACAAATCAGTGGTTATCTCTACAACCGGAAGACGGACAATCTTTATCTTTCAATTCTTTATTCTCTCCTCCTCTTCTCTCTCTCTCATCTCTCATCTTCGAGCTATCACAGACCCCACAAAGGCTTTCGACATGTCAACATGATAGAGATGCTTGCAGATCTACAAATTTATAGGAAAGACCTTAGACCACAAAAACATATATTGGAAACAACAAGCTGCCATAAGGATTGATAATGAAGTAGGACAATACCAACCTATTAAGAGAGGTGTTAGGCAGGGATGTGTAATGTCTCCAGATCTTTTTTCCCTATACAGTGAAAATATTTTCAGAAATGTAGAAGACCTAAATGGAATCAGCATTGGAGGACGAAACATAAATAACATTAGATATGCAGATGATACAGTATTGATTGCAGACAATGCACAGGATCTGCAACAATTAGTAGACGCTGTGGTTGTCCACAGTGAGCAGCTGGGGCTGGAATTAAATTCTAGGAAGACACAGGTTATGGTCGTCACTAGGAAGAACGAAGCACCACAATGTAATATACAAGTAAATGGGAATATTCTTCAACAAGTGAATCGGTTCAATTATCTCGGAACAGTCATAACATCTGATGGCAGATGCCTTGAAGAGATTAGAACAAGAATCGCCATTGCGAAAGTAGCCTTTAGCAAGATGAAAAACATTCTGACCAATAAAATGATGTCAATTGAAACGAGAAAAAGAGTGTTGAGGGGATACATAGAGCCTGTTCTTTTGTATGGATGTGAAACTTGGACAATGTGCAGTCAAGCAGAAAAACATCTGATGGCTGCAGAAATGTGGTTTCTGAGGAAAATGCAAAGAATACCATGGACAGATAGAAAAACCAATGACCAAGTACTACAAGAGACAAATGAAAATCGTAGATTGATTAGAGAAATTAGACGTAGACAGTCAAAATTTTTTGGACATGTTATGAGAAGAAATGGACTGGAGAACTTAGTGACAGCTGGCAAGATCGAAGGGAACAGACCAAGAGGAAGACCGAGAGGAAAATACCTGGATGGCTTAGCCACATGGCATGGACGAGACAGGAACACTGAGCTGATCCACGACTCTGGTGATCGAGTGAAATGGCGAATCATGACCGCCCACGCTTTCCGGCATGGCACATGGTTGATATATATATATATATATATATATATATATATATATATATATATATATATATATATATATATATATATATATATGTGTGTGTGTGTGTGTGTGTGTGTGTGTGTGTGTGTGTGTGTGTGTGTGTGTGTGTGTGTGTGATCACATGTGTAGACAGATAGATTCTACCCATCCTCGTTTGTTTTATTACATCTCTCATAGGAGCCACGGATAAGCAACAATCCACTCGCATAATGGAGCGGCTGATCCCCGTTCAAAGATCCAAGAGAAGTCTCACAAGCATAATGTGTAACGTTTCTCACCCGGATAGCATGGCTTATGGGTCTTGGTCACTTGGGACAATAAGTTACGTACATGTTATTTTCTGCATGGTGTGCTTGCCATTTGATCATAGGTCATTCTATCATCGCTTACCACCAACATATGAAAACATCTACTATAATCATCATCATCAAGTTAATGTTTCAACAACATGGTTGATTTATTCCTGTCATCCATTGTTGAACGATCATGAAAAGTTAACAAACACAATGGTCGTTGTGTCAACTCATAGTTCTTCCATATTTCTAACTGCATATAAATGTTTGTGTAGCTTAAGTGATTGTAAACTCTTTTAAATCACAGTTAGTTGGGACGTACTTATATCTTTCTAGGAAGGAGATAGGTCAGGAAGATAGCTTGTGCTATGCAGCGTTTATGCAAAAAGCTTATTCTGCATATCTAAATTCCTCTTTCTCACTCCTGGGGGTACCAATAGCAGCTACATATATCTTTTCAACGACCTATTACTTGGGACTATTTTTTCAATCAGTATACAAGAGACTTACGTCCCGAGATTTCTCTTAGTGATCTGGAGTGTAAGGGGTTAGAACCTGCATCCATAACTATACGCCAGTGTGAGATAACTCGACCTCTGACAAAGAAATAACGGAAGAAGCTGCTATGGTATCTTAATGAATGTATGGCAGGCTATCATAGAACAAGCACTTCTACCTTAATAACAGTCTGTTGGGAATAAGAGAAAGTCTGCTTTAATACCTTAGTGGTGAGTTAGGGATGAAACGATTATCATATAGGGATACAATTCTCCGAAATCCTCCTTCTTTAGCTATATAAATTAATTCTGCTGACGTCACAATACGAAGCCACATTGTCAATGTGGCTTCAGAAAAAAAGCAACTCTATGTTTCCAGGGAGATACAGCTTGAATAAACAATCGACTGGTTTTTGCAATGTACCTCCATTGTTTTAATTTTAGAAATGAATTTATTACCATGGTGGGTATTATTGGTTGTTGTGGACGAGGCTTAAACTCTATCATCATTCACAGGTTTATGGAATCCCTTGACAACTTCGACGCATACTTGAGGATCCAATCGTCAAACGATCAAGGGTTTTCCTTATTTATCTTTAATAAAGTGATCGATTGTTTATCAACATGGCGGATATTACTGGTTGTAGTGGGCGGGACGTAAACATTATCATCATACACGGGTGACAGATCTGCAATGAAAACCGTAATAAGCGAAAAATTAAAGATGGCGGTTATTATTGTGAGGTGGTCGGGCTTTTGGAGGAGTGTGGTGGAGAATAGGTATGGACTGTGGGGTGGTCGAGTGGTAGACTAGAAGTAGTGTGAAAATGTGATGAAGTGGCGGGGGTATCGGGGTACCCAGTGTCTAGCTGGTCATTTGTTGAACTAAACTTGTTCCTGCAGTGAGGCGCCGTCATTTTGTGGAGGTGAAAGGTTCAAATCCTGGTCGACCCTTTTTCATTGTTAAGGGACGTTACAGATCTCGGTCTTTGGTTTCCTGGATCAATTCTACCGTTGATATTCCTCTATGCCACCGTCAAAATCCATCCAGCATCATTTCTCTTGGCCTGCATCTACCTCTCTTCCCCTCGATCTTTCGAGTTGTCACGATGTTATCCAATGCCTCTCTTCTCATCACATGACCAAAAAAGATGTTTGCTTCTGTCTTATTATTTTATATAGTGTTCTAGTTACATTAGTCTCTTTCAGGCATTCTTTGTTAGTTACTTTCGCAGTCCAATGAATTGGCAACATTCGCCTCAGGAACCACATCTCTGTTGCTTCCAATCGCCTCCTAATTTGTTCATTTACATTCCAAGATGCACAACCATACAGCGAAACAGGTTCTATATAGCACCTTAGCACTATCTTTCTTACATTCAGTAATATTGACTTATTGCATAAGATATTCCTCATTTTCTGACATGCAGCCTTTGATTGCCCTATTCTGCTCTTAATCTCTGTTGTGCATCTTCCATCTGATGTTATAAAGGTCCCTAGATATTTAAAACTATCCACTTGGTGAAGAATTTTCCCTTCTATCTCTATTTGGGTGTTACCTGTTTCATTGATGTCACCATCGTTTCTGTTTTCTTGATATTCAATGAGAGTCCTTTTTTCGCACTTTCTGTTACTACAATGTCCAATAGTTGTTGTAGATCTTTTGCATTATCCGCCATCATTACTGTGTTATCTGCTTAGCTGTGGCGTGGTGGAAAAGGGATAATAAAGAAATATAATTGAAGTTGTCTAGGGTCCGGGGTATGATAAACAAGACAAAGTTCCTTGTGTCAGGAAGCCAGCAAATGGCTCAAGCCCCCAAGAGTGATCAGAGAATTATTATGGAATGTTTTCCCACTTTAAATAGTATGAATAAAGATACTGAGCTTCCGTGTACAAGGTAGGAGGAGTCCTGGGTAGTCACTGGGAAAAACCAGAGGATTTAGCTCGTCTCTGTAATTAAGGTTTGACCCATGTTATCACTCAGCCACTGGGGACTCCCATTAACTAAATGTACACAATGTCTGTTTGAACAAATAGACACAACTAACAACTGTTAACTTCATCAACGAATAACTAAAAACAAGCACAATTTTGCATTTTCCCAAATATATTGAATAAGCCTCTGGTGGAGTGAGTATGGATGTCATGGATTGTTTCAAGATGAAATCACGAATAACGATATTCACACATTCCACCAGTGTGCAATCTAAATAAGAAATGTTCGTAAGTCTGTTCTTTGCCTCCAGCGAGTAATCTCTACACAGTTGTCACTTCGTGGTATTGGTTCGCAAGTTCAAATAGTAATTCACGGAATATGTGCATGTGTCCATACATTGTATAGTTCGTATCTAATACTTAGCTTTTTTCACATCAGGAGGCACTCTAGGACAATTTATTTGGCTATAGTTCTGTGGAATGTCAGGTAAATGAAAACAAAGCACGCAGTTCTATGCAGCCGGTTTGGGAGAAATGATAAAACGATGAGGTAACTGCATCAATGTTCGTGGAAATTATGTTGTGAAATAAAGGGACAATGTATGTATAAAAATAAACTGGTTTCAAGTTGTTATCATCTTTAGTTATTTTTCTACAGCCATTTGTGACTTACTTATTAATTTACCCTCGTATATGTCTTTATTTGTCTCTATTGGTCTTTATAATAGTGTCCTTAATGTACATATTCCATTGTTTGTACTTTTACCTTCCACAAATCCATACTTGTTCTTCGCCAATTTCCATTTTTATTTTCTTTCTTGTTCTTCTTATTATGATTCTGAGTAGAAGCTTAGTGGCATGATATATGAGGTTAATCGTACGAAAATCTTCGCACTCAATTGCTCCTGGTCTGTTTTGTATAGCTATAAATACAGATTTCAACATATCGCTTATTATATATCCACTGCAGTAAACATCATTCAACATTGATTGATTGATTAATTGATTGATTGATTGATTGATTGATTGATTGATTGATTGAATTAGGAACCGACATCACAGCATTCGGGGCATTCCCAAAAGCGCTCCATCCCCATCCTCAGAAGCCAGCAAAGAGTTCCAACCCCAATAGTACCAGTAGCAATCTGATTTATGTGCGTCTCGCCTTTCCTCTAAGCGTTGAGCATCGGCCAGATCCCCTCGTCACTCCTCGCTGTCGCATTCTTGCCAGACCATGGTAATCCATTTGCTCCTCCGAGGTGTACACGTGCTCCCACAAGGCCGCAACCACGTCTTCCTTATCATGCATCAATAGTCCACCAAGTTTTGCAGAGCCAGCCAATCTGTCTGCCTGTTCATTCCCCAGCACACCGGCATGCCCCGGAGAAAAAAATCCAGACGAGGCTTGCCAGCCGTGACTTCCGAAGCGAAGCAAACCACTCTGCACGAAGCTTGCCTGTCCTCACCCTACTCAGCATGCTTTCTGAGTCAGTTACAATCACGATGTGTGTGTGTATCGTATTCTCCATCCAGCGGAGAGCTGCATTGACTGCCTCCACCTCCATTCTTAAGCTAGATGTTGTGGTATCATATGCCAGACTCTCCTGCACCAAACGTCGACCATTAGCCTTTGCCAAGAACCCCTAGAGAAAAAATATCATTCAACAATTTGGTTAATATATCTGCTCCATTTTCTCCCATTACTTCTAATTCTTCTATTGTGATTCCATCTGGTCCAACTGTTTTTCCTTTCTTCATATGCTTCATAGCGTCATTGACTTCTTTTAGAATAGGTGGACCTTCTAAGTTACTTTCTTCTGTTAATTTTGCCCTTTCTCCATCATATAAGTCTCTTATATACTCATTCCACCTCTTTAATATTGCATTTTCCTTCAATAATATCTTTCCTATTTTTGTAACACCCTGTTAGTTTTCAGAGCTTAGGTAAATTAAATATCAATACACTGGACTCAGCCTTCCAGCGCATTCACAATCGACCAACTAATCAATAATAAACATCACTCACCTGATGGACAGTCGTAACATGTGCCACTGTTGTAAAACTGACCCTCCTTGCAGGGTCCAGTTAAATAAGCGTAGCCCAGGGTAACAAGTAAAAGAGAAAGCCCGACAAATACAAAATATTTGTAATTTCTGAAATAAAAATATAAAATACATAGCCAATGAAACGAAAAAAGGAACTACAAATACATAATTCGCATTCAAAGGAAAAAGTTCATCATTATCATGTGCCATACTGATAAACATATGCGGTCATGTTTCGCCAATCACACAATTACCAGAGTCGCGGATTAGCTCTGTTTTCTCGTCTGGACCATGTCATGTGGTCAAGCCATCTATATATTTTGTTTCTGCCTTCTCCTTGATTTTGTCCCTTAAATCTTTCCAGTTGTCACCAAGTTCTCTAATTTGTTTGTCCTTATATAATGCTCCAAAAATTGTGACTGTCTGGATCTAATTTCTCTAATCAGTTTACGTTTTTCATTTGCTTCTTGTAGGACTTGCTCATGGGTTTTTCTGTCTGTCCATGGTAATAATATTCCATAATAGACCATAATATTCTTTACATTTTCAACAGAAACCACATTTCGACTGCCATTATGTGTATTTCATGCGTACCACATGTCATGGTCGAGGCAAAAACATGGAGAGCTGATCCACGACTCTGGTGCCAAAGGCCAAGCTGATCGGCATGGCACATGATGATGATGATACCATACTGACAGCTGCATTCACGGTACAGAAGAGAGAGAGAAAGGGGAGAGAGAGTGAGAGAAAGAGAGAGAGAGGGGGGAGGGGGGGAGGGGGAGATCCAACATTCTAACGCCGTGAATCATGGGACTGTCTCATTTGAGTAAAAATGACATGGTTTGTCACCTTAATCCTGTCTGTGAAAACATCGTGACCGTCTCGCTTAACTACAGCATAGGGCTTATAATCCCTTTGACACTGCTCAGTTTGTCGATCACAGCGTTCCAGACACTGACCACCGGGTTACACGACACACTATCATTAGCCTGTGTCTTACCGACCTGTTGTGTCTATCATGTGACAGTGGAGCATAGGCTTCGAGCCGTCTACCAGTCTCATATCTGTCTTGAGAAAATGCCTGATTGTCGAGTTAACGGTACAAATGGTTGAGAGGCAGCAGATAGAGAACGACAGAGAGGGAGAGAGGGGGCGGGGGACGGTTGGGAGGAGAGAAAGTGAGGGTGAAGAAGATTAAGAGAACGAAGAGGAAGATTGGGGGGGGGGGATGGAGAGAAAGAAGGTTAGGTAGAGAGAAATAGAAATAAGAAGAGAAGAGCCTTACACGCCGCCAAAGGTATGATGCTGGTCGTTAAGCCCAGCCCACTACAGATAATAATAACGGCCATACATCAGAAGAAGAGGAGGAAAGACAGAAGAAGACGAGAAAGAAGATGAAGAGGAAGAAGAGCACTACAGACAATAATAAGAACAGCCATCTTTTAATTGTTTAAAAGATTTTTCACTTTATAAAGACCGGGAGTAGTAAAGTCCCTTGGAGCGGGAAATATGAAAGAGAGAAAGAGAGTGGGGGGGGGGGGGGAGAGAGAGAGAATCAGCAGCAGAAGACCGGAAGTAGTAACGTTCCTTAGAGCGGAAAATGTCTACCCCATACCAACCCCACCCACCATACCCCCACCTCTGGACACGACCAAAGAAGAAACAGTTAACAAAGTGCTAGAAAATCGCCTGCCGTTCTCCTCCATCATCACATCCCAACACCGGAAATGATTACGGCACCATAAAGCTACAACCCCACCCACTCAACTACTTACGAAAGAAGAAGGAGGAGAGAAGGAAGAAGAGAACTGTAACGCTAACACATTGCCAATGATATGATAAGACACTAAGTCCCACCCACTGCAGGCAATAATAATCGCCATCTTTTAATTTTAAAGTTCAAAATAATTTTAAAGATCGGAAGTAATTCAGAAGACCCATAAGTGATTATCTCACCTTAGCGCGGGTATAATGAAAATTGAGGATCGAGAAAATTACTTCACGAGTACGTCAGATAGGGCAAAGAAACGGGGAAAATGGGGTTCGGGGCCTCATTTCCTACCCCAAAAATACACATATTACTACTCAGGAGGCTGAAAGTACAAAGAAGAATCCTCTACGTGCTCCTTCAGCAAAAGTATGGAAAAAATTGGATGCTAATATGATGCAACATATAAATGTACATTTCATGACATTATACTGTATTGCCAAAAAATGATAGACTTTACACAATCTTTGACGGTTTGGTTGCATTGTTAACCAAGCCAAATGTGAATGATTCAGAGAAGTATGTGAATGAAAACATGTTGAGAATTTATTTCATATATTGCCTTACATCTTTGTGAAGATCTGAAACGTAAACAAAAGAAAGCTCATATGTCAGTATCTTACTGGATGGGAAACAGACATATGTGATGATGAGGGGCTGATATAATATATTCATCTTATCAGAGAAGGGAATGTGATTGAGACATTTCTTTCTATTGTGCCGCTGGAAGATGCAACAAGTGATTCGTATTTGAAAGCGCTAGAGACGCGTGAATAATTTAAGTGACATCATGATGATATCTTTCACTAGGCCTCCGATAAAAGAATTTAATTAATGGTTCATTAAAAAATATGTAGCTTTATCTAATCCGTGTTTTTCTTTGCTCATGTTAAAAAATATGCAGGTTTCTGAAGAAGAGGGGCTGGCTTCTGAATCATGTTTAGATTTCTCTACCCCTGCACCCTGATACTGTAAACCGAACCACAGCCTACATTTGTCATCACACTGGAATCAACAAACCTAACTCCCACCCCTGATACCACGGATTCTGGAATTTCAGTTCTTAAAACTTGACATCGCCAAGCCCTGAAATCGCAACATCCTAATCATGATTCCGACCCCATCTATGACAAAGCATTCATCCTCACACTCTTCAGGCCCGACCTTGCAAACCTTACCTCACCTTCAACCTGGACCATTCCTCCGTAACTCTACTTCCGACTACTCCACCCAACAAGCACCTGTTATTGCATCCCATACCCACCGTTATTGCACATATCCATACTTACTTAGATAACAGGCATCATAGTAAGTATGACTATGTGTAACATAAGCATCAGTTAGTAATTGCTGCATAAATTAAACAATTGATATTTGACAACTTATTTCTACTTCTAATCTATATTTATAACATATTCTGCCATTAAAACAAAGCTGTGAAATAAATAATTAACAAATGCAAATGTTTTTTTATTCTTAAACACCGAATTTTTAAACTGGCGGTATAAATTTTTTAAACATGCAACAATTTAGTAGAGTTCCTAGGATCAATTATAACAATAGGTAGCATCAGCAAGATAGCATTAGTTTATCGTCATTTGCAATCAGCTCTCAACTAGACAATTCTGACAAAACTCAGAAGAGAAAGAAAGAAAGAAATAATAAATATTAATAACATACTGTAAACTAACATGTAGTAGTCGTAAATTAATTGGCAAGTATAAATATGAGGAATGAAAAAGAAATAAAAGATATTGTATATGTATTTTTTTTTAAAAATATGTAGCCAACTGTCTACTTGGTTAACTACCAGGGTAAACAATAGATCTCAAAACTCAATCAATCAATCAATCATGTGCCATGCCGGAAAGCGTGGGTGGTCAAGACTCGCCATTTCACTCGATCATCAGTGTCGTGGATCAGCTCAGTGTTCCTGTCTCGTCCATGCCATGTGGCCAAGCCATCCAGGTATTTTCCTCTCGGTCTTCCTCTTGGTCTGTTCCCTTCGATCTTGCCAGTTGTCACCAAGTTCTCCAATCCATTTCTTCTCATAACATGTCCAAAAAATTTTGACTGTCTACGTCTAATTTCTCTAATCAGTTTACGATGTTCATTTGTCTCCTGTAGTACTTGGTCATTGGTTTTTCTGTCGGTCCATGGTATTCTTTGCATTTTCCTCAGAAACCACATTTCTGCAGCCATCAGATGTTTTTCAGCTTGACTGCTCATTGTCCAAGTTTCACATCCATACAAAAGAACAGGATCTATGTACCTGTACCCCCTCAACACTCTTTTTCTCTTTTCAATTGACATCTTTTTATTGGTCAGAATGTTTTTAATCTTGCTAAAGGCTACTTTCGCCATGGCGATTCTTGTTCTAATCTCTTCAAGGCATCTCCCATCAGATGTTATGACTGTTCCAAGATAATTGTACCGATTCACTTGTTGAAGAATACTTCCATTAACTTGTATATTACATTGTGGCACTTCTTTATAAAGATAAATAAACTCAACTCACCGTAGAAATGTATAAATAATTAGAGATTGAGTGATTGATTCATTTAGGAATCGACATCACAGCATTCAGGGCATTCCTATAAGCGCTCTGTCCCCATCCTCAGCAGCCAGTGAAGAGTTCGAACACCAATAGTTCCAGTAGCAATCTAATTATATGTCCATCTCGCCTTTCCTCTGAGCGTCGAGCGTCGGCCAGATCCCCTCGTCACTCCTCGCAGCCTCATTCTTGCCAGACTATGGTGATCCATTTGCTCCTCCGAGGTGAACACGTGCTCTCACAAGGCCGCAACCACGTCTGCCTTGTCATGCATCAATACTCCACCAAGTTTTGCCGAGCCAGCCAATCTGTCCGCCTGTTGACGCTTCTACCATCTATCGTGAGGCTTGGGACATCAGCTCTCACAATCCTGTTGTCCAGAGGGCACCACAAAACAGGCGCCTTTTCCGGGTGGATGACAGCACTCATTACAGTGCACCAATCAATCACTTTGTCTACTGTCACCTGTAGCTCCTGGGCTGTTTGCTCCCTATCTCTCCCCTGCCTATATGCAAGAATATCATCTGCAAATGTTTGTATCCTTCCAAACCCTGGTGCTTCTAGGTTTGCAATCTTGCTCGTATACACGTTAAAGAGCACCGGTGAGATTGCAGATCCCTGTGGCAGTCCCGGGGTTAAAATATGTGGCTCTGAGGTCCATACACCCAGACGGAGATCAACCCGACGAGAATGCAGGACGGCTGCTATCCAGTTCACCAACCAGGGATTGACCCCCTTCTCCATCAGTGCGGTCATCAAAATATCATAGTAAACTTTATTGTACGCATCCCCGAGATCAAGTGCTGCCGCCATCGTTTCCTGTCTACTCTGGAACCCCTCATAAACAAAGGCAAAAGTGGCTGCATTTGACCAGGTATCTTTTCCTGGCCTGTAGCTCTCCAGGCCTCTTGGAAGAAGCTTCCCCCTTTCCAAAACCTCTTGCAGCTTGACAGCGGCTACCTTCTCTAGAACCTTTCCAAATGTATTTTGAAGGGTGATGATCCTAAAGCCGCTAAGCTTTGAATGATCCTTGAATGGTTTTGGGAGAGGGATGAGATAGCGGTGCATCCAATCCTGCGTTACTGTCGCTGTCCTATTGCTCTGGTTAAAGCAGTTGGTCATGTCCTTCAGGTCTACATCGCTCAAAATCGTCATGTGACCATACCTAACAACATCGGGCCCTGATGCCGTGTCTTTTGCCTTTTTCAAAATATGTTTAACATCTTCAACCCGTATGATGTCTTCATGATGCATATTCTCCATGGTGCCAGATAACTCCTCTCTAACTGCATCCCTGGTATTCGCATCATTATGATTGGTCTGCTCTAAAAATCTCTGTAGAAACGCCTCCCCTTTCTCTTTGTCTGTCACGCACACACCATCCTCTCTATAAATTGTTCCCACTGTCATATCCCGATCTTTTCTTTGCATTTGTCTATGTAGTTTTCGCAGTGTTTTATCACCCCCAATCTGCTTCATGAAACATTCCCATTTTACGTTCTAGGCCTCTGCAGCACAGCGCTTGAAAGCCTCCACCTTGTCTCTCTTGACATTTTTCGCTGTATCCACTTCCTCTCGTGATTTTCTGGGTGTCTGCCGCACTTTCCTTAGCTGCGTTACTGCAGCTGTCTTTGCTTTCCAAGCATTTTCTACTTCCGGGGTCCACCATGGGGGATGCAAAAAAGGAGTTTTAGCAGTCCTGTTGCATGCCCCCTGTCTGAGGCGTCCAAGAAGGCTGTCGGTCCACTCATACCGGAAGGTCTTGCGCGCTCTCCCAGCCTTAACTTTCCTGGATTTAGATATCAGGACTGAGCATGGCATGTGATCACTCCCATGGTCATTCAAAACAGTCCACTTTACACCAAGGACTGATGACTGGGAGACAAGTGCCGAGTCAATAGCAGTGTCTGCATCGCCAGGCCTCATTGCCATTCTAGTCGCCCTACCATCATTTATGCAGACCACAGCGGAGTCCACCATGGCATCCGCAAGGGCAATACCCTGTCGGTTTTCTCCACTACTGTCCCAATCTCTGTTCCTGGCATTGAAGTCTCCACATATGAGTAGCCTATCACCTGGTAATTCCTCCAATTCCTTAAGCCAGTCCCACTGTTCCTTTCTGACAAAACAGTCCACTGTGGCATATACATTTATGATGTTCCAACTTAAGCCACCAATCTCCATTTGTATACCCTGGACCTCTCTTGCACTGTGATTCCACTGGCTCAAGTCAAGTACCACATGTTTCACTCCTTTCTTCAGCAGCAGACCTTGTCCATGTCTCTTCTGCCGATAACTAACGATATACAAATACAGGCGTTGAGAGTTCATTCCAGTATACCATTCGTGTTGGTTAATGTTTATGCCCGCAATGCCAATGTGGACGCCCAGAAGTGGCAGTGCTTAAGTGGCATATTAGGCCACGAGAGAAATGTTATTTTCTGTGGTGACTTCAACGCTAAAGGCAGATCATGGGGAAACACTTCCTCCAATACACAGGGGGAGGAGCTCGAGACTGCACTGGAAACCATCGACCTGGTTTGTATCAACAGTGGCTGTGTCACCAGGACAGCAAGCCGTCCGGGCGATGAGGACAGTGCTATTGATCTGCTAGTTTCACCTTCACTCACTACAGTGTGTAGATGGGGTGTCCTAGGACACCATGGCAGCGACCACCACCCTTGCAGCATACTGGTGGAGAAAGGCAGAACCAGGCAGCACAAGCTAAAGGTAAAGACGTTCCAGTATGACAGTACAGGGCAAGATGTGGTGAGTAAAATAAGACGTGACAAGCGCAGAACGTTTCAGGGCAGGAAAAAAAGCTGGGAGCAGCCACCGTGGTGGAGTTTCGAGGTGGAGAAGGCTTGGGTGGATAAGCGGAGTGCTGTAAGGAGATGGCAAAATGCCAAGAAGAACAGAGCTGGTCATCCTAGTCCCTGCTTGCACTTAGAAAGAGAGATGCACACAAAAGTAAGCTACTTCAAAAAACTGGTCAAGGTTGTTAAAAGCGAAAAATGGGCAGAGGTGTGTCAAAGAGTAAGCACAGGCAAGTCACTGAAATTGTTCTGGCGACTACATAAAAGCATGAGTGGTGTAGTCAAGAATAAGAGCATTTCTGACTTCCAAGGTGCTGACCTCATCTGGCAGAGGACTGACGAGGACAAGGGCAAAGCCCTCTTTGAACGCTACCTTGAGCAGAGCAACCAGACAGACATGGGAGGCCGAAATCTGGCCAAGGAGGTCACCTCAGACAGATGCAAGGCCCAGAACACTTCGGATGAAGACACAGTGACAGTGAAAGAAATCAAGGCTGTGCTTCGACGATCAAAAAACAGTGCTCCAGGTCCTGATGGCATAAGATACGACGACATAAATAGGTGTACCGACAATGAGCTAGAGAAACTAGCAGACATGTACAACAACAGTATAGGGAGTGCTAGCATCAAGGAGGAATGGTTACACAGCTATCTGATTCCCTTGCCGAAGCCTGACAAAGACCACAAAAATATTCAGGGATATCGAATTATAGGGAGTGCTAGCATCAAGGAGGAATGGTTACACAGCTATCTGATTCCCTTGCCGAAGCCTGACAAAGACCACAAAAAAATTCAGGGATACCGAATTATAACCATGCAGAATACAATAGGCAAGCTGCTGGAGAAGGTAATTGCCAGGAAAATATCAAGCCAACTAGAGAGGCAAGGTGTTTTCCCACCCACCCTGGGTGGGTACCGTCCAAAAAGAGAAACCTGGACTAATGCAGCAGTCTTTGCCCAGGATGTCTATGAAGGTTTCCACTCAGGCACTGAAACCGTTGCTGCAGCGATTGATCTTGAGGACGCATACAACAGAGTACCACTGGATTTTTTAATGTTTCAGCTTCTCGAACTAACGTAAGTCAATTCCTCCTTAGTTGGATCGCTGCAGCCCTCTTCCAACGGAAAGTAGTTTTTAGATGTGGCAGTTGGACTTCGGAACCAACAACAATATATCCTGGCCTACCACAGGGATCACCATTATCTCCGGTACTGTTCAACGCCTACACAGTGAGAATCACCAGTGAGCAGATCACTGGACCTGGCAGGACATTGTCATATGCCGATGATGTTTTAGTGTATCGTCAGCGTAAGGATAGAGAGCAGGTTGCTGTGGAACTACAAACCGAACTCAATCGCATAAGTACTTGGTGTGATTAAGCTGGGGCAATGGTCAACCCAACAAAGGCAACAGTGACTTGGTTCTCGTTGAATAATCATATTGTCAACACTCCAACACCAACTGTAATGCTGTGTTCAGAGACGGTGGAAAGAACGCAGGCAATGAATTACCTGGGGATACGGTTTGATCGAAGCCTTGCTTATAATGTGCACATAGACCAGGTGATAACAAAGGCCAAGCGGGGTTTGGCAGCGATGCGGGTGATGGCGGCAGCAAACTGTGAGCAGCGCCATCTATGTCTTCTGTACGAGGGGCTGGTCATGTCTGTTTTGGAGTATGCAATGGCAATCCTGACTCTCAGCCATAAGCAGATAGAAAGGGTGGAAAGGATACAGAATGAAGCTATGCGCATTATTCTTGGATGTACAAGAGATACAGCATGCAGGGCGATGCGCTACCTTCTTGATTTTCCAACCATTGAAGAGAGAATACAAGGTTGCAGGGCACGCGCCTACCTCAGAATTAACGCAAACACACAACATCCACTGCATAGTGAAATTAGGAAGGTGAAGGGCAGCAGGTTAAAAAGAGGACGTTCGCGGATGGGTCAAGCCGAAGACATTCTTCAACAGGTGTGTTCACTTGAGGACTTAGAACCTGGCGAGGAGTGGGTGCAAGTGCCAACAGACTTCTGCACATCCTTTTCAGTTTGCATCCAACTAGATAGAAAATGCAGACAAGAAAATCCGGCTGCTGTTGAGGCTGAAGTACAAGCGTTGATTTTCGAGAATTCGCTAGACGGTGACACGGTCATCAACACAGATGTGTCGGTCGTCCGACATGTGAGAAACACATGGGCCTTTACAGGTCGGGCCGGTGGGAGAATTGTGAAGGAGGACTCTGGTGCTTTCACTGAAACCACAAGCAGCCTGACCATGGAAGTCATGGCAGTAAGTAAAGCAATAACATGGCTCGAGACACAGACATTCACTAGGGCTTGTTTCCTTAGCGACTCAATGAACATGATCAAGAGGATAGAGGAGGGGTCGATCCGAAGAGAATGGTTGCCGCCTCTGGAGCGGTCTCGACTGGCAAAGATTAGTTTCATCTTCGTGCCAGGGCATGCGGGAGTACAAGGAAATGAGCGGGCTGACAAGCTCGCAGGTGAGGCTACTGTGGAGGGCGGACGCGCCATGGACCAGGCCGACATTCTGAATGCTCTACGAGAAGTAAGACTTTGAATCTACAACAATGGCCAGACTGCGAGAGCAGCAAATTAAAAGAGGGGAGGCCAAACAAGAACACTACGCAGGAAGCTAAAAGAAGATTGATAAACCAACACAGAACTGGTGTCGTTAGCCGCTACACGCTGCGGGATTTGCTGAGGAGGGGATCCGAGCACTTATGGACTGAATGGTTCGATGTGCAATGAGGATGATCTGTCGACTAACTAACTAACTAACTAATCTTCTGCCCAGTGGGGTTTATATAATTGGCGTACCCAGGGCAATGGTATTTGTCTGTATTTAATTCCTGGAGCATGAGAACATCAAAATCATATATTAGCCTCTCCAATACAGGACCTCTCTGCCTGGCATAATTAGAGAAATACTACCTATGCTGACGATTGAACCATGTCATGTGGTATCAAACTCCCTTATCTGCTCCGTCTGTTCTTACATGCCATATTCATACTTTTCTTTGTTAGGGCCCCTATCAGGTGCACTTTGGTGGAACATATTTCCTCTATATTCCTGATAAGAATCGATCTTGCTCCACATTTTGAAAACTATTTTTAGATTCATTAATTTTCTGGTACTAGCTGCACTTTTTTCAGCTGTAGCCTAAAGGCGGGAGAATAGTGGGGTGTTGTATAGTAACCTGTGTTGTATACCTTTTCTTTGGAGTAAAACATATATAGTAAATATAAAGAACAACATTAACACACAAAAATACTGACAAATGAACGATAAAAGAGTCATGAAAAATTTATTAATGTTGAGACGGGCTACTAACTGTAAAGGGTAAGTTTAAGGGTGAGGCTAGGGCGTACGGATAGGTCTAGTGGTTGGCGTGATATAATTGATAGGTCCTGTGGTTAGGGTGTTAGAGCCGTGGGGGTATGTAGTGGATTCAGCCAGGGGCGGCATGACAGGTAGCTTACGAGTATTCTGACGTTGGTTGTACCGGAGCACCCTTCGAGGTATTTTGTTAACGGCTAAGGTGAGGAGTTCATCGGTGGTCATATGTTTCTTCATTACAGTCGCCAAATAAGCATTGGCTCTTCAAAGTTTGAATTTAATCAAGAGTGACTTTCGTGGTTTGTATGTTGTTCCTCACAGCCAACGCAGTACTCTTCGCGGTCGTGGTGAGGACTGTTCAGATTTTCTTTGTCTGCAAGCATATAAATGTTTTCGTTAATCGAAGCTAATTACAGAGACCTCATTGTGAGTTATTTGGTCAAGGCTAAGAGTGTTGTGGGCGTTGGTGACTAGTCGGAAGTTGTGGGAGATGGTATCGGACTATCTTTCTGGTGTTGTAAGCGAGAACACAGCGCTCAATTCTCTTTAGGCTTAAGGTAATTAGTTTGTTTTTTGTTTTTTCCGCGTTTCCATCCTGTTTCAGGATATTGCGGTCAACACCAGCATCTTTCAGATGTATGTTGATTCCTAGGCTAGATTACGCTCATCAGCACGCCACGACTTTCTGAGCGACCGGCTCCATACTCTCATAAGTCACTAGCGTGACTCGAACCACTTCTAGTTCTCGTCCGCTCACGTCGACCACGAGAGTATTCGGGATTAACGGAGAAAGTTGCTAACGCCTCCGCCAGGGAGCCAGCTAAGGTAATTAGTTTGGCTTTCGTAAAGATATGGCGTAACACATCACTCAACTGGTAAGTCACTAGGTCCTATAAAGTACCTCAATTCACACAATAGTGAATTAGCCGATTTTTCAACTTCTTGGTCTGGTGGGGGATTTCATGCACTTCATACACAACGACGTGTGGTTCCGATATTAGTATGTATCACAGTTTCCTAATTAATTTTTCCTATGCATTCATATCTGTAAAACAGATACAAACAAGGTAACATTAAAGATTTACAAAACATAAATTATCTTCATTAGCATTGATCCTAGGTGGAAATACACTTTAAAGACGTCCAACCGACAGTGGCAAAACTGTATATGTCCACTACTTTTTGGATCAACTCTAGAAGTGATCGTCCCCATCCCAGAGAAGATTATTTGGTGCTACGGGGAATAGCAAGAGATGTATGAGACTATGCGTTGAGTTGAGCTAGGAACCGACATCACTGCACTCAGGACAAAAACATACGCGCAAAGTCCCCTTGTCCCAGGGAAGAGTCCTACTAATCGCTCCCACAGCTATCTGATTGAAAGTTTTCCTGGTCTTCCTTCTCAGTTTTGATGTTCTTCTAGTGAAGAAAGTAGTGTGTGTTGCAGTTACGGAATGCCGCTGCTACTGATTCCACTGACCCATCGGTGTAGATCAATATGTCACCTTGATGTGTGTTACTCTGGATCAATTGTTGCACCGCAACCTCTGTGCGGTCTGCTGTTCATCCTCTGCACTCACGACCCAATGTAAGTTGTAACTAATACATTGTGCCAGTCCATCATGTCTTCCGGTTCTTTAACCCACTCTTTTTCACGATTGATGGTCTCTAGATCACACCTGGTGTATATATATTTCTGCCGTCTTAGTCTATGGCCCTTGACCATATCCATGGCTTCATGCTGAGGGTGATCGTTATCTGCAGCAACTCTCAGGCCTTCATTTGACTTGAAGGTTTGAGACTATGAAAGATTGTCTACTGCATCTTACTACAGATTTTCATGAAACCTATCTGACTACATAATGAATAAATATTCTGCTGACCCATCGGCTTTTGGACACTTGCCTATTATTAAGTAATGAATTCACTCCCACTCTTGACATGGACTAGACACAAGTGATAATTTAAAACACCTAAGTCTAATTTAATATAGGCTTTTCAGCAGCCAAAATGGACAATACACAGACATGTATTAGAACAATATACTATCACTAACCTACAAGATGGATAAGTGGTCCAGCCAGACTAGTACAGATAATATGCTCAAGGTTGTCATAATCGGCCCGAGATATGGTCACAGTCCGCATGTTTTGAGGCACAGACACTTTCACCTGTTATCGTCAGGTGTCCTCCCGGCTGTTAGTGATGACCCTGGTCAATATACTGGTCCTCCACGGATGGCAAGAACTTGTCAACTCTCTTGGACAAGTTAGTTTGGTACCGCTTGACATGTATCAATATCTTGAGATTTTGTGGCTTGTTGACAAATGTTCATCTAGTACTCTTGAGGTATCAATTACCTGACAGCTTGAATCTAGGTAATATTGGTCAGGTATAGTTCAAGGTGTTTCCTCAGTGCAGTGTACCAACAGATATGTTCAGTTAACAGTGATGGACCCATTCATATTTAGATTGAGAAACAATAATTATGACGTAATGACAGAACATATTCAGGGCATCCACTAATATCACTGGCTGTGATAGTCTTTTTTGACATGTACATTCGCCATTTTACAACAATCAGTCAATTAGGCGTAGTTTCATATACACATCATCTTCTAGGACATATAATAATTCAATTAATGATTTAGGTTGACTGGCCCATCTGGATACATCAGGCAATATGTACTGTTGGCCATTTATACAGTTGATCAATTCATCAGACGAGAAAAAGAACAGTTGGCCTTTTAAATAAGATGTTTCTTAATTGACAAAACGTAGGTCATTCTATTAGGCGTTTGATTAATTGATAAGATGTAAAGTACCGTTGGCCAATATATTAGGCTTTTCAGTTAAAAGATGAAATATGACGTCACTTTTGCCATACAAATAGGTATGTGCGTGATTTAACGATGTTTTCCATTCCTCAAACCAAAAGGAGAACACGAAACATAGAACTTGGTAACAGCCATCTGTCAATGTCATACTTGCCTCATGACTCCCCTCTCGGATAAGCCTATGATAATTATGCATCATCAAATATACATATGTATGACTATCTGCTGTGTTGGCATGACTGGCAGACTTGACTTAGGATACAGCATCGTCTTACAGTAGTTGACTGGAACAGCCCCGTCTAGTAGAACACCATCGTGTCTTGTAAAGGCCGTGGTCCGACGAGTCAGCTCTTGGTGACAGGAACCCATTCATACAAGAACAACATTATATCCTAATCAAATCAATAAATCCTTGCATTTCGTCAGTAATGACTATTTGTTCAGATTTGTGGAGAACCGTCACCTAGACGTCACACGAGCCAAAGTACATCTATTTTGATCAATGTTATGTTAAGTTATTCCCACCGAAGAATTGTAGTATTCGTATTATAGGACATACTTTTCAGTTCACAATTATAGATTTAACCTTCCAACATTCACAGATTAGTATGTAGAAAGGATATTCTCATCATAAAGTTTCAATTAACCCAGGTTGAAGGATTAATTAACTCACCCTTTGACAGCAGGATGTAGTAAGGAAAGGCCATTATGATCCTAGAGAAGCTAAGATCTGTATATTATTTAAGCACGACACTAGCTGATAGTGGAGTAACGGTTTTACCCAACCCTTATCAAGTGTATATTTAAAGTAAAGCCCTCTTGAAAGGATACTTATACAGGCATCGTCCAGACACCCAGATGCTGCAGGATTATGCAGCATGTACTTCAGGGATTCGAAACATTGGCTTCCTTACCAAAGGCAAAAGGCGCAAGCTAAGCCTATCCCCCGAACCACACTCAATCGGATCTGTGTAACGTTGACCTTTTCACCTTACTAAGTCACTAATCACTATCATGACATGAAGCCTGATACTAAACCGACGTCCCATCGATACAAACAGGGGACCTTTACAATAATTTCTCACCTCTTTTGTTTCCAGCGATTCAGTATATTATCCACTGAATTATCACATCATGTTAGAATCACTTCTTCATGGGGACTGCACTTAACCTGAATTCGCTACTCCCTATATAAAAATCGATTATCCCCCCTGCCACGTTAATTGCGTACTTAGTCTACGCTAGGAGGTCGGAAAAAATATGGATGTCTCCGGACATCCGTTAGGTAATGTAAATATCCTAATTACACTGTTTATCAAACGTTCTGTTTATACAATCATGTTTCGCCTGCCTGGAAATTCCACTGAAGCATCGTCTGCTATTGGGTCATAAGTCACCTGGCTAAAACTAACAAAACCTTGGCGTACTGTGTTTGTCTTGACAAAATCAACACGAGCGTGTCTCGTTGTCTGTTGCTGGCCTAAGATTGTACTGTTAAGCTTTCCAAGGTTAATTTTGAAAAAAAGGCATTATTTGGTGTGGCGAATTCGAAACGTTACACACCACCAGAAATACCATACCCCACCCTTGATAATTACGTTGACAGCAGGTCTGCACAAATCACCCGCGGCGTTTATTGAGGAGTTGAATAGAATGATTATCAGGACTGAGAATTTTATCAAGGAACTGAACTGGCTGCGTCTTGAAAACGAGATAATGGAACTTAATCGAATGAAATTCTGTTATTTCAAAACATAGAATAAGGCCGTTTTCAAATTATATAAAAAAGCGCAGCAATTGTCTTTAGTGGTGACAAGTTGGCAGATATTTTATAATTTACTCGGCTTACGCCGACGAGACTGAACTAAGCCTCAAAGAGGTGGTTGAAGTAGATTTGGACGAGAGCATGAAAAATATCTTCGTGTACACCAACATTGTCACCTAGCGTGTTGTCGGTGATGTGATGGTTGTTCTCCTATGAACTCTGATGTCCTAGACGGGACAGCAACCTTCGTATTTAGGATGTACGACAAACCCCATTTCTTACCCCTAGCAGTTTCTCCTTTCGCACGATTGAACTTATAATCAACGAACAACGAAGTCTATTCCATTCATAGGTGGAACTTCAGTGATGAAGTTACATTTCCGAACAAACGGAAAACGTTTTGTTCTGGGATATCCATGGTTAGACACATCGCAATCCACTGCAATGCCAAACTGTACAAATGAGTACTTCTGCAATCAAGCTGGCGGCGAACTTCCCATTTTTGAGGGTGGTAGAATTCAGCAAGGTCATTTATAGGCAGTTTTTTTAATGGACTCGGTCACACAATTCTTCGTTGGGTGAAGACTGGCGGTAAATCCTTACAGAGGAAAGGACTGAGAACGGGTTTGGAAGTCGCTCAAAATGCTCTAGCTGCTAGCTGTCAGGAACGTTGGTGAGTCCTTATAAAGAGCATGCCAAGCACACAGACCAGCAGTTGCTCCAAGGATCGGCTCAACATCTTAGCCAATTTGGTAGTGGGGTTACAAAACGAAAACGAGCCGCCCCACCAGATCAAAGCAGTAAAAGAATAAAACCACAATCCAGAAAGCGATCGTCTTACAAGAAGCAGCAGCAGTCTACAATCTGGTCTGGATCTGTTTAGCGTTCCCACTATACAAGCGACAATCGAGGTGAGCCAATTCGTCTAGATTCATCTTCTGGCTACTTTAGCTTATGGCACCCCCATCGAATTCGCTCTCTCAGGGAACAGCGAAGGTTATATAGATCTGTGTAATACTTTTCTGCACATACGAGGTAAAAGTACACCGCCCAACGTTTATCCCCTCACCGCTGAAACGGATGTGGCCCCTTTAAATTATTATTTACATAGTTTGGTCTCCAAAGTTAACGTCTCCTTGAACAACACTCTTATTTCTCCGAGGAATAATACTTGCCTTCTTCGAAGTTATTTTGAAGCTCTTCTGAATTATGGATAACATGCGAAAAAGAGAGATTTAACACCAGCTCTATACAACCAAGATACCGTAGGACAGATGAATGTGTGGTATGTTAAGTTGAGATGGGAGATAGTTATCCCCAAATAGTTGATGCCGACTACTAATTGAAAACCAGAAATGGCTCACAAGACTTCCTAGTATTGGATCAGACCCATCTGGTAGGATTCGACTAAGTTATTAGGTAAGATTTTCTAGTAGAAGGTCAAGATAGCACAAGAAAGGCACTGCCTTCCGAGAGGAGAATGCTCACTCTTGTAGGACTGAAAACGAGTAGTATCCCTGACACACAGCTCTCTTATTCTGTAGCCCCCAGATAGCGATATAGCACTATCACTTTAATGTTTAACACAGTTCCACATACGTAACTATGCCAAAGAATTAACTAACTCTTTCTTGGAAATATTTAAAAGATTATAACGGATGACTGGGACGATATGCACAATGGGCATCTAAAACTAAACAGAATAATTACAATACTGATACATGGACATAGAATGTAAATAATGTCTGTTGTCTAAAATGTTCAGCAGCAGGTAATAGTTTCTAGTGCGTTGCAGTCTTATAAATCTTTCTTTTCACTTGATATTTGTATCTTTGCGATTGATACGTTTTTGGCTAATTACTTTGGTACTCCTCTGTCAAACAAGGCTTGGGTGGTACAATTGCTCTGAGTGGTCGATGGCTGAGAAATGGTCGGCACTCTTCACTGCTTTAGAAAGGTGAGATCCATCAGTCTTCACTGGTGATCTTCCTGGTAGGCTAAACGTAAGCACCCCGTTTAGACACAAACATGTTATCCAACAAACCACCACCTGCCGCTTGTAGGGTGCAATAGACGCACACTATATACATACATCGCTCGCCCTTAACTTTTCACTATCCCTGAAGGTCAGGTCTTTATATCCTATGTTTCAGACCAAATGGTATAATGGAAAGAATAAACACGCATATATATATATATATATATATATATATATATATATATATATATATATATATATATATATATATATATATATATTGATGAAAGAATAAACACACACACACACACACACACATATATATATATATATATATATATATATATATATATATATATATATATATATATATATATATATATTGATGAAAGAATAAACACGCATATATATATATATATATATATATATATATATATATATATATATATATATATATATATATATATATATAGATTGATGAAAGAATAAACACGCATATATATATATATATATATATATATATATATATATATATATATATATATATATATATATATATATATATATATATATATATATATATATATGAGACAGTATGGAAAATGCTTTTCACATACCGCCTGAGTTTACTGGAGGGCAATGACTGGAATAATTTTGAGGCAGAGAGTTCACCGACCAGTATAAGTTCAAAATTAGTGAGTGGCCGGGCAATGACTCTGCTGCAGCCCGCTAACCGACAGTTTACCTTTCGTTGTTAGTGAAATAAGAAATTCAGGAAACATGAAGCCAAAATTAGCATAGGAACTGTCAAATGGACAAGAAATACAACGGATGGGGCTAGATATATGGGAACGGACACGCCCAATGACCCAAAACAGGCAAAGGCGGCAAGAATAGGTCGTAGCGGGGTGAAGGGAGTTAGATTAATAATAAGATGCGAATTAAGCAGAGTACGCGAGGTACTGATTGGGTAGTCTTTCACAAGGGAGAGAAACGTCACGTGATTCAAGAAATGCGCCAACTCAAGAAGTTATATATACTTTGGGATCCAGTCAGTAGGGGAAGAGTCGAACAGGAGAGAGGACAGTTGATAGTGGACTCCGGGAGTGGCGGGGGTCTGTGCCCTATTGGGGCAGCCCAAGGAACATAGTAATAGGACTTCAGAAATTGGGCTAATCCGTGCCCAAGTCTGTATAGTATCTGTAGGAGGAGGAAGTGAAGGAAGACGGACAAGCGCCCATGCTAGAACTCGTCTGAATCACTGATAGGAGTGAGAGCGACTAAGGATCTGTGAACGGAACCTACCCAAGGCAGATAAGCCAAAGAAGGGAAAGACACGCAGAGTCCGAGGGTCGTTAAAGTGCAAGAAAGCCACTTGAGTTAAGAGGACCCCCAGCCAAGGAGACCGCTCGCGAGTTGCAGATGATGGCTAACGTCAAATAGGACAACCACTAGCCAGAGACTCTGCAATCGGAACCACACAGGAGACTAAGGTCAATCGGGATCACAAAGGAGACTAATGTCAAATACAACTGGGAACCGTGTGGTGGGATCCACGGCAAACGAGAGGTTGAAGAGAGCAATCGTATTTCAAATATGGGACCCAGATGATCAACGGGACGGCAGAAGTTGAATGTAAGTTGACGTAAGACTTAGGCCTAATTAGTTTAATTGTATATTATAATCAGGTATCTTAGTTTAGAGAGCTATAGCAAACTACCGTAGGTGAACTTACCGCGTAATAATGAACGACCGACAAATGTCAGGACTGAGTGCAGCGTCCTGCAAAGGGCCCACACCTAACTAGCTAGTTAACTATAATAGCAGTCTAAACAAGGAAGCGTTGACAAACTACTGAGCGTTAACCCGCTAAAGGGATCACGATCCGGCAAAGGATCAGGACTGAATGCGACGTCCTGCATATGACCTATATTTAAATGGCCGAAATAGAGTGATTGGAGTCAAATGAATCGGTTAGATAAGCAGAGTGTAGATAAACTATATATGTGCATGTAAACTAAGCAATTAGGCTATAAGATTAATGATAACTAGGCGGGTCGACACAGCCTGTAAATACAAAACGAAAGGCTACTGCAAGATATAAACAACACAGAGGCCGGGTCTAGCAGACAAGCTGCACCGGCGAAGCGATCACTGGGTCAACCAGACAATAAGGACAGGTGAGATCGGCGGAGAGACTTGAGCGGTATGGAAAGGAATGCGGGTCTTTTGTTCGCTGGACATAGGTGAAAGGAGGTCGCGCTTCTGCTGTTGTGTAGTTGAGTTGGCCTGGCGTGGTACAGGCATCGAGTTCAAATCTTCGGGTAAATGGCTAAATACTTTAAGGGTTATGTTGGCTGTAGGCGGCTCGTCCGGAAATAGGCGGTAATAATGTTAGTTAAATATATATAAACGATAAATTACTGTGTTTAAAATACTGTTGTTAATTTACGTTATGGCTAAGATATATTAATACTAGCATAGATAGGGAAGCAATAGCTGTTAAGGACTTTGTAGGTAGTGAAAGACTAAGGTTGATTGTTACATAAAACTCACGGGTATTGTTTTATAATGTTTCAGGCATTGCCTGGGTAAAATGGAGTTGCCTAGACATACCGGGCATGGCTGAATAAACAGTTACCCGCTGAACAAGTTGGATGGGAGCGAATTAATTCCGTGGGTATATGGGTTGATGGATCAATCTGTGGATCAATGGGTATTTGGGCTGAATACATGTACCACTAATAAGCCTACGGAGAGATAGTTATGAAACAAAGGCCGGTGTAATTCCTAGCTTTAGTCCTTTTCTTCATGCGGTTAGGAGGTGATAGTTGGTAATATTTCCCTAACATCCGGTTGCATAGTAGTATATTATATTATCTACCTCCCCTTGTGACGTCATACAGTATTGTGTTGTTTTTGGAGTCGATTATACATAGATGTGTCTTCAATGCATGTACTGGTTACTCTATGCGATTATGCTGTAGATTGTCACTCTGTTACTGTTCAGAAGAAAATAAATATATGTTTGAGTTGCCTTTTATTTCGATTTGTCAATCTGAGATTGTGTAGATTAGAGTAGTTTAGAGACATTGTGAGGTGGGCTGTGCATCTCTCCTATAACCTGATAACATACACCACGAGACATTGATGGTGCAATAGTATAATTAAATATTGTTCTCACGCGGAGACACGAACCTAAATCTGTCGTATCCCTTACTCTCATCCTCTCTCTCCTTCTCTCTTTCTCTCTTCATCTTTCCTTATTATCAAAGATAGTGCGTTGTAGGCAGAGTTCGACTCAGGAACGAACTTTTAGGCTTCACACTATTTATATCATTTCTCCTCCTTCCTTTTTCTTTCTCTTCTCTCTCTCTCTCTCTTACCTTCCTATCTCCTCCTTTCTCCCTCCTCTTCTTTTCTAGCTATATATATATATATAGAATTGATGTAGCCAATATCTCGTGTCTGCAATACACGTCCCATTATATTCATGCATTGAGTCTCTCAATCATCCGTAATACTCAGATGTCTAGTCGCCTAGTTTACTGGGTGCATATGGATGATGATATTCTCCCCAAGTTCTGGTGATAATTCTTTCCAGTGTATCCATTGGCACCTTGCCGTCTTGACAGACGATAGTTTGTGCTTTAAAAAGGCATAATAACTTTTAACTATGGCGGTAGCGAGTGTGACTGATAAGGCCAATTTGCGCTGTAAATGTCCGTTCACAGTGGGTGCATCTGAACACGTGGTCATTTCCACCATCATGCACCATCTTACGTTTCAAACGCTTGGTGTGTGACTTTTCTGCAATAATTTTCTCCTTTGACTTTATTCCATTTCTGATATTTGCCCTCCATGCAACACGTTCAGCGGCGACTTGCTCCCAATGTGCATTATCAATGTCTGTATCAATCATGTCCCGCTTACACACATCTTTGTATCGTAGTAGAGGCCGACCCTGAGATCTCTTACCCATCTGTAATTCACCAAAAAAGATATCCTTTGGTATTCTACCATCATCCATCCTCCTAAGATGTCCTATCCATCTAAGTCTACAAAGACTGAGCATGGAATAAACTGTCACACAACCTGATCTTTCCAATACTTCAGTATTTGTGATTTTGTCTTGCCACTTAATACCAAGAATTCTTCGCAAACACCGCATATGAAAGCTGTTTAAATTGTTCTCTTGGTGTGAGTAAGTTGTCCAGGTTTCACTGCCATAGAGAAGAGTACTAAGGACACAGGCTTGATAGACAAGGACTTTTGTTTTGGCAGTAAGCTTCCTGTTCTCCCAGACTCTTTTTCTTAACCTGTTCATTGTTGTTGCTGCCTTACCAATCCGGATGTTGATTTCCTGATCTAGGGATAATTTGCTATTAACCACTGATCCTAGATATGTAAAATGGTCTACTATCTCTAGTTCAGCATCGTCAATAAAGATTGATGGTACCCCATGTGCATCTTGTGACATAATCTGTGTCTTCTTTTTGCTAATTGTTAAACCAAATTCAGAACAAGCATTGGAGAATGCAGATAGTAGACATTGCAATTCTTCCTCAGAGTGGGTCGTAACTGCAGCATCATCTGCAAAAAGCAACTCTCTGATCAGTACCCTCCTAATTTTGGTCTTAGCCTTCAATCTCTGAGCATTGTAGAGGCCGCCATCTGAGCGTGAGTGAATGCATATACCACCATCCTGATCACGAAATGCATATTTCAGTAGAAGTGAAAAGTATATTCCAAAGAGGGTGGGAGCTAGTACACAACCTTGCTTAACTCCACTCTTGATTTCAAATTCTTCAGAAGTTGCACCATCAAACTTGATTATACCCTTCATGCCTGTATGGAACGATTCCACAATGGACAGAAGAGTTGGTATTCAGCCAATCTTCTTTAGTGCCTTGAACAGACCCTCACGACTGACCAAATCAAATGCCTTTGTGAGGTTGATGAAGGCAATAAACAGTGGTTGATTCTGTTCACGGCATTTTTCTTGCATTTGTCGCAATGAGAATATCATATCAGTGGTAGACCGGTTCTGTCGAAAGCCACACTGTGATTCGGGGTAGACTTGATCTCCTAGGACTTGAAGTCTGCGCAGAACAATTCTGGCAAATACTTTTCCAACAATACACAGAAGTGAGATACCCCTATAGTTGTTGCAGTCGCTCCGATCGCCCTTGTTCTTGTACAGTGTTATGATGCTTGAATCTTTGAAATCCTGTGGGACTTGTCCTTCACGCCAGCATCGCTCTATTAGCTGGTGGATCTGTATAGTGAGTGTGTCTTGCCCACTCCTGATAACCTCTATTGGAATCCCATCCTTACCTGGAGCCTTGCCAGATGCAAGTTCATTTATAGCACACTTAACTTCTGTTATGGTGGGAAGTGTGTCCAGGTGGTCAAGAGTTGGTAGAGCCTCTATGGCGTTGAGGGTATCATCCGCTAGTTTGGTCTCACTTGAGTAAAGCTCCAAATAGTGCTCTACCCATCTGTCCATCTGCCGTTTCTTGTCAGTGATGATTTCTCCAGTCAAGGTTTTCAATGGTGCACTTCTTTTGATCACTGGACCACAGGCTTTCTTTATTCCTTCATACATGCTTCTTATGTCTCCCTTATCACTTGCGATTTGAATGGACTCACATAACTTGATCCAATAATCATTTGCACACTGCCTGGCAGCCTTTTGCACATCCTTCCTAGCTTGCCTTAGCTCACTCAGAGTGTTACGCGTTGGTCTTTCCTTGTTTCTTAAGAGAGCTTTCTTCTTCTTATCAATCAAGGGCTGCAGAGTCTCGCTGTTGGCCGCAAACCAGTCCTGCCTCTTATGATCCACAGTGCCGTAAACCCCTACGGCAGTTTTATAAAGAGTTTCCTTAATTTGACCCCACTTTTCATTTACTGTACAATTTTCTGGTGTATCAGTGAAAGCGTCTTCAAGTTGCTGTTGAACCTGAAAGCACTTTTCAGGATCATGAATGTTAATAATATTAATCCTGGGGCTAGATTTGTGTTTAGCTGTGTAGATTCTCTTTGGTCTCAGTCTAACCCTTGCAACAACCAAAGAATGATCCGTATCACAGTCAGCACTGTGGTAACTACGAGTCAATGATATATGGTTCAGATGTTGTCTCCGTGTGATGATGAAGTCCAGCTGGTGCCAATGGCCGGATCTTGGATGTTTCCATGTGACCTTATGCATCTCTTTTGTTTTAAAAAAAGAGTTTGTAATACATACGTCATTACTGGTGCAATGCTCCAGCAGCCTTTGCCCATTTTCATTCATGCGACCGATGTTGTATTTTCCAAGGCACACTGGCCATGAACTCGAGTCCTTGCCCACACGAGCATTGAAATCACCGAGCATATAAATGTAGTCAGATTTTGGAACTGCCCTGATCACGGAGTCTAACTCCTCATAGAACAAATCCTTCACATCATCAGAGGAATCGAGTGTCGGTGCATATGCAGTAATAATGGTGGCAAACCCACAAGAGGTTGCCAAATGCAGGGACAATAGTCTTTCATTTCCTCCTGCTGGAATTTCAATCATTCCCAGTAGCGAATTCTTCACTGCAAAGCCCACACCGTGTTGCCTTTTTTCTGCCTGCCCTCTACCCTTCCAGAAAAAGGTGTAGTTGTTTTCCCTGAGTGACCCTTCCTCAGGGAGGCGAGTCTCCTGCAGGCCAGCAATATCAATGTTAAGACGATTGAGTTCGGCATCAATCACAGCCGTTTTTCTCACATCGTCAATATTGGTCAAGTCAGTGGAAAATCCTGGACACATGGTTCTCACGTTCCAGGTTGCAAGCCGTAGCTTGAGGTTTCTATTTTTATTTTTGTTTGTACCTGGTGCATTGGTTTTACAGCCTGCGATTCAGATTTTGTCCTAGCCCCAAGCACCCATTGAAGCAGGCAGGCTGTGGCGGATCAGCACCCAATTGGCTGGGGCTGCCCAGCTTGAGGCGGGCGGTAGCTGATCAGTGACACCTATAGGTGTCTCCCACCGTCAGAGGCAACGCGTGGCGCCCCATGTCTACGCCAACTGACAAGGACTTATAACCCGTAACAGTTGCCTCTCGCTTTGATTCCGAGACCAGTTAAGACCAGGGATGGAGTTATTGCCTCTCCATAGCACAAAGCCTGGGCTAAAATATAGAGATCATGTGTTGCCCATGCAGCATGATCCCTCTCTCGGCCTGCCTAGTTCACTCCAGAGGAAAGGTAACACCCCTACATCTGGAACAAGACAAGCTGCAGAAGCTGCCGGATCAGCAAAGCAATGCTCTAACTGTCCGCCTGTCGGAGCTTCGATCCTAGACCAGTCGCCAACCAAGGCTTAGGGCCTGGTCTGCCCTGCCATGACAATTTTGACTTTAGCTTGCATTTCCTCGCACCAGGGTAAGGCTTGTACCCTCCCAATTGCGCTCTTCCGCCCGAAGCCTTGGCACAATGTGGGGTGTCGGGTTTGGTAAGCGCCGCCCAACGTTCGGCGCTAACAAAAACCAGGTAGTACCGTCTACTGTTATACGGTAGCTCAGTCATATCTGACTAAGACCTGACTTCTTTTCCAGTGTATATGGTTGTACATATTCATAATATGCACATATTTCATATAATTAGAACAATAATATAATATTAAGCACACTGTATTAGGAGATAATAAATAATAGTGAAGAATATATCTTTGGTAGAAAAATCATCTCACTAAGTATGCGTAATAAGCAAATAAGACACTGAAGACTAATAATAATTCTTAGGAGAATAGATCATTATGCGCGGGTAATAAGCAAAGGGAGATAACCAATAGATATCTTAGCAATTTGTTTGTTCAAATGAGTTCAAATCCCTTCTCACTGTCATATCCCTCACTATTGTGTTACGACAAGGATATCTCACCTATGTACTGGCCCAGACCATTTACACAACTGACATCGGATCAAATTCTGCAGTCAGTTTATTACAAGTTGGAGTTATTCCCTCCCAAATCGTTAAGTACCTAATAGCACCGTAGGAATGTCCGAACTATGAATCCACGGGGTAAAGCAAATATCCTCGAACATTCTCATATCTCGAGACTTCCACCTTTCACAGATTAATCTTCCAGTAATTCTGGATTCTTCCGGTGACCTGTCTGGCTTCATAATGACTTCGTCCTGTTTGTATAATATTCCATTTAGGCGCAGTCTATTTATGTAACCATTCCTTCTTGTGCAAATGTAAACTCAACGAGCTGGACTAAAACAGTATATCACCGTGATGGTAATGAAAACATAGCGTTGTGCTCGATGAAACGTTGCGACTAGGACATACAATTCAGACAGGTCCTCCTAGGGAGAACTGGAATATCAAAAAACTGCAATTTTCTGAATCCTCGGATCTACTCTGTTCCTTCCTCGTTTTTTCTTTCTTTTCAGTACTGGTACGATTAAAGTATCAAGAACAGGATGTCGACGTAGGAAGTATGCTCCAATATTCACTACGACCAATAATAACCACCATCTTAAATTTTTTATCGTTTTCATCAGAAGATCTACAACCCGTAATCTGCGTATGATGGTAGTGATTAAGTCATGTCCTCCTTTCTGAACCAGTGGTCACTTATGATTAGATATATAAGGGGAAAAGCCCTAGCGATTCTGGCGATCGGATCCATAAAACACCATTATGCTCCGCTGGGATCCCGTTTGTGCCTTCAGCCGGTACTACTGCAACTGCTGCTGTTCCTACTACTACTACCACTACTACTACTACTACTACTACTACTACTACTACTACTACTACTACTACTACTACTACTACTACTACTACTACTACTACCACCATTTCTATAACTACTACTACTACTACTACTACTACTACTACTACTACGACTACTACTACTACTACCACCACCACTACTACTACTACTACTACTACTACTACTACTACTACTACTACTACTACTACTACTACTACTAACACTACTAATACCACCATTGCTACTACTACTATTATTAATAGATTACGTTTACTATACTCATAACACTCGTACAATTAATACATTCAGGCACAGGCATACTTGCAACTAAAGATATCTAAACAGATACAGGAATGATGATGTTGCAATCATTCCTACAACGCCTTAGGTAGCGATGAGTGGATCAATTTCTGACACACACAATACACGGCGGGTTTATTTATCTCCCAAAAGAAGACAATGAACTGCGGTATAAGATACCTGCCTGGATGTGACGATTACTTGAGTGAGCCCAGTACCAGAGCTCTATGTGTCGGCTCTGCGATTATAGAAGACTCTTTGGTTCGCAGGAAATTCCCATGGTCTGCCCCTGATTTCCTTTGAGGGCTGAATGGAATGTCTTATTCTGTTCCGTGTGGGCCAGTTGGGATAGAGATAACACCATAACAGTAAGAGTCAAAAAAAAAGCTCCAAGAGACACGAATTGGAATATTGCTTGGCTAGCAAACCCATTTCGTGGAAAGTCCGAACCGAAAGCCCTCTGGGTAGATGTCATATGCAGACTAATCTCTCCTGGTTTTCGAGGGGAGCGGCCTGCGGTGAATGAAATGTCCAATGTACGAAAGTGAGGCTAAACAGCTATGTACAGGACGTAAAGATTCCTTGGGTGAGCCCAGTACCAGAGCGCTATGTGTCGGCTCTGCATTTATTGAAGCCTCTTTGAATGGTGGAGAATTCCCATAGTCTTTCCCTGCCTTCATTTGAGGGCTGACCGAGATGTCTTTGGCCGTTATAACTTTACCAGCTGGGATGTGGGTGACACCACAACAGTGAGAGTCAAATGTCCTTTGTAACCGGGAAGGTTAACCCGGTCAACAAATGCCCGAAAAAGTCGGATGTGACGGATGAAAGGCGCAAGTATCGCAACTATGCTGTATAAAGACCCCAACGCAACTACGTACGAAAAAAAGTCTTCATACGAACGAAGAAGAAGAAGAAAATACCTGCCTCACCCAGCAGCATCCCACACAGAGAAACAACTCAATACATCGATAGCCACTCGCGATCGTTCGATCATTCTTTACAGACTACCACATTATACACTCCTTTAGTATTAATTACATTTAAAACGCTGGTGTGTTGTTAATGTCCTAACCCTCACATGGGGGGGGGGGGGATGGGTGGTCTCGAGATATGGTGTCCGCGACGAGTGCTGGGGGTCCTGCGTTCAAGCTCCGGTGAGAGTCGGGATATTTTTCATGTGGATTTCTAGTAACAAAATTCCCCCTGGTCTCTGGGTAGTGAGATCAAACTCCCGTGTATATTCTTCCACATGTAAAAAATCCCTTGGCAGTTGGAAATCGAAAAAGAGTAGCCTACTGGCGCTGCCCGGGCAAAATTTTGAGTTAAAAATCTACCCAAAGTATTTCATGATCCTTGCCGGCGCTACAGAGTTCGTTCACCAATCCGAGGGCCTCCGGACTCAGGCCTGAGTTAGGAGTAGAACGGAGCTCATATGGGTTGCACTCGTGAGCCGTGATGTTGATCCGTCGACTAATCTAAACTAAACTAAACTAACCCTCCCTCTCTCTCCCTGCCCTAAAAATGTTTCTGTATTATTTAGTCCTAATAGTTTTTCCAGATATTCCGCTTATGACACTAACGCCTATCAGAAATCTACGAGTCTTTGTGATTTTTACGGTCTTCAGTTAAAGCTAATTTTCACACGTTCCCAACCATTGGACATAAAATATTTTATTTTTAAAATCAAAATATATTTACTGCATATAACTTAGCAACACGAATCATCTCCCCTTAGCGCGAGAAATACCGTAAGTAGTAAAAGTCCCTTTGCGCGAGAAATATAAAATTTGAGGAGCTGTATAATGACTAAGCCCGGAATATCTGGTATAGCTAAAGAATCAGGTCATCAAAGGAGCGACTTCTTAAATGGATGTGATGGGGCCTACTACACTACCGATGGTTTCATAAGTAAATACCTGAATTTTCAAAACATGACCAAACTTGCTATTGTGCCAGAGTCACTCTCTGTGGGTTTGGTATGCAATAGCAATTTAGTAATAGTAATACTGCAATCAAGACTCCATACACTTTCCAGTCACTGGACATTCACCTTACTCAGAAACTAAAAGCATTGGATTACGTTATTACGTTTTTAAAGATTTATCTTATGAGGTAGGTTTCAAAATGTAAACAAAAATAGTCTGTTTACCTCTCTGACTCTGAAGGACAACACAATCTTTCCACTGAAGCACCCTGCTGAGTCATTCTAGTTGTATTTAATCCAACAATGGCGTGAGAAACAATACTTTGTCAGCGAAGTAGGCTTGAATTGCACTCTTGAAATAATCGTAACATTTAGCGTCATTATTAATATTGGTGCGCGAAAGAAATAAAATCGAGTGACAACTTTAAAGTAATTTGCTTGCTGAGGCTCAGCAGATAGGATTTAAAAAAAAAAATAAAAACTGTTGATGCATTGCCAACTTAATTTTAAAAGACTTATTCCATATAAAGCAGGGTGTATTTAGGTATAATGTGTTTCCGTTGTTTGTGTATATAATAGAGTGTTGCCGTTTCTTAGTGTTAAGTGGCACATGTGTGAATAAAACAAATACATTCATATCATCATCATCAAGTGCCTTGCCGGCTGGCATGGGCAAGCATGCCTTTCCACAAATGCGATCTCCGACGTCACGGATCAATTTGTGTGTTGACTCCCTTCCGTGTCATGACACACGACTGTCAATAATAGTTTCACGCTGTCTTCTTCCATCTCCCTTTCCACAAATCTTTCTGGTTATCTCAACGTGTTCCTGATTTTGTCTTCTCATAACGTGCCCCCCCCCCCCCCCCCCCCAAAAAAAAAACACGAGGACTGCCTCTTTCTGATGTTTGTGATAAGTTGTCTTTGCGACTCAGCTTCCATTAAAACATTCTGATTCCTCTGTTTATTTGTCCAACTAATTTTCATCATTCTTCTATAAAACCACATCTTCAAGGCTTCCGGGAATTTTTCCGCCTGTGTACTAATTGTCCATGACTCGCAGCCGTATGTTAAAACTGGTTCTATGTAACATGCAAGAACTCTTTTTCTTACTTTCAAGGACAGTGACTTATTGCACAAAACGTTCTTCATTTGATAGAATCCATATTCTGCCTGTCCTATTCTGCTCTGTATCTCAGTGATGCATCTTCCATCTGATGTCATCCATGTGCCTAGATATCTGCATTTCTGCACTTGCCCCAAAATAATGTCCTGTACTGTAATTGCACATTTAGGCACAATATGCTTCTTTGATATCACCATAATTTCTGTCATATTATTATTCAAACTAAGACCAATTCTTTCACATTCTACAACCACTGTATCTATCATTTCTTGTAGATCGTTCTCACTTGTTGCTATCAAGACGGTGTCGTCAGCACAACGTAAGTTATTTATATTATGTCCACCAACAAGGATCCCTGACATATTTTCTGTAGATTTCATTATACATTTACTGTACAATGAAAACAAATCAGGAGACAACACACAATCTTGTCTGACGCCCTTCTTTATACAGTGAAATGTTCCTACAAGACTGTTCATTCTTATGGCTGCTGTTTGCTGCCAATATATGTTCTTTATTATTCGCAGATCTTTGGCGTCGATGTTCAGTTGCTGTAGTAATTGTATTATTTCTTCATGCTTCACATTGGGAAATGCTTTTGTGTAGTATATGAAGCGTTCTTACTTCTACAGCTCTTTCAAATAGTGTCCTCAGAAGAGACAGAGAGAGAGAGAGAGCCAGAAAAATGTATACACAGTCATCGCCCATCACTTTAAATGTAATTGCATTTCAATTGAGTATATTATTTTAATCATCATCATCATCATCATCATCATCATCATCATCATCATCATCATTATCTTCCACTTCTGCCGTCAAGCATCGTGGGGAGGAACAATTTGCCCTCCATCGCCCGGTGGGCGGCACTGGATAGTGTCATTCCGTGTGATTGTACAATGTCTTTGATGTCGTCAATCCATTTTCTTCTTGGGCGTCCTCTTGGTCTCGTCGCAGATGATCTTTGATGGAAGGCCAGTGATGGTAGTTGCTGGTGTTGCATTCTAACGACATGGCCAAACCACTTGATCTTCTGTCTTTCAATAAATGTGGCACAAGGTGTTGATCCCACAGTCTGTCTGATAGTAGCATTTCTTACTCGGTCTCGGATTGTTAAGTTGGCAGCTCTCCTCAGGCATCTCATTTCGCAGGTGTGGATTTTGCGAAGGTGTAATTTGGATAAAGTCCAAGTTTGAGATTGGTAGCACAGAGTTGGTGTGAATATGCTGTTTATTATCTGTCATTTTGCGGACATCGGTATATTTGGATGTTTCAGTAAGGGTGATAGTTGATATGTAAATGAACTAGCTTTTTGTCACCGATTTCGATTTCTCTGTCCAATCTGCCATCTTCTGTAATCACTCTTCCAAGATATTTGAATTCTTTAACTTGTTATTTTAATAATGCCATCAAAACTTGGCATATTACACCAGTTGTGGAAGGCTTTACGGTTTTAATGTTCAAAGATCGAAACTGGTGGACATTTAAACTGGTGGGCGATTACTGTGTATACATTTTTCTGGCGTACTCTGTATATAAAGTGTTATTTGTGCCCTCTCCCTCCACAATTCCACATTGTTCATCATTAATTTTTGGTTTACTCTTGTTTCTTATTCTGTTCATAATTATTCAGCTTTGTCATGTGACTCATAAGACTTATTGTGCGATGCGTTTCACATCATTCTAAAGTGCCTGGTTTCTTTGGCAGAGCTATAAAGCTGGATTTTAATAGGGAATGTACCTATTAGTGTAGATGTCAATTAGAAATGTTGTCAGTATTTCTATTCTAAAATCACCCAGATCCTCAATTTTCTGGACCGAGTGTCTTTCCTTTCTTTATGCGATATAGTGCATCTTCAACTTCCGCTGCAAATATTGGTGGATCTTCACCATTGTTTTGAATATTTACATCCGGTCTCCTATCATCCTATAGCTCTTGCATATATTCCGTCCATCTATTGACTATATCATCCTGTCCCATCAATATTACACCGTTCTTAGATTTTAAACGTCCAATGATAGTTCGTGTTTTCCTACCTGTTATTGTATTTATTCGTGAGTCTTTTTCATAGTTTGTCCCAATTTCCACTCACTGTTGATTTAGCCATTCTTCTTTAGCTACTTTTCATTTATGTATTATTTCTTTATGTATTTTTATTATATTCTTCTTTATCTTGCTTTTCTTTCTTCTTTCGTCCATCATCCGCAAAATTGTATCTATCATCCATTCTTTTTTTCTTTTCTTTTTTTTTTTTTTTTAAATTCTATGTGTCATTGAAGGATTTCAATTGAAGTCTGTTGAATTTATTCCCGCAACATGTCAAATTGTTCATCAATTGTCTGTATAATTTATATGGCATTATATTTGTTCTTTACAGTAAAATTGCACCGTTCTCTAATTCATTTGTATGTTCTAAGTAATGCTAGATCTAACTGGATGTTCTTTGGGGGTTTTCTTTATGTTTTTAAGTCTTAACCTCATCTTTCCTGTCACTGGCACATGGTCACTCTGTACATCTGCTCCAGGTCTAGGTTTTGCTCCTACTAGACTGCTTCTGAATCTCTTTGGTAGCAGTATGTAATCAGTTTCATTGCGAATATTATCTCCAGTGCTTTTATCGTGTACATAATCGTCGGGGATGTTGTTTAAACCAGGTGTTCCCTATGACCATTTTATGATATTCTGTCCATGTTATTAATATGCCCCCTTTCTCATTCCTCTCTCCTAGGTCATATCCACCAGTCACACCACTCGCCTTTTCGTTGTCTACTTTGGCATTGAAATCCCCGAGTATGACTATCATTTCAAAACGATTACACTGGTCTACGGCCATGTCTAATTCGTGATAAAATATATCTACGAGGGTAAGTTAATAAGTAAGTCACAAATTGCTGTAGAAAAATAACTAACTATGATAAAAACTTGAAACCAGTTTATTTGTATACATACATTGTCTCTTTATTTCTCAACATAATTTCCACCAACATTGATGCATTTATCCCAACGTTTTATCAGTCTTAACACCCGCTAACAGATATGTAAAGGAGTGTAAAGCACGTAAGCTACAAAAACATTAACATACAGTTAGAAATATGGAAGAACTATGCATTTAAAATGCAACTACTATGTTTAGTAGATGCGGTTGTTACACACAGTGAACAACAAGGGTTAGAATTAAATTGTAAAAAGACACAGATTATGGTCGTCACTAGGAAGAACGAAATACCACAGTGTAATATACAAGTAAATGGGAATATTCTTCAACAAGTGAATAGGTACAATTACCTCGGAACAGTAATCATCTGATGGGAGATGCCTTGAAGAGATTAGAACAAGAATCGCCATGGCAAAAGTAGCCTTTAGCAAGATGAAAAACATACTGACCAATAAAAAGATGTCAATTGAAACGAGAAAAAGAGTGTTGAGATGCTACATAGAACCTGTACTTTTATATGGATGTGAAGCTTGGACAATGAGCAGCCAGGCTGAAAAACATCTGATGGCTGTAGAAATGTGGTTTCTGAGGAAAATGCAAAGAATACCATGGACAGCCAGAAAGACCAATGAACAAGTCCTTCAAGAAACAAATGAAGATCGTAAACTGATCAGAGACATTAGACGTTGACAGTCACAATTTTTTGGGCATGTTATGAGAAGAAATGGATTGGAGAACTTGGTGACAACTGGTAAGATCGAGGGGAACAGACCAAAGGGAAGACCTAGAAGCAAGTACCTGGATGGCTTGGCCTTGTGGCATGGTCGAGACAGAAACACGGAACTGATCCACGACTCTGTTGATCGAGTGAGATGGCAGAACATGACCGCCCACGCTTACCGGCATGGCACATGATGGATGGATGGATGTTTATTACTTTTCATTATTATTCAATAATATGAGACGAATCGATAATGGTTTGAGCTAATGGTGTTGCTATAATATGAGAGGGTGGTGTATGAGCAAATGGCAAGTATAAGATATATACTAAATTTTAGTTATGCTCAACTGACCTGGCCCTTAGGTCATGCTACCTGGTTAGATGCGTTGCACTTTCAGCTTGTAGAGAATTCCCAATGGGTCCTTACACGGACAGCCGCTCTGTTATGTGAGTGGATTGCTGGCTGTCTGTGGCTCATTTGAGAGCTGGAATTGAAACACACGGAGATGGGTAGAACTTTATCTGCCTACACATCTCATAACACACACACAAACACACACACACACACACACACACACACACACATATATATATATATATATATATATATATATATCTTCTCTTCTTCAGCTTTCCGAGCCATTGAGGTTCTTTGCTGCAAATACAATCCGTCTCCATTCGTCTCTCTGGTTGACCTTCTCTTGCCAGTCGTTGATTCCAAGTGCTTGTAGGTCTGTACATGTATTATCTCTCCACCGTCTTCTTGGTCTACCTCGGGGTCTACGGTCATTTATTTCCTGAGTGTAAGCGAGTTTTGTTTCCCTATTATCTTCCCTTCTTTCTATATGCCCCAGCCATTGTAGTCTATTAGCCTTCATGATACCAGTGATTAGCGGGGACTTAAACAGATCATAAATGTCTTTGTTACTTCTTCTTTTCCACTCTCCACTTTGTGTATCCCTAATGGGTCCAAAGATGCGTCTTAAAATTTTGTTCTCAAAGGTTTGTAACAAGGCTTCGTCTCCTTTCGTTGTACTCCAGGTTTCAGAGCCATACAGCACAACTGGTCTGATCAGTGTTTTGTATATTGTGATTTTGGTGTTACGAGATAGCGCCTTTGATTTTAGTAGATGTTGTAGTGCATAGTATATCTTATTTCCAGAGTTGATTCTAGTTTGTATTTCTTCCCTTATGATGTTGGAGCAGTTAAAGATTGTACCCAGGTATTTGTATGTTTCCGTTCTTTTAATGGTCATATTATCTATTTGTATGTGGCCAGAGTTTTTAGCCATTCCGTCTCTTGAAATTACCATATATTCTGTCTTATCTTGGTTGATAACCAGCCCCATCTGTTGGGCTTTTTCCTTTAAGTGAGTCAATATTTCCAATGTCTTTTGTTCACTTTGCCCTATAATATCTATATCATCTGCATAACCAAGCAGCTTGGATGTTCCTCCAATATCACATTCCTCCTTTATCTTCCTTACAACTTTCTCTAGAGCCAGATTGAAGAGTAGCGGCTATAGTGCATCACCCTGTTTCAAGCCAGATGTTATTTGGAAGGGGTCTGATTTCCTGCCTTTATATGTTACTATATTATAAGTATCTTCCATGCATAGTCTGGTCATGTTGATTAACTTCCTTGGTATTCCAAATTCCTGCATAGCATTCCATAGACTATTCCTATGGACACTATCATAAGCCTTTTTAAAATCCACAAAAATGTTATGGAGATCTCTTTTATATTCCCAATGTTTCTCGGCTATTTGTCGTAAGATAAATATCTGATCTATTGTTGATCTGTTTTGTCTAAAACCCGAATGGTAGTCACCTAATATGTCTTCTGAGTATAGTTTTAGTCTATTTAGTAATACTGCGGATAGTACCTTATAGCTTGTGGACAGTAGTGATATTCCTCTATAATTTCCACATTGGAACTTGTCTCCTTTCTTAAAGATAGGTATCAATAATGACTCTTTCCAGTCATGTGGTAATTCTTCTGTCCTCCAGATTTTTATTATTAGTTCGTATAGCTTTAGATGTAATGCATGGCCACCTGCCTTTATAAATTCAGCAGCAATTCCATCAGTCCCAGTTGCCTTATTGTTTTTAAGTCGTGTGATTACATATAGGATTTCTTCAAATGTAGGTTCTTCAATTTGTGGTTCGCATGTTAGAACCTCTTCCTGTGGGAAAATGTTACTTGGAGCTTCACAATTTAGTAATTCAATAAAATATTCTTTCCATGTGTTGCACATTTCCTCATTGGTATTTATCATATTCCCATTTTTGTCTTTTAAACCATATGTGTTTTGTTGGTGCCCTCGTTTCATTGACTTCAGTTCTTTAAAAAATATTTCTGGATTCATTTTTCTGGTGATTAGTTTCCATATCTTTGATTATATTACTCATATATTCTCGCTTCTGCTGTCTGACTATTTTTGTAGCCTCTTTACATTCATTTCTATAATGCTCTTCCTTTTGGATGTTATTGATGTCATTTAACCATACATGTCTGGCATTCTTCTTCCTAATGACTGCTTCTTCACATTTTTGATTGAACCATCTGTTCTTTCTATGCGTGGTTAACACACCGAGACATTCTTCTGCGGTAGATTGAATTGTATTCTTGATGTTCAACCAAGTTTGGTCAACGCTTTCCTCCGAAGGGTTTTGCAGAGTTTCAAGTTTACATTTTATTTCATCTGTAAATTTCTCTTTGACTGTAATGTCTTGTAGTTTTTCTCTGTTATATGTTGGGTGTAATCTTTGTAATTTAGTATAGAAAGCTCTCTTAAGTTTTATTTTAAATTTTGCTCCAACGAGGAAGTGGTCACTGTGGCACTCAGCTCCTCTATAACTTCTGACTTGCTGTATGTTTGATGCATTTCTGTTGTTAATTAAAATGTGATCTATTTGATTATAGGTTCTCTTGTCACATGATTTCCAAGTTTGTTTGTGTATATCCTTTCTTTGTAGTCTGGTACTGCTAATCTGCAGTCCTTTGGCTTCTGCCAGGTTGATGACTCTCCATCCATTATCATTTGAAGTTGTATGTAGGCTTTCCATACCGGCCACTTTTTTATTAGTTTGCTCTCTACCTATTTTTGCATTGAAGTCTCCCAGCACAATCAGGATGTCCTGTTTGGGGGTTTCTTCTATGACATCTTCCAGATCATTATAAAAGTCTTCTTTAATATCATCTTCTTTCTCTTCAGTAGGTGCATGTACATTAATCATCGTTATATTTTTCCATTTACCTTTTATTCGTAATTTACTAATTCTGTCATTAAAAGCTTTAAAGTTTAAAACGTTCCCCCATAACTCTTTTTTGATGACAAATCCTGTTCCTAATTCATGTTTATTTTGGGTGTTTCCTCCATATATTATAATCATTCCATTTTGCTCTAAAGTACCCTCTCCTAGGCCACCTTATTTCTTGAATTGCTGTTATATCCATTTGATATTCAACCAGCTCCCGGGTTAGTTCTTCGGCCGCTCCAGCTCGATATAGTGTCCGTACATTCCATGTTCCAAATCTCAAAAGTCCTCTAACGTTCCAAGGTCGTTGTCCAGATAAGTCAGTCCGATATCGAGGCTCATGTATTTGTTTCGTAACAAAGAAAGGTTTTTACAAAGGTGGGTATGTTAACCCCACGCTTCAACCCCCAACCTGGAGGACCAGGGTGTTTCTCTTTGTCTGTTCTCTACCCTTTGACCTGTCCGGCTTGGGAGGCCCTGCTGGTAGCTACGCTACCGCCGGCATAGCTCTCAGGGTCATTGAGAAACTCAAGCTCCCCCACCACGACAAGGTGGAAACACCATCGGGGGAGACACACACACACACACACACACACACATATATATATATATATATATATATATATATAATATATATATATATATATATATATATATATATATATATATATATATATATATATATATATTCAGGTAAGCATACAATTCAGAACATATATAGTTTCAAACAAATACATATTCACCAAGATGTGCAGCGTGGGAGTCGACAAGAAGAACAACATGAAGAGCCTACTTGCGAGCTGTAATAACGAATCTGAAACTACAACTACTACAGAAGCTACCACGAGGGAGAAGATTGACAGCCCACCACAGACAAGACCCAAGACAGCAGAGAAGAAGGAGGAGAAAGACACCAGAGCCGGGAACACCGACTCAAAAACAGTCCGATGGGTTGTCAAGCGGATTCAAGTGGAGCTGACAGACGAAGAAATCCTGAAGCAGCTACGAGAAGAGAATCTTCACATCCGATTCTTGAAGGCGGAGCGGCTCCTCACCTACTCCAAGATACCTACAACCTTGGCAGTGGTGACATCGGAGGGCAGCGAAATGCCGACCACAGTATCAAACAACAAGAGAATGCAGCAGCCAGAGAGATTCATCCCAAGAATCACTCAATGTTCCAGATGTCAGAGGGCCGGCCACAGCAGAGCAACGTGTCGCAGTAAGACGGAAATCTGCCGATACTGCGCCGATCATCACGCCTTCAATGAGTGTACGCTGGCTAGGCTTGACACCGACTTCCGAGCACCCAACAACAAACGAAAGTGCGCCAACTGCCTGGGCAAACATGGAGCAAGATACCTGGGCTGTCCGTACCTGCAAAGACACAGAGACGTCTTAAAGATCGCCATCACCACAAAGACACCATACAACGAAGCAATACGGAGATGCGAGACAGCCACGGGTTGCTCACAAGCGGAAAGAGCCCAACTGCAAAGACAAATAGACGAGCTAAAGAAGCAAGTCAAGCTACTCCTAATACCGTCACAAACCAGCGAAAATGAAAAACTGCTTTCTGAAATGAAGAAGATACAGCAAAACATCAAACAAGAGATGGAACGCATGGCCGAGATGAAGAAGGAGAACGAAGAAATCCTACAAATGATCAAGACCGAAAGAGAACTGCATAGAGCTGAAATGGAAATCTTCCAAAACAAACCAACAGAAACCATACAAGAACTCACAGAGAAACCGCAAGACGAAAACCAAGAGACCGAGCCTGAACCGCAAGCTACAGCCAGCAGCCCAACCGCGACGCACGCCGGAGGCAGACAAAGGGAAACCAATATCTCGCCAGACATCCGAAGAAAACCGAGATGAACACCCTGATGACGGCACGGAGAGACCACGGGAACCTACCTTGGAGGAGCTACTAGCAGATCGCAAGAGTGGAGGAACTCAGGCACCAGGAATTCAAAAGGTGTTGGTATGAAAGAGAAAAGAAGAAACCCAAGAAACTCAGGAGACCGGTAGAATACCCAACTACATACTTGGAACGTGATTATGCCGACTACTCGTACTACATAGAAGACGGAGAGAGAAACCATGGCTGACCGCGGAGGAAAAAATCGAAAGGCAGCAGAAACTCAAACTCGAAAGTGAAAACAGGCGCAAGGAGGAAAATGGAAACGTCGAAAAGCTCCTACAGAAACTACACAAAAAAGGAGACAAAAAGACCAAATAAAAAGTCCTTATAAGGACTGTACCGAGACGAGCCAGAAGCCTGCACCAACAAAGAGAACCACAAGAGCAGACAGAGCACAAAGGATAGCCGCCGAACGACCCCCCCCCCCCCCCAGCTGACGTCACAGACACAAACCAACATAATCAGTCCGAGATAGGACTCACAAGACAAGAATTAGGGTGAATGAACCCACAAAAACCACAGACCTCAACAATAACCACAGCTGAAAGACACAGGTTGAACGAGGCCGAATTTGGAATTTTTGTTTTTGAAAATTGGAATTGGAATATTCACCTACACCTATATAATGGAGTCTTTCTCATATATGTTCACCTCATTCTCTCTCTCTCTCTCTCTCTCTCTCTCTCTCTCTCTCTCTCTCTCTCTCTCTCTCTCTCTCTCTCTCTCTCTCTCTCTCTCTCTCTCTCTCTCTTTCACATTGGCTGTCGAAAGGGCTTAAGTCGCACATTCCTGTCGAACATCAACGACCTGCCCTGCACCGGTCTTGATGAATTTGTGTCCTAAGTCCTCTGTCTGTCTTCATGCAGATATCTGCCATGACCCAGTATAAGGGCATAGTGTACCGAAATTGCAGAGAACTAAGCTTCAAGCATTTGTGCGTGAAGATAGATTCAGTTCATAGATGCAAACTTTGGAGGAACAGAGCAAGCGAGTCACTGGGCAAGGGATAAGCGTCTCCTCTAAGGATCATTCAAGGTTTGACCGAGAGATAGATTTGGAGCGGTCGAAAATTTGATAACGGCTATGGCAGTATTTCACCTGACCAATAAAAAGATGTCAATTGAAACGAGAAAAAGAGTGTTGAGGGGATATATAGAGCCTGTGTTCTTTTGTGTGGATGTGAAACTTGGACAATGTGCAGTCAAGCTGAAAAACATCTGATGGCTGCAGAAATGTGGTTTCTGAGGAAAATGCAAAGAATACCATGGATAGACAGAAAAACCAATGACCAAGTACCACAGGAGACAAATGAAAATCGTAAATTTATTAGAGAAATTAGACTTTGACAGTCAAAATGTTTTGGACATGTTATGAGAAGAAATGGATTGGAGAACTTAGTGACAACTGGCAAGATCGAAGGGAACAGACCAAGAGGAAGACCGAGAGGAAAATACCTGGATAGCTTGGCCACATGGCATGGACGAGACAGGAACACTTAGCTGATTCACAACGCTGGTGATCGAGTGAAATGATGAGTCATGACCGCCCACGCTTTCCGGCATGGCATATGATTGATTGATTGAGTATTTCACCCTGCCGCCTCTCATAGTTATGCTTGCTTGCTTGTGTTCGTTGGCTTGAGCTCAAACGCGAATCCTGTATGTCGGATGAAGGCATCCTGTTGTCCAACATCAGTGTGATGTCATACAGGACCTGAGTTTTGCGTGAGTATCCGTTGTCCCATGTCTGGCTTATTGGTGTGCAGACTGGTGGTTCCTCGCCGTACAGGCAGACACTCTCCGACTTCGGAGGAATCGGCGATCCTACTGACTTTAGCCAGGACCCCGAAGGGACCTGTTGCCCAGGACGCTCGACGAGGACGCGTCAATAGGTCTTGGCCAGTATATAACCCGGCCCTGGTGCCTTGGAAACACCTCTGCGTCCCTCTCATAGTTATGAATGTATATGTTGTTCGAAAGTTTTTTTATACAGACTTTGTTTTAATATAATTACGAAATATGCGACTCAGCAGAGTCACAATAAATTATCAAACACAGCATCGACCTTCTATTATAATTGTTGGTTGTGGAGTTGTGTTAATCGTCGTATAATGTCTGTCAAAAGTTGAGCTGAGTTGAGTTAAGAACTGACATCACTGCACTCATGACATTCCAATACGTGCTCAGTCCACTCGTTCAATTACCAGCAAAGAGTTATACTACTAATCGTTCCCACCGCTATCTTATTAACAGTTCTCCCGGTCTTCCCTCTCAGATTTGAGACTCTACCAGAACCCCTATCAGTCCCCTGCAATCTCATCCCTTCCACATACGGGTTCTCAATCTGTTCCTCCACCTTCTCCACTTGGTCCCACAGGCGCAAGACCACACCTCCCTTGTCCATAGGTAATTGATCACTAAGATGTGCATTCGCTGTCAGCCTATCAGCCTGTTCATTCCCCCCGCACTCCCGCATGGCCAGGGCAAAAAAAAAAACATCCATACAATTCTTACAATCTGTGAACTCTGAAGCGAGGTGAGCCATTCCACACAAAACATTCCTTTCTCCACTTTACTAAGCATACTCCTTGAGTCCGTGATGAAGACCGTTGTTACTGCTTTCACCTCCATTCTCATGCAGGAGGTCGTAGTCTCATATGCCATCCATCCACCATGTGCCATGCCGATAAGCGTGGGCGGTCTTGATTTGCCATCTCACTCGATCACCAGAGTCGTGAATAAGCTCCGTGTTCCTGTCTCGACCATTCCACAAGGCCAAGCCATCCAGGTATTTATTTCTCGGTCTTCTCCTTGGTCTCTTCCCATTGATCTTGCCAGTTGTCACCAAGTTCTCCAAGTCATTTCTTCTCATAACATGCCCAAAACATTTTGACTGTCTACGTCTAATGACTCTAATCAGTTTACGATCTTCATTTGTTTCTTGAAGGACTTGTTTATTGGTTTTTCTGTCTGTCCATTGTATTCTTTGCATTTTCTTCAGAAACCACATTTCCACAGCCATCAGGCGTTTTTCAGCTTGACTGCTCATTGTCCACGCTTCACATCCATACAAAAGTACAGATTTTATGTAGCACTTCAACACTATTTTTTCTCGTTTCAATTGATAAATTTTTTATTGGTCAGTATATGTTTTTTTTTATCTTGTAAAAGGCTACCTTCGCAATGCAATTCTTGTTCTAATCTCTTCAAGGCATCTCCCATCAGGTGTTATGACTGTTCCGAGATAACTGTACCTATTCACTTGCTGTTGATGAGAATGTAATCAATTTGATTTCTGATCTTATGATCAGGTCTCCTCCATGTTCATAATCTTCTTGGGTGCTGTTGATACCAGGTGTTTCCAATAATCACATCATGCTCTTTTGCCCATTGTACAAGTCTGCAACCTCTTTCATTCTGTTCCCCTAGTCCATACTTGCCTACTATGCATCCGTCCTGTTGATTTCCAACTTTGGCATTCAGGTCACCATTATGATATTTACTTCAGAATTCTTGCATTTCTTGAAGGCTTTCTCTAAATCATTATAAAATTCATCAATGCTGTCGTCATTACTGTCTGCTGTTGGTGCATAAACTTGTATGACGTTGACCTCAAAAGGTCTTCCACTCAACTTCACCAGTAACACTCATATTCCAGACACACCTTTTTCAAGACTCTCCCATTAGCCTTTACAATAAAACCCCACCATTGACCCATCGGTGTAAATGACTATGTCACCTTGATGTGTGTTGCTATGGATCAGCTGTTGCACTTCAAACTCAGTGCGGGCCTCTCCCCCATTCTCTGCACTCGCGACCCAGTGTTACTATTTGATTGTGCCAGTCCGTCATGTCTTACGGAACTTCAACCCACTCTTTTTCACGATTTATGGTCTCTGGATCATACACCTGACGTATAGAAAGTTCTGCCTGTGCCATCCAGGACCTACCTCGCCTTAGTTTATGACCCTTGACTATATATATGGCTTTATGCAGGGGGTGATCCCTATCTGCAGCAACTCTCAGGTACCATTTGGTGTTAAACGACATTCAACCAGTCTCTCAGAACTATGTAGTATTATTATGGCCCAGCTTAACAAACTGGGCCATGTCAAAGAGCAACATCATTACTATAGTCTGTTTACTTTTGTCTGCCCCAATATAAAATTCCATATCTCAGTAACCAACTGAGGGAAAATTATGAGATTCAGCATATAACTTTATCATTATGTTCACCCAACACAAACAATTTTGTTTTGGAGATTGTACAGCAGATTTCAAAGTCTGTTTATATGCGGTATATAATTTACGGTCAGAGATGAAGTGCACATTATTAAATGTGTCACGTCTTCACACGGAAACATTAGCCTTGAATAGTTAATTTTCTCGTGGGACATGGGATTGGCCTTATGAAAAGAGCTTCCTCGCGTAGTGGAACGGGGCATTACTGTAAAACAAGTTTGTTAGCGAGAAATCACTAGTTTTCACCAAAACATCAAAGAAATGTCGCAACTTTCCATGATTTAAGTTACTTTTGGACCTATCAAAGACATATTCCTTGGGTGGGGGTAAATATAAGAGGCATGAAAAATTGCTTAACGATTCAACAGAAAGTTTTCAAAATAATTGATCGTGAATGAAGGCATTCATTTCTGGACAGACTATAATGACCCACACCCGTATTCGGTTTATGTCAATATGGGGGAATCGCCGACTGAATTTCAGGACCACACATACATACCCCATGTGTTAAATGCGATATCAATATGGGACCAAATATAAGATATATTTTGAGCATAACGTCAACATTTATAGTGCTGTGAAATTTTTTAGCCTAATTTCAACATAATCGAAGCACATGTCAATATGAGGACTGTTGAAACCTAGGGAATGCATGCAAATTTGGAGGATTCATCAGATTTAAGTAGATATTATAATAGAATTGTTACATGAAAGATATCGCTCGCTGTGTTAAAAAGAACGCTCATTAATTTATGACGTGGATTTAACTTATGTTATTCACCGCTAATGTCTAGTGAAAACAATGTCAACATAAGCCAAAAATATCATTATGAGACTGGCTGAACCTTTGGAAATTTGTGTTAACCTGTGCCTCACGACTACATATTTCTCGGCATTTTGGCTAAGATCAAAGCATAGCATCTGCGCTTGATCTTGCTATGGGCTGAGATGATCACATGACACACGGGGATTTATGGACCTAATGCTAATGGGGCAGCTCTGGTCTCTCTGGGAACTACGAACCCTTATTGTTTTAAAAAAAAAGAGAGGAGTCTCCGTGGCGATGTTGTCAAGCCGTCTGCCTTGCGCTCCGAAGTTTGTGGGTTTCTTCTTCTTCGTTCATCCGGAGTTTTTTTTCGGACGTGATTGCGTTGTGCCTGTCCACAGCAGAGCTGCGTTCTTGCGCCGTTAAGCCGACACATCCGACTTCTGCGGGCATTTGTTGACCGGGTTAACCTTCCCGGGGGTTTGTGGGTTTGATTCCGGGCAACGTCTTTCGGTTCACCAGTGCACTTTTCTCGAGACTCCCGGGGGTCGTCGCTGGAGCTACAATGTTCGTGCTTTGTGAGACGCTTTTGGCAGGAAAGAGAAGGGGTCGTATTAGATTAAAACCCCGTGCAATGAAGTCGATCCTCTCGTTTTTTTAAACTCATTTAAAGACTACATATTTAATGACATTGCAGACAAAAGTGAAAATTTTCTCTGCTACAAGAGTTACTGTATACGTCATGAATCCAAATATTGTTAATAGCAGTGTAAATAAAGTAGATAAGACTATCGAAACTGGTTCAAACTTCAACATTAAGGAAGATAACGGAAGACTGATAAAGATACAGAAGCAAAGTAAATTCTACACGCAGGGAAACTCCATGGCGCCACAGTAGATAAGGGAATCTCTACCTAGCAACGCATAATAGGTTGTGCGTGTGTGAAACTTTATAACACAGGCATGAAAATTTCCGTTAATCAACTGTTGGGGTGTCGGTGGACCTTTTGCGGAACTGGATCGAGTGAAACTTAATAACCCCTGATCAAGTACATCCCACTGTGGAGTCCCCGGAAACGACAGAGCTGATCGATTGGCTAAGGAAGGAGCAAAAGAAGAACAACCTGATGTGCCCATTACATACCACCAAAAGAAAAGAATGATCAAATCAATCAGAAAGCCACCAAACCTTACTCAAGACGACTACCACGTTATGGACAGATCAGAACAGGTCATTCTTCTGCGCCTCAGAACAGGACACAATAGATTACGCAACCACTTGTATACAAAATTCAAGATTGGTGACTCAGCCATGTGCACATGTGGTTTGGCGTCGCAGACAGCAGAGCACATACTCCAGGATTGCCCAAACTACAACATATCCAGGCGAACCTTCTGCCCCTAGAGAGACAACAGTGGAAGATAAACTCTATGGACCGCTGAATGAACTAAAAAAGACTGTTGGATTCATACAAGAGACGACATTGCAGTTGTAGACATGTTTCAAGCGAACGAAAGAAGAAGAAGAAGAAGAAGAAGAAGAAGAAGAAGAAGAAGAAGAAGAAGAAGAAGAAGAAGAAGAAGAAGAAGAAGAAGAAGAAGAAGAAGAAGAAGAAGAAGAAGAAGAAGAAGAAGAAGAAGAAGAAGTACATCACTTGAGGAAATTTAAACCTCACCTTGAAACGTGTATAAGAAAGAATCCGCGGAGCATTATACAGGGATCGACGTCAGATCACGTGAGAGAATTTCCAACTTTGAGGCATATGTGACTCGAGTTTGCGATTTCCGCGCAGGACGGGTCAAATGAAAATGTGTTTAAAGTGGACTTTGTAGTTTGCTTATCGAATGACAACAGACAAAAATAAATTAGATTATATACCGGGTGGTTAGAAAGTGTTTCATCATCATCATCATCATCATCATCATCATCATCATCGTCGTCTTCCACTTCTGCCGTCAAGCGTCGTGTGGAGGAATAATTTGCGTTCCAGCGCCCGGTGGGTGGCACTGGATAGTGTCATTCCGTGTGATTTTAGAATGTCTTTGATGTCGTCAATCCATTTTCTTCTTGGACGTCCTCTTGGTCTTGTCGCAGATGAGCTTAGATGGAAGGCCAGTGATGGTAGTTGTTGGTGTTGCATTCTAACGACATAGCCAAACCACTTGATCTTCTGTCTTTCAATAAATGTGGCACAAGGTGTTGATCCCACAGTCTGTCTGATAGAGCATTTCTTACTCGGTCTCGGATTGTTAAGTTGGCAGCTCTCCTCAGGCATCACATTTCGCAGGTGTTGATTTTGCGAAGGTGTAATTTGGATAAAGTCCAGGTTTGAGATTGATAGCATAGGGTTGGTGTGAATATGCTGTTTATTATCTGTCGTTTTGCGGACATGGGTATGTTTGGATGCTTCAGTAAGGGTGATAGTTGATATGTAAGTGCACTAGCTTTTTGACATCTGATTTCAATTTCTCTGTCCAATCTGCTATCTTCTGTGATCATACTTCCAAGGTATTTGAATTCTTTAACTTGTTTCAGAGGTGTGTTATTTATCTGTATACTTGGTGTGCCTGGCGATCTGCTAACTTGCATTACTTCGGTTTTGGCTGTGTTTATACTCATATTGTATCTGCTGCAGGTTGAACTCAGATTAGTAATATGATTTTGTAGTCTGCCCTCATCGCTGTAAAACAGGCACTGATCGTCTGCAAATAGAAGTTCATTTATTCCTTGTGGGTCAGTTGTTTCATCTGGAGTAAAGAGTTCTAAATTTTCTGAATCTGTTCTGTCGAGACTTGCTTCTTTGGAAATTCTGTCCATGTAGATATTGAATAGCAGGGGAGAGAGCACACATCCCTGTCTCACTCCTGTATTGACTGTGAACATATCTGATATACCTTCTTGTGTTCTTACTGCACTTTGGCTCGAGTGGTACATGGCTATGATGTTTTCTAGCAGCTGCCTTTGTATCCCATAGTCTTCAAGAATGGTCCATAATTTGTATCTGTCTACTCTATCGAAAGGCTTTTCCTGATCCACAAACACAATATTCTGCTGATCACTATATTCGATAGTTTTTTCACAAATTTGTCTAAGTGTAAATAATGCATCAGTGCAACTTTTACCTTTCCGAAAACCGAATTGTGCTTTGCTTAACGGTTGTTCAACTATTGGTCTAGCTCTTTGTTCCAAAAGTTTTGCATACATTTTCCCTATATGGCTCAGGAGTGGTATACCTCTGTATGTTTCGCACTATCTCATATTGCCTTTCTTTTTCCATATTGGTACTATTATTGCCTGTTGCCAATCATCTGGGACTTTTCTTTCTTCCCATGCTTTGTTAAAAAGTCTTGTTAGCCATTTAACTCCTGTTTCCCCACAGGCCTGAATAGCTTCTGTGGTTATTCCATCTGGACCAGGTGATTTGTTTTTAGGACTTTTATGTATAACTGCTTTGACTTCTGCAGGTATGAAATTTGGTTCTTGCTGTCCCTGGCATTTAGGCACAAAAGTGAGGTTTTCTATGTTATGTGTGGGGTTAAGTAGTTCTTGAAAGTATTCTGCCCACCTTGCTAGTCTTTGTTGTGGATTAAATATCGGTATACCTCTTTTGCTGTTTATGATGGTGGTTGGGTTGTAAGATGCATCTCTGTTTCTCATTGTGGTGACACGTTTATAAAATTCTCTTGGGCAGTCTTTGCTAAGGGTCGCCATCTGTTCACCGTATATTCTCCAGGATTCATCTCTAGATGCTCTAATTGTTCGTTTGGCATTACGTCGTGCTATAAGATTAATTAACATAACAAAACTTCCAAATTGTGATTTGTTTGTTTGGAATTAAACTTACATATATTGTGTTAATCTTATTAACAAACTTTTAGATTGAGATTTAGCTTGATTGGCTGTGAAATTCAATGTTAATCATAAGGGAGATAATCAGTTAATTGGATAAAGTGAAGTTAAATTAAGCAAGTCTTAGATAATTAATAAATTAATAAATGTACTTAAGTAATTAAATGATTACATTGCTAATTAAATATCCATTAGAAATGAATTTAAAGTAATATTTTGTAATAAGAAAATATGCTATATTATAAACATGAGTTTCATTAGTTTCTTTTCATTTTAGAATGTGTCAAGTCGTGCCAGACAGAAAAAACAAACTGTTTTGCTTATCCTTTACAGGACATCGCTGTCAACATCAGCATCTTTCAGCTGATTGTTGATTTCTTGGTAAGATTACGCTCAGTAGTTTGTCATTGCTTTCTGAGTCGCCTGCTCACATACCCCGTAAGTTACCGACGCGATTCGAACCCCTGCTGATTCTCACCGTCGTCACGTTACTTACGAGAGTATACGAGATTACGGATAAAAGTCGCTAACCTCTAGGACAGGAAGCCGGCGCCAGACAGACAAGTTAAGTTAAATTAATTAGATAGTAGTAATGGAATTTAATGTTATGTATTTATTTTGTTTTTAAATGCTCCACAATTTTTTTTTTATGCCGGTGGTGTAGTGCCATGACCCAGTATAAGGGCATAGAGTACCGAGAATGCAGAGTAATGAGCCTCGCGCATTTTAGCCTGAAGATAGACTCAGTTATTATATGCACGCTTTGCAGGACAAGAGCAAGCGAGTCGCTGGGCAAGGGGACAAGCGTCTCTTCCAAGGATCATTCAAGTTTTGACCGAAGATCGGGTTGGAGCGGTCGAAAACTTGATAAGGGCCATGGCAGAATTTCACCCTGCCGATTTTCATAGTTATGAATGTAAATGTTGTTCAACAGTATTTTATACAGACTTTGTTTAAATATAATTACGAAGTGTGCGATTCAGCAGAGTGACAATAGATTATCAAACACAGCATCGACATCGTTTTAGAATAGTTGGTTGTGGAGTTGTGTTAATCGTCGTATAAAGTCTGTCAAAAGATAACATTCAACCAGTCTCTCAGAACTTAGCAAGTATTACTATGGCCCAGAATTCAAGGAGATAGAACCTCTGTTACGTCCCGAGCATAAAGTTCTGAACTCCTAGCTATTAAGCCAATGAAGATACCTACGGGAATTTTATCACTGTATAAGAAAGAAGAGATAAACACACATATTAGACACCCAAATACATCAAGATACAGATCAGACCTAAAACAAAGTGACAGGGACACAATTCTGACTCAATCAGGTAATTACTCAAGTCAGTGTCAAAGAATAAAGCGATAATTTTAATTTAAGAAGTAGTAAAGAAGCGTGAGAAAAATATTGAATATCCTTTATGGAACTGTCCCTGGCAATACTCTGTCATGGTGTGATGTAATCGTGTCAGGCTGAAGATAACACCATTAGAAGGTTAACTGGGTCGAGTGATGTACGTGATTGAATGCTGGTGTTCTAGCGTTGGAGAATAATAACAGAGTCACCCTTAATGTTTCCTTTCCCTCATTCTTGATGATGATCACGTATGAAGACACAGACAACCTTGAGTTTCGGCACGATTCAAGCTTTAATAGACAGTTGATCATAAATTAGTCCAGGTGTTCACTACACCTGGCTTTCAGCTTCAGGTGTTCACTACACCTGGCTTTCAGCTTGTACTTGCTCTACATTCAGGCATACATCAAACCAAGCAAACAATTGGGAATCTGTAATAGTCAGAAAAGGAGAATCCCGGTGAGGATTCCCAGTCACATCCCAGCGTCAATCCTCACCTTTTTCCCCCTCTCACCAATTCAACCTCCTTCAGATCTAATAGAGCAGATCAACGGAAAATCTGCTTCAAACACAGTTCATCACTCCCACAATAGATACTATTATACGAAAGATTCCCGATGAAGAATCATGGCTATCGATAAGACTCCTTCCTACATATAATCGTGACATTGATAGTGCTTCGTCCTCCTTTCCGAATCAACTTTCCTAGAAAGTAAGGACAGTAGTGACCTAAGTATCACAAGGAACACATTGTATATACACTCCAGAGTACGGCACGTCACGGATAATGGACAGACAAAGTTCACTAAACTCCCCGAGAAAGAAGTCCAATGATTTCTATTCGCCTACCGAGATATAATTCAATGATTCCCCCGTGATTATCTTTCTCTAACAAGCTTCATGACCTTTAACAGCCAACGAAAACAATTGGAATAGAATGATGAACAGTCACTATAGTCTGTCCGGAAATTAATGCCGTCATTCACGATCAATTATTTTGAAAACTGTCTGTTGCATCGTTATGAAATTTTTCCAGCCGTCTTATATTTACCCCCACCCAAGGAATATGTCTTTGAAAGGTCCAAGAACAACTTAAATCATTGAAAGCGGCGACATTCCTTTGATCTTTTGCTGAACAACTAGTGAACAACTCGCTAACGAAGTTATTTTTACGGTAATTTGAGACATGTCAATTCTGTTGACACACAAAGGCGTATCCGGATTCGTATGAGAGTGGGTGCAATGAAAGAATTAGCTTAAAATCGACAGGGTCGGCTGCATTGCACCGGGTGTTTATCCCATATGGCTCAGTTTCTTTCCGCAGCGCGGAAAGCGTCGCACAAAGCACGAACCAGCGACGACCCTCGGGATTCTCCGAAAAAATGCACTCGTGAAATGAAGGACGCGGCCCGGAATCGAACATACAACCTTCGGAGCCCGAGTCAGACGGCTTGACCACTTCACCACGGAGAATCCCGAGAGGGGTGCAATGTGTAATATTAGTAAAGACAGAGAATTTACACAGGCACGGGGTAAATAATTTGTAAATTAACAGGAAAGTAGAAGGAATATATTTCTTACCTTATTTTTCATTGCCTTCTTGTTTCTTCAGCTGATGCTGATGCTGTAATGTTTAGGGCCTGCAATTCGTCTGAATAGTTGGAGCAAAATATCCCAGTAAGTGTGTACGTAGATTAAGGTCTGCGATCTGCTCATACCTTAATCTGTGTCGGACGATTCCAGTAGGTTGATGATTGCTCTCGGTTGCATAAAATTCAATCCATCCTTTCTCCAATAGTCCTCTTCCTCTTTCAACACATGGTCCTGACGTTTTTTCCATTAACTTTTATCAATATTTAATAGCGCGGACAGACAGACAGACAGACAGACTGACAGACAGACAGACAGACAGAAAGGTAGGTAGGTAGGTAGGCAGAAAGGTAGTGGGTGGGTGGGTGGGTGGATGGCTGTCTGGCTGACTGGGTGAGTAGGTGGGTGAGTCGGTCGGTCGGTCGGTGGGTCGGTCGGTGGGTCGGTTGGTCGGTCGGCCGACCGGCCGGCATGCAGGCAGACAGGCAGGCAGGTAGGTAGGTAGATTAGATAGATAGATAGATAGATAGATTGATAGATAGATAGATAGATAGATAGATAGATAGATAGATAGATAGATAGATAGATAGATAGATAGATAGATAGATAGATAGATAGATAGATAGATAGATAGATAGATAGATAGCCAGATAGATAGATAGAAAGAAAGAGAAAGATAGATAGATAGATAGATAGATAGATAGATAGATAGATAGATAGATAGATAGATAGATAGATAGATAGATAGATAGATATCGGTAAGTCTGTCGGTCGGTCGGTCGGCCGGCCGGCAGACAGGCAGGCAGGTAGATAGATTAGATAGATAGATAGATAGATAGATAGATAGATAGATAGATAGATAGCCAGCTAGCCAGATATATAGATAGATAGATAGATAGATAGATAGATAGATAGATAGATAGATAGATAGCCAGCTAGCCAGATAGATAGATAGATAGATAGAAAGATAGATAGATAGATAGATAGATAGATAGATAGATAGATAGATAGATAGATTGATAGATAGATAGATAGATAGATAGATAGATAGATAGATATCGATCGGTCGGTCGGTCGGTCGGTCGGCAGGCAGGCAGGCAGGCAGGCAGGTAGATAGATTAGATAAATAGATTGATAGATAGATAGATAGATAGATAGATAGATAGATAGATAGATAGATAGATAGATAGATAGATAGATAGATAGATAGATAGATAGATAGATAGATAGATAGATAGATAGATAGATAGATAGATAGATAGATAGATAGATAGATAGATAGATAGATAGATAGATAGATAGATAGATAGATAGATAGATAGATAGATAGATAGATAGATATCGGTAGGTCGGTCGGTCGGTCGGTCTGCCGGCAGGCAGGCAGACAAGCAGGCAGGTAGATAGATAGATAGATAGATAGATAGATAGATAGATAGATAGATAGATAGATAGATAGATAGATAGCCAGCTAGCCAGCTAGCTAGCTAGCTAGCTAACTAGATAGATAGATAGATAGATAGATAGATAGATAGATAGATAGATAGATAGATAGATAGATAGATAGATAGATAGATAGATAGATAGATAGATAGATAGATAGATAGATAGATAGATAGGGAGAGAGGGAGGGAGAGACGGAGAGAGAGACGGACGGGCAGGCAGGCAGGCAGGCAGACAGATAGATAGATAGATAGATAGATAGATAGATAGATAGATAGATAGATAGATAGATAGATAGATAGATAGATAGATAGATAGATAGATAGATAGATAGATAGATAGATAGATAGATAGATAGATAGATAGATAGATAGATAGATAGATAGATAGATAGATAGATAGATAGATAGATAGATAGATAGATAGATAGATAGATAGATAGATAGATAGATAGATAGATAGATAGATAGATAGATAGATAGATAGATAGATAGATAGATAGATAGATAGATAGATAGATAGATAGATAGATAGATAGACAGATCCCCGCCAGGAGCCGGGCCGAGCCAGCTAGTTTATTTATATAATCACGTTTCATAAAAGAACCCACAGTTTGACGACACCTCTGAACCTAACCCATATAAATTCCATCAGTCTGCCAAAAGCAAAACCGCGCAGACAAATTTCAAAAATTTGGGGGTGTGTCTTGTTGAAACGGTAATACTCTTAAAATGATGGAATGAGTGCGGGGGCAAAAAAAAATATACCGCATATAACCAAACATTGAAATCTGCTGTACAATCTCCAGAACAACAAATTTTTTGTTGGGTGGACATAATTATAAGGTTATATACTAAATCTCATAATTTTCCCTCAATTGGTTACTGAGATATTGAATTTTATATTGAGGCAACAAAAACAAAAACATTCTTTTTTTTTATAGCTATTTCTCAACCTACCTGTCGGACAATTGACCTTGTCAGCCAGAATTAAACCAACCGCACTTTATTTTCATAAACCAATGATTCCCGATCGGAACAACGAAACATGGCCTCTCTAGAAGAATTCTTAAAAGTTTAAGAACATTGGAGAACTCTTGAAGAAGTCTATGTGGAGCTGTATTTATCGATTTCAGGAAAGCATTTAATATGATAGACCATGTTATTCTAATTAAAAAACTAGAGACAATGAAAATTGGCCCTAATGTAGTGACACTAATAACATCTTTTCTGTCAAACAGGAAGCAAATAGTATCACACAATAAATATCTGTCTCAAACCACTACCTTCAATATTGGAGTACCGCAAGGCTCTATTCTTGGCCCTCTATTATTTACCATCTATATCAGGGGTCACCAAACTTTTTTCACGACGGGCCGGATAACTGACAAAATGACGAGCGCGGGCCGCATACTCATTCTGTACAATACTTGCGCCGTTCTCCGTGGCGAAGGTCTTACGGACGTGGTTCGGAATCCCGTTTACCCGCGTTCGAAACACAACTGCGCGCGATTTGGCAGCAGACCACATTGCGCTGGTTTTTTTTAATGTTATGATATGGGTGCCAGTCGTTCAGAAAGCAATGGCAAACTACTGAACGTAACCTTTCCAAGACATCAACAACAGCAAAAAATGCTGGTGTTGACTGCAAAGGATATGCAATTAACTTTAACAATACTTGCAAGCTAGAGCAAAAGCTCTGGGGAAAAAGACGAAAAACTAAGTTAATCTTGGGTGAGTGGCGTGCAATCCACAAAACACAAAGACACCCAACATATTTATTTACTAAAAAGAAAGTTATCAAAGAAGGCGACGTTAGCAAAAAAGATAGTTACATCAGACCTAGTGTGCATGTATCCGAATCTCACAACCTAAGCAGCAAAAACAGTTAGTGAGATTTGTGAAACTGATATTTGGCTTTCAAGATATCATCAATGCTTTGTTTGGAATTGCTGCATTCATTCAAGAAAATTGCTTTCAAATGTTCAACAGTCAATCTCCTTCGATGTAATGACTTCACGTACTTCATTTTTGAAAATGTTTGCTTACAGACATAAGTTGTTCCAAACACTGATGCCATACCAGCGGCAAAGTTCTTCAGTTTCGGAAACTCAACATCAGGTAAGCAGCGGTAAAATTCAACAAGGTTTCTTTCTTTGTGCTTCTCTTTCGACAAGTCATTTGCTTGCAAATCAATTAGCTTCAACTGTAGTTCATCTGGCACATCATCAAGGTTACAATCAAACGGATTCTGGAACAGAAGAATCTCACTCTCAATTCTGCTAAGATCTGAAAATCTCTCCCCAAAAAAATGCTTAGTCAAGTCACGAGTAATTTTTTTTTTCGGAACATCGAGGTTGACATCTTCGGCGATTGTAGCGCAAAACTCTTTACAACTGAAAATGAGAAAAGTTTTCTCCTTCAAATTGTGCTTCAAACAATGACATCTTTCTCCGACATCCTTTGATGATTCTGTAGAGATCACAGACGAGATTATCCTTTCCCTGAACTTTCAAATTCAGTTCGTTCATGTGAGATGTAATATCGACCAAAAATGACAAATTTGACAGCCAGGTAGGATCTGACAGCTGCGAATCAATGAGGAAAATATCTATTTCGTTTCGGAGCTTGTAAAAACGAAACAGGACTTTACCGCAGCTGAGCCACCTTATTGATGTGTGATAAGGCAAGTCACATAATTAAGAATCAATTTCTTCAAGAAAAGCCTGGAACTGACGGTGATTCAGTGCATGCCCCCGAATAAAGTTCACAGCAGAAACGACTGGTTTCAGTACACAAGAAATATCTAAGTATTTCCCACAGAGGGCTTGCTTTTGTATGATGCAGAGTATCAACAGAGCGCCCGGAATTTGCAAATCTTCCAAGTCCTGATCTGCCCCATCAGACCCTTCCTCATTCCAGCCTTGTTTTTTCCTCCATCAACTGTAACACTTCGAAGCTTCTTCTTCTTTCGTTCGCTTGAAATATGTCTATAACTGCAATGTTGTCTCTTGTATGAATTTAACTGTCTTTTTTAGTTCACACAGCGGTCTATAAAGTTTATCTTCCGCTGTCGTTTGCTAGATATGTTATATTTTGGGCAGTCTTGGAGTATGTGCTCTGGTGTCTGCGACGCCAATCCACATGTGCACATGGCTGTTTCACCAATCTTGAATTGTGTATACATGTGGTTGCATGATCTATTGTGTCCTGTTCTGAGGCGCAGAATAATGACTTGTTCTGGTCTGTCCATAACGTAATAGTAATCTTAAGCAGGTTTTGGTGGCTTTCTGACTTATTTTATCATTCTTTTCTTTTGGTGGTATGTAACGGGCACATCAGGCTGTTCTTCTTTGGTTCCTTCCTTAGCCAATTGATCAGCTCTGTCGTTTCCGGGTATTCCACGGTGGGATGGTATCCACTGTATGGTGACCTTATGCTGAATGCTAAGTTCAGAAAGTAGTGTCCTTAGTACTGGCAATTTCCCAGACAGGAGCGCCTCGAGTACTGATTTTGCATCTGTCAATAGCACCACAGGCCTAGAGACCAGCTCGATTAACACCTTAACCGGGGGATTCTTCTGAACTGGGGATAATAGTTTCGTAATACCACGAGGCTTCTATGGAATTTTTATTCTATGTTTGCTACTTTATTGCCTCTATTCACACTAGTAGTTTACTTACCTATCACTGTCAAACAAAGAAATCATTGATACATACCTATTAAATGGACGACTTGCAAAAAGAAGTAAATATTTATGGAGCATCCGACCTGTGTTGACAGCCGGACTCATCTGGGGGAGGGAAAGATGCGCGCGCGCGTGTATGTGTGTGTATGTGTATATTTTGCCATGGAAACCATGGTAACGTCAGAGCGTAGGCGGTGCTACCACGAGCCGGGGAAGGACTTGGGATGGTGCGAAATAAGCAAACATTACAATAAACAAGAAAATCAATACAATAATTTATAATTAAAAATAGTAAAATTTACGACACATAGCAGCCAAGAAGAATAGGAGCAGGTGTCAAGATCTCCTATTATTCTAAACATAATATTTACATTTAAATTGTATCACAACGTCTCGTGTTCCATACGTTATATCAAGAAAGTTCGAGTACCGTCGTGGGTCGGATGAAATGACGCCGCGGGCCGGATCCGGATCCGGCCCGCGGGCCGTAGTTTGGTGACCCCTGATCTATATTAACGATCTACTTTTGCATCTTTCGTCGTCCTGCGATCTATTTGCAGACGACTGTACAGTTTACAAACGCTGAAAGTTGTAATTTGCTGGAGTCGTCTTTGCAACAAGAATTGAATAATGTAGTTAGGTGGAGTTATGCGAACCATATGCAATTAACACTACTACAACAAAATCAATGTTATTGACAACCAGATAAAGACTTCAAACTCTGAATTCACACAGATCACTTCAACTTCACGTCGATAACGTGCCAATAGAAAGTGTAATTGAGCACAAAACATTAGGCCTCATTATTGATAGAACCCTAACCTTTAATCCCCACGTTCAATCGCTCGTTAAAAGCGAAAAAAAAGTCTACCAACTCGCCAAAATTAAAAATGTCCTTGATGGGGACACAAGGAAAATATTCTATACTTCTCACATACAGACACATTTTGACTACTGCTCTACAATCTGGGACAGTTGTTCTAACTCAAGCACCAAGTGACATCATTCACTCCAGAAACGGGCCATGAGTTTAATTTATAGCAAACATTTATCTGGCAATCCTAACCTGCATAAACGCCTTCAGTTACTACCTATCAGCAAACGCCTGCTTTTCAGTAAGGCCAAACTAATTCACAAAATCATACATCGGAATGCCCCAAATTACCTTTGGCCATTGTTTAAATATAATGCTAGACACAGTAAACGATTAAATAGATTACACATTCCGAAGCTTAGGATCGACTTATACAAAACAAGCCTAATATATTTTGCATCTCAGCTTAGAACAATCTTCCACAAGAAATCAAAGACATCACCAATCTCTGTACATATAATCGCAAATTATTTGAACACTATCTCAATACGGATTACCTTCCCCTTTAATAATAGAAATAATAATAATACAACCCTATTGATAGACCAGTATGTGCCACATAGCTAATAACAAGTGCCATACCATTATTTAATATTACTGAGTCGTGTTGTATTGATTTTTGCATTTTCCCCATACCTTTATAATGCATATCTTTTATATTGCTGCTGTTCTCAGTTAGCCTTGAATGATATGTGAATGAAATAATGTATGAAAGAGAGTAATAGTTGGTCAGAATGTTGTCGGCCCTGAGTGCCCATTTCTTAACCCTTTGAAGATAAAGTTTGTTCTTTCGTTCGTTCATTCCCTTTTCCTACCAAGACTTGGCAATTTGTTTTGGATATGGGTATTAAACTTTGAAACCGTCTTCCTTGCATGGAGCTTAGAATGCAACTGACAAAAAGAAAGGAGATCGCTACTGTCAACCCTGACGTCACCCCTCACTGGTTAGCAATAGTGCCAGAAAGCCGTGAAGAAAATAAGGACACATTGGAGATTCCATATTATACATATGTACGAATTGTAAAATGTACATGTTTTATAATATATATTTTTATAGTTGTCAAATAAATATAAATGCTTTTTGGATCACAAATGGATGACACGAGGGAATGATGACATGAAGTAATTCAGCAGACCCGAGAGTGGCAGATTTCATCACAGAGCCCCTTTTCAAGACAAAAGTAAAGGTTATACACTTTAGTTTTTCAGCCCTCGTCGGTCCGCTCGAATTTAAATTCCTGCACAATCCCCTTCAAATGTAGGGGGTCGAGATAAAAGTATCGGCTCCCACATTTTACTTCCCTAAATATATTCCACTCTAAAGAGGTAGGGTTGAAGTAACAATGCCCACTTCATCAGACGAATATAACATTTCTGGCATATAGCCAGAAACACAAGTGGTTGGTGATCACTTCCGACCTTGACTTTCACCCCTTACGAGTAAGTGTGGAACATTTAAGCTGCTCTCACCGTAACTCAAGGATTCTGGCATTTAATATGACTCTCAGCCAATCTCAGCTCCTCCCTATGACAGAAGAACCTAAACAATGAGGTTACATATTCATCAAGAGTCTCAGAAGCGATCAAAGCAAAATCCATGAAATTACTCAATAATGGACTATTGCAAAGGATTTTATGGTTTGCGCACCCCACACCCCCTCCCCCCACCCCCACCCCACGCGCCTATGAACACTGGGTGCATTATTAAGACCTAAAGGCATGACTTGAAATTAATCATGTCCCGTAAGGGTTCAAAATGCCAATTAGAGTCTCCCTTCTGTTGTTTCATCTGACAACTGTACAGCGAACGAAGTTCAATGAACAGGTGGTATTCTCTACTCAGTTTGCTTAGCAACACTACCCCAGCATTGCATGGAGAGCTAGAAAGATAAATGTTTCCGTTCTGCAGCATTTGCTGAACTCCTTTATCGAGTGTCTTTTCTTTTATAGAACAATACACCAAGTGCCTTCTGGTGAACTAGCCTCTGACAATTCAGAGTCATAGCTCGACTCGTCCAAAGACGCTCGTCTTTGCCTACAAGTTAGCTTAATTTCTGTTGCTGTGGACATCACCATCAGGTTTCTGAGGTTATCGTCGGATCGTTGCACATACTTCCGTAGAAGATTAATATGAAGATCTTCGACTTCCCATGTTTCTTAATTTGTTAATGTGTCCGTGACAATTTCTTGTCGACCGTAAACGGTCCTTGTCACCCAATTTGTAGTTTGTTATTCAAGATGGGTAATAGCAACCATACTTTATCACGGATCTCTAATTATCGATGCTTAGTCTTCTTATTACAATAAGAGGCATGCCCTCCCCCCCCCCCCCGGCCTGTAAATTCTCATTAGCCAAAGACCATCCAGTCTTTAGTTACTCCTTCAATTCTTCCCATTTAAGTTTACTCGGATACCACTGTTTTGGTGGCTTTTTCATCCTTCCAACAAACGGATAAACATCAGGTTTATAATTGCACTTTGATGGCTCTACCAAACAGCAATGGTGTTAGGCTTATGGAACCATTACGAACTTCCCGATATGCAAACAAAGCCGCTGGGGTATATTCATAGAAACTGACAACATGGTATTCATCCCATCTGTCAGACTTCTCCTGCGCGAACTTTATTAAATATAGACTTAAGGGTCTTATTAAACCGTTCATTTCGCCCTGTCTATATTTGAAGTTAGAAAAACATGGATTTGTCTTGAGTAGAAGATCCGGAGGAGCAGTTCCATCGACTACCCTCTGAATTGAGAATAGATAGCTCCAGATATTCCTGGTCACCAATAATGGCAGGGAGTTCTCTGCATCGTTGCACTGAGACCCATGTCCCCTAAAGGAAATTGTGTGTCCCATGTTAAGGATATGTTGTCGATTGGTGGTGGGAATAACATGCTGGCCATGCTCGTGCTCTTCGAGACCTGCTCTTCGATCTAACAGCTTACCTTTCATTTAAAAGCGCCCTCTCTTGTGAGAATCACTTTCAGCAACTTTGCGCAAGTTCGTACTCGAATCTTGTTGTTGTGCTTTTTCCAGCTATCCAGGTAAAAGATTCGCAATGGTGCCAGGCTGCTGGCCAGACCTTACTTGAGTTCAGGTTTACATTGCCCCTATTCTCAAAGGGTTGGTCGGTTCACCTAGGAACACGTATCTGAAACCAAGATTCCTAGGAAATATAGGATCTGATCAGCACTAACAGTCCCAGGGAGGGGCTTTTCATTGTTGTTTGAATCTCTATATTCTAACATGTGACTGTACAAGGCTAATCCTATTTTCTGCTATGACTGCATTATACTGCAGTAGAATGTCATAAAGACACTCCCCTGGCCGTCAGAGGACTCACGAAGCCTGGTATTTTTTTTATCACCCACAGCCATGCAAGCTGCCTGCTGTATGTCAGTGGGTTGTCTCCTAAAATAATTGGTATGGTGGGAGTTTCATTTGCAGTTTTTGCAATCTTTGGACCGCGACCCTTTTTAGTTAATAACTTTTGGTTGTTAGGATCACGGTTGCCATTAGGGGTTCTTTGCAGAGACCGCTAAAGTCCGCACAAAGTGACAGGGGCACCATTCTCACTCAATAAGATAATTACTCAAGTCAGTGTCAAAGAATAACTTGATAACTGTAATATAAGACATAGTAAAAACAACGTTAGAAAAATAGAGAATATCCTATAAGAAACTGTGCCCGGGAGGAGTCTGTTAGAATTTGATGTGATCGTGTATGGTAGAAGATAACATCATTAGAAGGTTGACTGGGTCGAGTTACCTACGCGACTGAATGTTGGTTGTGACATAAATGTCGCGTCCTTACAATTTCCTAGAATTGACTCCTTTGTTACCACGCCTTGGAAGGAAATGCGCTAGATTTGGTCTGGATGACGTCATAGTTTATATGGCCTTTGTTCGAATGCGAGCTTAATGTTTGGTCGAATGCTCGGCAAAGACAAGCCGCATAAACTTTCAGGATTTAGTAGAGACTTATCAACCAGAACAGGGAACGAAGAGGTCGCCTTCCGGTAGGGAAGGCAAATAGCCAAAGAAATTCACTCTCTGGGGCCTAGGTACGTTTGTAAAGTCATTATGAATGTGTAATCATGTCTTTTGATAAGGTACATGTATCATTATGTTTAAATATGAATTATGAAACAGTTAGATCAACAACTCATATGAAAAGATGACCTAAGTGATTGTTTTCTACTGAGCGGACATCTTTGTCTCACTGCCGATTTTCCAATGCGTACAGTGTCAATTCCTATGTGTAACATATTATATCGGTTGTGAAGATATCTCACTTTCAATGCATATCAATCTGCAAATGTTCTATGTGCTGTGGAATATTGGCTCTATGTGCATTTCATGAACCTGTTCTCTATGCAGAATAATAATACTATTAACGCATCTTATGGACCTAGTTCATGTTGGAGAAATGGTTCTGCTAACCTGTAACTTGAGCTATCGTGCCATTACGGTACATCTTCTTGTTTACATCTTAGTAACGACACAACATGTGTGATAGACATGTAATCCTTTCATGAATATGCAAGGGAATGCCATGTGTGATGAGTATAATCTCAAGAATAAACAAACTTGACTTGATTCGTAAACATTCCAAATTCGTTCTCGTTCAACATGTTACTTTTAGCCGTGGTTAGAGTTAAGATCCGTGGTTTTTGTGGATGTTTTTGTCTTGTGTGCTCTTACGAGTAAGTCCTGGTTCGGACTGGTTAGATAAGCGTTTGTGTCTGTGACGCATCTGGGGGATTGATCGGCGGATGTCCTTTGAGTCCGTCTCAACTGGTGGTTTCTTTGGTCAGTGAAGGCTCTTGGTTCGTCTAGCTTGACTGGTTGAAGTCCTTATAAGGACTTTTTTCCTGGTTCCGTGTCTATAATGTTTGCCTTAACATCTCGTAGAACTCGGTTCGAGCTTGTCTCCACTCCTCCTTTTCTGCTTTTTCGGCTTCGTCTTCGGTCCAGTTATCTTCAGGTGTGTCGGAAAGCTCCTCTAGGCTAAATTCATCTACTTGGCAGGATACTTATTTCCCCTTGGGCTACTTGGGCGTCGTGGCTTGACTACTGGCTTTAGCTTGCGGTTTTTGATTGGTCTGTGGTTTGGCACCAGCTTGCGTCTTTTTGCCCCCTTTTGTGTTTTGTCTTTACAAGCTTTTCGATGTTCTCTTGCTGGGTTTCATCTTGCGACTTCTCTGCGGTCTTTTCCGTGGTTTTTTCTGGTTTTATTTGTGTTGGCTCCCTTTCTGTTTTTAGCATCTCTCTCTCTCTCTCTCTCTCTCTCTCTCTCTCTCTCTCTCTCTCTCTCTCTCTCTCTCTCTCTTTCTTTCTATCTCTCTCTCTCTCTCTCTCTCTCTCTCTCTCTCTCTCTCTCTGTCTGCTTTGATGTCTCGCAGAATCTCTTTATTTTTCTTTGTCGTATGCACCTTGTGTTCCACCTCATGTTTGATGTTTTGCTGGATCTCCTTTATCTCAACAAGCAGCTTCTCATTGTCGCTGGTTGGTGTTGGTGTTTGTAGTAGCTTGACTTGTTTCTTTAACTCGTCTGTCTGGATTTGTAGTTGAAATCTTTCCGCTTGTGAGATGTGCGTTTCTGTTTCGCACCTCCGCATTGCTTCCTTATATGGTGTCTTTACGATAACGTCGATCTTTAATACGTCTCTGTTTCTTTGGAGGTACGGACAGCCTATGTATCTTACTTCGTGCATGCCGAGGCAGCTGGCGGGCTTTCTCTTGTTGTTGGGTGCTCGGAACTCCGTGTCCTGCTTGACCAGCGGACACTCCTTGAAGGCGTGGTGATCGACGCAGTATCGGCAGATGTCCGTCTTACTATGACATGATGTTCTGCTGTGGCCGGCTCTCTGACATCTTGAACGTTGAGTGACTCTTGGAATGAATATTTCAGGTTGTTGTACTTTCTGGTTTATCGATACCAGGCGTGGTATCTCGCTGCCTTCAATCGTCACCACCGCCAGCGTAGTAGGGATCTTTGAGTCAGGGCCCGCTCCGTCTTCAAGATTTAGATGTGGAGATTCTCTTCTTGCAGCTACTTCGTGATTTGTCCGTCTGACAGCACCACTTGAATACGCTTGACTACCCATCTGACTGTTTTTGAATCGGTATTTCCGACTCTGGTGTCTTTCTTCTCCTTCTTCTCAGATGTCTTGGCTCTTGTCTGTGGTGGGCTGTCGTCGATCTTCCTCGTTGTAGCTTCAGTGGTATCTGTAGGTTCAGGTGTTTTGCTGCAGCTCGCAGGTAGGTTCTCTACGCTCGTCTTCTTTGTGGTTTTGGCGGTTCCCACGCTGCACATCTTGTGAGTCTGTTGTTTCTTGGTGTTGGTCTTGCCACGTGCTATTTCCCTCCCCCGTATCAGGCTTCTTGAACTGATCAGGTAACTTGTTCTTGATAGCGCCCAGCAAGTGTGAATGATCAATAAAGAAATAAAGAGAATAAAAAAGAAAACGCACGATATATATATTCAAATTTCTTGCAGGGCGTACCTTCTGCCCGCATTACATCATTGTTGTCGGTACCTGGGCGAATATTTATGTTTAGGAATATGCCAACAATTTTCAGAATGCTTGCCATGCTGCAGAAGGTATTCCCCAGTCAGGACGCTTCTTATGCTAGCAGCAATTAGTGAGTTATATAACAGTGTTCATTAACCCCCATGCCTTTATAGGCAGGTGGGAAGAGAACCATCTGTTCTGGTCTTATGGTTTGATGAGTGGGAGGAATATCCCATGAATCACCCCTGCATTATTATTATTATTATTATTATTATTATTATTATTATTATTATTATTATTATTATTATTATTATTATTATTATAAGAAGGACTTGCATGATTTCTCTGTTATAAGATTTATATAGTCTATTCGTGATTGTTACTTGCACTGCTGGAGTTTCCTCCGAAGTCGGAGAGTGTCTGCCTGTACGGCGAGGAACCACCAGTCTGCACACCAATAAGCCAGACATGGGATAACGGATACTCACGCAAACCTCAGGTCCTATATGACATCACACTGATGTTGGACAACAGGATGTCTTCATCCGACATACAGGACTTCGCGTTGGAGCTCAAGCCAAGCAAGCACTGCTGGAGTATACATTCTACTTTTACCCAGTGGGGACAGTACATGATGATGATGAAAGAAGCCTTGTGTACGTCTGTACAATAAGATGAGAATGTTAACTGGTATGGTCGATGGCCTTGACCTAATACTTTTTACAGCTATGGAAAAGAGATGAGGAGTTCTGGACATACCGCCGATGTCTCAGATATTCTTGTCATGTTTTGACAGGTGTATTATCAAGAGTTTTGGATGGTTAGGATGTCTCAGACTCATCAAAAAGTCCCAGTACCAATCTCGAAATAAAATACTCATCGAGGAGATACCCTGCTCACTTCTGAAGTTAGATTAAACAACACAATAAGAGACGAGGGATGGAGAAATGGAAATACCCTTCCTTTTTGTTTCTTTTGTGTGTGTTGTGATAAATGTTACCACGACATGAGTTTGTATTGATGGTTTGGAATGTGTTCTTTTGTCATTCCCAGCTTTAGAGAGGCAGGTTGTGGTTTGGACGTTATCACCGAACACGAACCTGGGTTACTAGCCTGTTTTTGTGTGGTACATGAAAAAATGACTTATACAGTCTGGACCTATAGAAAAATGTAGACAGTCGCATTTATTAGCTGCATGGGTTAGCAAAAGACGTGTACGGAAAGAATTAACCAAAGCTTTTATCAGTCAGCATGGTTAAAGAATCTAAGGGATAGTCCAAGTTTGAACAAAACTAACAGCAGTAAGGACCCTCCAACTGCCTGTTGGATTCCCAGTTTCAAGAAATATTACTCTTCGACACAAGTCATATGCAGGCAAGTTCAACACCAGGTCCTAGATATGAATACCTTCGGAAAGACACTATGATAAAAGCTAGTGGAGTCAATGTTTATACACATGCAGCAGAAGGGATCCTCCGACTGTCTTGCTGACTCCCAGTTTGTGTGCTGGAAATATTCTTCTTCTGTTCCATGCCTGTGCAGACCAGTTCTGGACGTAGTCCCAGATGATACCAATGAGTGACTCTCAGCATTGTATGTTCCTACACTGGAATGGTTATATTAAAGGATGGCTCTTTGCTGGTCCCAGGTCGGCCTGATTGCAGTATCACCAAGTGTGGGATGGCCTATCGACCTGAGACTGGGTGTGTGTAAAAGTCTGGTGAACAAGAGTTGAGTTTCTGATATTATTGACCAGAGCTGCTGGACGGTCGTCATCTTTTCATTGTATTCGATGATGTAGAGAATTACCTTCTGCTCTGTCTGAAGAGGAACTCCTGTAATTTGACTGACCTCAGCCTAAGCTTCACTGGGACACAGAACCTACTAGCACAAGAGTGCATTTATGCAGTCCTGGATAATAGGGGATTATGATGTGCACTTGAGCCAGTTGCATGGATATTAGATGGGTGGGACACACTGAGTGCATTTATTCAGTCCCTGGATAATGGGGACATATATCTGCTATGCAGTGGAGAGGAGTAACTATCATCATAAGAGAGACAATTGAAAGGGGAATAGACTGAATTAATTAGTTATTGTGTTCTGAGTTTGTAGTGTTTTATTGGCTTTTTGGATAGATGTCATTGGTTTATAATCGCTGGATTTGTCAATGTTTGGGAACCAAATAGGGTTTGTTTTGGTATTGTTGCTTGTTTGCTGGAGTACATGGGTTATTACATTTGAATGTGTAGATGATATTACATATCATCCATGGACTGTCGAAAGTACTCAATACGCTTCAATACAGTATTATATGTGTACTCCAGATCATGATTTAATTCCTGTTAAACAGTTTGTTCAAATGTTGATGTTTACGTCAGTTGCTTGTTGATGTTTGTTCAACAGTGGTTGTCCTATATGTTGTAAACAATCAATGTTCTCTGACACTATATCAAATTCAAAAGGCAATCGAGTGGGAATGGAGACATACACATAGACACATTTGTCTTAAGGAGTGAAGTATTTTCCCCCTTTTGACTGTGGTAAAATTGCATAATCACATTAACTTGTAAGAAGTGAGTGAGAATGTCAATTCATCCCATCCGGGATCCCTAGACAAACTTAGCAAATATTCTCATATATTAAATCCTACATCCCACACTGGTCTTCCGGTGTTGGAGAATAATAACAGAGTCAACCCTAATGTTTGCGTTCCTCCATTCTTGATGATGATCACGAATGAAGACACGGTATTGGCATGAATCAAGCTTTCTTAGACAGTTGATCATACATTCTTCCAGGTGTACACTACACTTGGCTTTCAGCTTGTAATTGCTCTACGTACAGGCATACATCAGACCAACCAAACAAGGGGGAATCTGTAACAGACAGAAAAGGAGAATCCGATGACGATTCCCAGTCATATCCCAACGTCAATCCTCACCTTATTCACTCTCTCCCCAACTCAACTCCCTTCGACCAACAGAAGATCTGTCCCAACCACATTTCATTACTCCTAACACAAGGTAGTTTCCCACGAAAGATTCCCGATGAAGATTCATAGCTATCAATAAGACTCCTACATAGAATCACAACAGTTATAGTGCGTCACCCCCTCTCTGAATCATCTCTCCTAGAAAGTAAGAACAGTAGCAACCTAAGTACCCCAAGAAACACAATATAGAGTGATAACAGTATTAATAAGTTAGAATTGGACCAACCGCACTTTATTCACATAAACCAATGACTTCCCGATTGGAACAACGAAACAGGATCGTATATTATAGGCTTACCTCTCTAGAAGATTTCTTCCTACCAAGACTGGGCAATTTGTTTCAGAGACAGGTATTAAACATTGAAACGGTCTGTCTTGTAGGAAGGTTAGAATGCAATTGCCAAATAGAAACGAGATCGCTATTGACAACCCTGACGTCACTCCACACTTGGTTAGCAACAGTGCCAGAAATGTCATAAAGAAAATAAGGACACATTGGAAATTCCCTATCATACATATGTACGAATTTTATATCCGTTTCCGTTCTTAGTTACGAATGGTCCCGTTCAACTGCCTACAATCGGCTTGGTTATAGTTGGGTCCTTTATTGTGTGACTTGTTTTGATTCGTTCGTAGATCGGGCTGCTTGTTTTCAGCTTCCTGGTTTCTGGTTGGCTGATGTTGTTCGTTCCTGTCTTGATAAAGTGTTACATGTCTGGGCAGAGTCGCGCACTTGTTGAGGCCTGGAGTTATTGTGTATCCACCCCGTCATATGGTGTTGTTTCCTTCAGGGAGTCTACCACTCGTCGTTCCACCTTTGGTTCCTCCTCCTTCCCCGTCTTGGGTTGTCTTCGAACCTTCCCGTTCGTCTGTCGTCTCGATGGTTCGATGTTGGTGTGGAGCGGCGATTCGCAAGTGCCCTACAGAATTGCTCTTGGTCTGGGTATCCGTTCTCATCCAGTTCGATTTCAATTTCTTCTTCTTGTGCTTCGTCTTCTGTTTGGATCTTTGCATCTTCTGGTTCTTTCTGTGACTTGAGTAGTTCTATCTGGTCTCTTTCTTCCTGGATTTGTTTCAGCGTTTCTTCTGTTTTTGCTCTTTCTTCTTGAATTCTCGATAGAGTTTCGTCAGTTTCAGCTTTTATGGCGGCCATTCGAGCGACATCCTGCTCTATCTTCTGCTGGACTTGCTTCAGTTCGTCCAGTATGCGCTGAACGGCCGTTATCTGGGTTTCTTGCGTCTTGTCTTTATCTTCCTCCATGCTTTTGAACTGTGTTCTCAGGTCCTTCAGTTGGCCTTCCAGTTGTGCTTTGTCGCTTTTGGATAGTCGGTTGGTCGCCTCGTACTGCCTCCTGGCCTCCTTATATGGCAAGTTAGACTTGATGGCGATTTTCATAGCTTCTTTGCTGTCTTGGTGGCAGGGGCAGCCGAGGTACCTGGCGCCGTGGTTGCCGAGGCAGTTGGCGCACTTTCTGTTGGTGTTCGGCCTCCTGAAGTCCGAGTCGTTCTTGGCATGCTGGCACTGACTATATTGATGGGGACCAGAGCAGTACCTACATACCTCCATATCACTCTTGCAGGTGGCACGGGTGTGCCAAAACTTCTGGCACTTGGAACACTGCAGCACTCTCGGTATGTAGGGCTCTGGTACTTGGTCTTTCTTGTCCCATGTAATGTATTGAGGGATCAGTCGGCCCTCCGATGTTACGACGACAACTGTGGAGGGTATGTTGTTTTTCCCGATGATCCGCTCAGCACTGGTGATCTTGGTCTTGCGGTTCTCCCTTGTTAGCATCTCCCTGATCTGGTCGTTGGTGAGATGGGTCTTGACTCGTTTGATGACCCATCTTTTGATAGAGTTGTGCCGGGCGGCTTCCAGTAGTATGCCGTGGTTAAGCTGGATGACGGCTTTCTCTTCTTGTGATATTTGCTGTAGAAGTGCTGTGGTCTTTGGTTTTTTGTTGATGGTGACCACTATTCCATCCGATGTCTTGCGCAGCTGGCCGATGCTGTTTCTTCCCAGCTCGTTTTCCAACAGACTGATTATCTTGTCTGTTGGTAGCGCCGTCAGTTTAGCTTCTCCCACGCTTGTCTGCTTCAGTAGTATTTTGCCGGTGAAGTCTATAGTTAGTTAGTTAGTCTTTCCTCTTGAGCCTAAGGCGGCGCATAGGGCAGAAGTCCTGTCTCTCCATGCCTGGCGGTTCGCTGCTACCTGTTGTAGATCTTGGATATTTACTTGGCCATTGAATGAGCCTTCTCTAATGATGGTTCTACGCAGGGTCTCTCTTGGTCTTCCCCGTTTTCTTTTCCCTACTGGTGACCATATGAGGGCTTGATAGGGGAGTCTTGACTTGTCCATTCTGAGTACATGGCCGATGTAGTTCCAACGGCGTCTTCTTATGAAATTGGATACTGTATCTTGCTTAGTCTCTTGTCTTATTTGCGAATTGGTTCTGAAGTCTGTCCAGTGGATGTTTAGAAGTCTTCTAAGACATTTGTTCTCAAAATTGTCTAATTTTTTATCTAAAGCTAAATCTAAGAAGTCTATAGTAGTAGTTGTTTCCTCCTGTGTGGAGGTCTCTGGTATATTGGGCTGCATCTCATTGGTGTTGATAGTTTCCCGGCTGTTGCTGGCTGTAGTTATGGTTTCTGCGACGGGAGCGGTTTCAGCTGATGTCGAGGCAGGACTGCTGCTGTTTGAAGAAACGAGCACAGCAGTCGCAGCAGTCTTCTTCGCCTCTCCCTTCTTCTTCCCGGCTGCATAAAGCGCATGTCTCTGCGCGGCACTTTTAACGCGAGGCATCCTCTGCGTTAACCGATAAAGCGACTTGATCTCGATAGCGCGTCAAATTTTATATTGTACATGCATTATAATATATATTTGTATAGTTGTGAAATAAATATGAATGATTCTTGGATTAGGAATGGATGACACAGGAGAATGATGATGTGGGGTAATTCAGCAGACATGAGAGTGGCTGATTTCGTCACAGTATATATATATATATATATATATATATATATATATATATATATATATATATATATATATATATATATATATATATATATATATATATATATATGCCGGTCTCCCTGGTCGAGGTGTTAGCAGCTTTCTCTGTAACCCCGAATACTCTCGTGGATGACGTGAGCGCACGTGAAATGGAAGCGGTTAGAGTCGCGCCAGTGACTTATGAGAGTATGGAGCAGGTCGCTCAGAAAGCAATGGCAAACGACTCAGCGTTATCTTGCCAAGAAATCAACAATCAGCTGAAAGATGCTGATGTTGACAGCGATGTCCTGTAAAGGATATGCTATATATATATATATATATATATATATATATATATATATATATATATATATATGTGTGTGTGTGTGTGTGTGTGTGTGTGTGTGTGTGTGTGTGTGTGTGTGATAAGTTATAGAAATGACCGAAAGGAAAAAAGCACTCGCTCTTAAACTTACGGTGCGCTGGATTGCGGGGTTGAGTTGAGTGAAGAAGCGTCATGACAGCACTCGGAACATTTCAATACGTGCTCCGTCCTCATCTTCAACAGACAGAGAAATTTCCCATTACTAATATAGTAATCTTATTATGTGTCCGTCGGTTCCAAATTGCTGTTTTATAGGGGGAGTTTGGGTGAGCACCCAACCTTGCAAAAAAAAAACCTATAGCTTGTGCATTTATCACCTCTGGCAGCAAACTTCCAACTGCTGGCCTTCATGTGGCGGGACTGTTTTAACTAACAGGAGAGGGGCAACAGCGAGTCTCTGGGAAATTTAAAATAAAAGCAGACTTCTATAGATATGTAAGTATGTGCATACATGCGCAGACATTTGTGTACATGCATACATATCTAAACTCGAGTAAATCCACAGTCTACTCCAGCAAAGGAAAGGTGCTGAAGACGTAGGCATCCATCAAGGAGGTACACCACAGAAATCCGGATGCCACGCTATCACGTCATTGGACATGTCGATTACTGCAAAACGTTATAGTGCTCGCCGCCCTGCTAGGGCACTCCAGGTAGGTGCAGTACCGAGCCCTGTGCCTCGAACGGGTCCAACCAAAACGACTGGAGGGCCTTTTCAGATGTCCTGTGGAGCCAGGGGACCTGAGAATAGAGCGTCTGGCCATACCAAACAAAGACTGAAAATAATGCGCTGGAATCCGGAGGGAGAAACAACAAAATAGAGCTAGAAAACATCTTGAGTTAAGAACAAGTAATTGTATGTTGCATGCAAGAAACTCACCTCAATGAAAACATAGTCTTCAAAATCAGAGGCTACCCGAGTTACCGATCTGACCGAAAGAACAGGCGAAATAGTGGGATACTGACACTTTTAAATAACAACATCACTGCTTTCCAAATAGAAATTGAAATGGAAAGGCTCGAGCATCAGACACTTAAATTTAAAACAGGCAATACAGACCTTCATCTAATCAATTACTGCTGTCCAAGTGACCGCTCAAAGGCACTGGACACGACCATTAGAAGAAAGAAATGATTGTGTGTGGCCATTTCAACAGCCATTCGCAGAGATGGGGCAATGATCACATAGACCAAAAAGGAAGAGACTGGAAGGCTGGCAGGACGAGATTAGATTCATCGTGATTAACAAGCCATTCGACCCACATAACTTCTACTAGAGATCATGGCACACTGCAATTACACATGACCTGGCTCTTCATTCACCAGACCTGGAGTGGAACATCACACGAATTGTTGGGAAACAACTTGGTGGCAGTGACCATCGGCCAGTTTTTCTAACTGTAGAAATTGAGCCTGTAAGTGAAATCAGTATCCTTTTGAGGTGGAACTACAAGAAAGCATATTGGGAAACGTAAAAGCAACCCACAAGCATATTGGTTAGAAATCTGAACACAGATAAAGACATAAATAAATAAAGTAGTTGAAATATTCGGCAAAGGCATACTACAGGCAGTACGAGAAACAGTACCAACAGGAGTAAACAATACAAACCGAACTGGAGTAATGAACTAGAACAGTTGTATAATGATATGGAAGTATTTAGAAGAAAAATAAAGCAGAGGCCAAACTCAGCCAAGAACACCACAATAAATACCAGCATGTAAAAGCCAAGTTTCGAAGGGCTAAGCTGCAAGCTTGACGGAAAAGATGGCAGGAGAAAAGAGTCACTGAACTTTGAAAGAGACACAAGGAAGTTGTGGAAGCTAGTAAAACAACTTAACGTTGAGGGCACAGGGAGAAACTCAAAGATTGCACTACAAAGAGACGGAAATATCTTATCAGCTGGCAACTTGGTCAAGTGGGGTTAAATCACCGACCCGTTCTGTCTCCTCTGTACAAAGGCCCAAATAGTTCAGACAGCGGAACATGTATTGTCCGGATGTAAGGTCGCCCTGACCCAATACCGTTTCACGTGGCGGAATAACAAAGTCCTTACTGAGTTGGCTGCCATTGTGGATGTGGCCAGAATGAAGACGAACAGAGAGGGGTACAGGCCGAGGCCGATAGAGATTTCCTTCGTCCGAGAAGGGCGCAGTGAAGGTGGAACTGACGACTTGCCGCTTGCGACCGTTTTCGATGGCTCGAGGGACTGGGATCTGACCGTAGATCTAAAGCTCCGTGGCATATACCCTGAGGTGGTCCGAAAGTTTAGCTTGCGACCTGACATCGTACTCAGCTCCTCGACAGACAAGCAGCTAACGCTGATTGAGCTGTCCGTCCCGTATGATTCTAATATTGAGGAGCAACATGCGTACAAACTGGAGAAGTACGAGGGCATGGTCGCAAGTCTTAAGCGGGAGGAGTGCACCATCAGGCTATTCGCCGTTGAGGCAGGCGCCAGAGGTCTAGTCTCTCACTCCGTGTTTGATATGCTGAAGCGAATGGGCATTAAAGGACAAGCAAGAACTCGGGCCCAGAAACAACTGGGTGAGGCGGCCGAAAGGCCTCCACTGGCTATGGAACTGTCGGAACCTAGAGTGGAATTAGTCTCGGAACAAGTATGGTTAGAAGCGGTAACTGCAGTACCAACAACCTCTGAACCAAGACCACGAAATTGCAATGTCTCGTGTCAGATCTTTAGCTTTTCCTCCGAGTGTGGATAGTGAATCTGAGTGTAGTCCAAGAGGTGGATCCAGACCGTAAATGAAGAATCGGCTTCCCAGCAGAGCGCGGCGCCGTGAACGGGGCACGGGGAAGGAACAAGGCAACGGAATGGAGACGACAGAGGCTGTGGCAGGGGAAGAAGCTGGCATCCCACGACCACACGTGCTAAGGGGCAAGCACAGGCTGCACGGACTCTCCTCACCGAGGGATGTAGGGTAGCAGCGAAGGGACAAACACAACAACAGAGATAACTAGTGTGACTAAACGTCTCCACGGCAGGGGAAAGACGCCCGGAGTCATGACCCGGACGGGACCTCCCCCAGAGAGTATTAAGAGGTTTGTCAGCAACTTGCTTGCTACAGGTCTTAGGACTCTCCTACTTTTGCACCGCACGAAATAACAACTCGTGTCATTTGCAAAAGGAATGCAATTTATTTAGAGCTGGCAATTTACAAGCTCTGCGAGCGGTATGCTTCATTAATATTACACAACATGAATGCAATGAAGTGGTGAGAAATGATGCTAGTAATCACAATCTAATTCTACAGCCTATTGTTTAACTATTGCCTAGAAATCTATAGCATTTGTCAAGAGCACGTCTACTCTCTAATAGTCTCCAGTCGGGTCTGTCCACACGCTACACATTGCGTGGTCAAGCACGGACGCTGTCCCCTCCGTGCAGTAGCGGGTCTTGCGTGCATGGAGTCTCAAGCACGCTGGCTCGTGAGCTTGAGTAACCGGACACTTCACGGTTACTCGCAAGGCCAAGCTTCCCAATGGCTTGGGGAAGCCCTCGCTCAATGGTCCTTATTGCCCCCTTGGTTGACACAAATGTGTCCCCTTGTGAAGCTATTTATAGCGCTGGTGTCTCTCCTGTCTGGTGTCTACCTACTAGACTTGTGTTAACTCTTATTAACTCTCTAAAGCTTTATTGGAGATTCTGACAGGCTCCCCTCCTCTCTGTGAAGTGTTACTTCCCTTTAACTCATGTTTGTAACACGTATGGTCACAAAGAAAAATTGGCTGTCCAATTTTGTCAGATATCCAATAAGTTGTAAATCTCTCGTTTGGGGATAGAACAACTCTCTTCTTCCTTTACTCACACTGTTCTATCTTTTCACTCGGCTAATTGAGTAGCCCATGTATCAGTATAGTTGGTTCTATAGGTATCTTTGGGAATTGTTTGAACCGGATCCGTTGTCTTATGACTTACGTCCTGGCTTCCGTCGTTTGACCCTTTGTCTTTTGACTTTCACCCGTTGACTTCTGTCTCGACCTGTCCTCAAATTGCCCGAAATGACAACCCAAATACAAGTTGACTCTGTTATGAGTGCAACACATGAGCATAACATGTTCATGTTCCCATTAATATCCCCTCCAACTCATATACATACAGTTCTACTTTTCACCTTCTCGCTTCCGCTTGTGAGAAGCTATTTGCAATGTTACATTAAGGTTTTTAAGAAGTTATTGTGTCCCTGAATTTAAGTTGTTGTTCTTTGAAACAAATAGTGTGTGCAACTTTTATGTGTTTGTTTTCCTGTTTGTTTGCGTGTTTTCTAATAATTACAGTGTACTTAACTTGATAACCTGTGTATGCGTTAGTGTATTAAATGTGTGTATTCCTTCGAGCGCCGTAAATCGGTTTATTGTGGTTACAAACGTTTGTTATTCTTATTTATGACCACAAGTCCGCTTTAAGAAACTCAAAGGATATTCCCTATCTAATCTATTAAAGTATGGCAGTAACACACATAAAACTTAACAACACATTGGTTACACAGATGACACAGACAAGTCAAAATAAGACGTTTCCAGCGGTGGAAAAATTTTCCTCTAGCTTTCTCTCTCACTCTCTTTCTTTCCATGTTTACTCATTTTCACATTCTCTCCTCTCATTTACACCTCTTTTATACTACTTTCACTCGCTTTCATACTCCCCTTTTGCTAAAACATTCACTCGTCATTAAAATATGTTTCATAGCATCAAATAAATGAACATTACATATTTACAATAAATGATTGGCTGAATTATAACAATATTCACGCCAAATGATTGTGCGTTTTGTTTGCACGTGTCATGTCTATACAAAATATACACGGTTATGAGGATGGTTTGTCACCGATCCTGTAATAGTAACTAATATGATTTGGTGTGCTGTCCTAAATTATCCCAAAGGGAAATAATCTAACTAATTAATTTCATTTAAGAGAATTGGGTTAACTACCTTAAAGTGTTATTTGTAAATAAGATGATGTTAATTTCTAAATGGTTGGGTTAGTTTAGAAATGATATTTTAGATAAAAGAATTTATAAATGATTATGATTATGCGGTGATAAACTGATGTCATATCTAACAATTGTATTTCTATCATTGGTGTTATCTTACATGGGTTACTAACTAAATGATGGTGATTTCCAACTACCACATGACATAAATAAAGTTACATGTACATTTGAACATTTTGCAATTCAATTATTCATATAAAAATGAAGTTATGTGTACTGTTAATAAAAATAATAATATATATATATATATATCACAGTTACATTTCTATATCTAATTACACTAACTGAAGTCCTTCTTTCCGGTGTGAAGATGGAGCAATGTTCTTTGTAGACTATTATAACATAGTTCATTTCGGCAAAGTCTTTTATGCTCTCCTTCATGGACAGTGTATAAATATAGTTCCCTTCTAACTTATGTAGGTTCATAGCTAACACTTCAACATTAATATAGCTTATGTGTGTGTCAGCGTATGTTACTTTTGTGTCTGTTCGTTACACTTTTCATAGCACTGTTACTTTCACACAGTTTACATGTTTGGCGATGATAACGCACTTACAGTGTATCTTAATCACCACATACGGCACTGAGTTACCTAACATTTACAGTGTCACTGTTTCTGGTGATCGGTGGTCGATCCCTTCATGCCAATCAGGTACTTCAATGGTTGATGGTCGACTCAAAATGTCTGCAACAGTGTTCAATCTTCCCTTTAAGTGCTGGATGGTAAATGTGTAATTTTGGAGAATCAAAGCCCACCTGTAGACTCTGTTATTGTGGGGAACGCCTGACTGCATCACAGACAACGGAGAATTATCGGTTTCGATCACAAACTGTGCTCCTGCCAAAAATCTATGAAATTTCTTAACACAATAGATCAAACTGAGGCCCTCCAATTCTGATGCCGAGTATCTAGATTCAGCAGGGCTAATTTTCCGACTTACGTACATTACGGGGTGAAACTTCCCTTCATAGAACTGTCCTAGTATCCCAGATATGGAGATGGCACTCGCATCTGTGCGTAAAAAATAGGTAAGTTTTGGATTAGGCATACGAAGGATAGGTGGAACGCTAAAAATGTATTTCAATTTTGATAACGCGCTAATTAATCCTGCATCTTGTACAGATAATTTAGCCGAAGCTTTTAAGATGTTAGAAAAAACACTGGTGATTTCCGCCAGATTTGGAATAAATTTACTATAGTGGTTTACCAGACCCCGTAAACTCCGGACCTATTTCTTGGTCGTTGGCATTGTCAAATTCAGAATCTTAGTGACGATTCTGTCACCTGTTCTTAATTGGCCCCTGCAGATGGTATGACCCAGGAAGTCAATTTGTTCCATGCCCAACTCTACTTTGGTCGGCTTCACTGTACGCCCAAATACTCGTAGCCTGTCGAAGACTTGTCTTAGTTTCAGTAGGTGTGATGTCCAGTCTTCCATTTGGATGCATATGTCGTCTATATATGTAGAAATATTGGTCATCCCATGGAGAAGATCCCTAGTTAGACGGACGAAAGTTGCTGGAGCGTTACGAAGGCCAAAAGGAAGAAAGCGCCACTCATAGAGACCTAACGGAGTGGAGAAAGCTGTTAAATGAATCGAATTTATTTCCATCGGGACTTGCCAGTAACCTTTCGTGAGGTCAAGCTTACTAAATATACGGGATGTAGACATGTCCAAGATCAAATCCTCGCATGCTGGGATTGGCTCAGCATCAATTTTGGTTATTTTGTTTAAACGGCGATAATCGACGCAGAGTCGAATAGTTGAGTCCTTTTTGGCGACAAGGACAATAGGGAAAGAATACTCTGACTGAGATTTCTGAATAATTCCGCTCGACTCGAGAGATAATAGTTCTTTGTCGAGGTTCGACCGATAATTTAAAGGGATAGAATAAGGTCGACACTTGATTGGTGTGTTGTCAGTCAGAATAATAGAATGTTCTATTCTGTCTGTCTTTCCTGGGATGTCGGAGAAAATGTCTCTGTATTCCGTAACTAGCTCTATTATTTGTCGTCGTTGGTCGTCTGTAAGTATAGTTTCTATCTTTATGCTGTCAATGGTCGCAGTCGTGTTTACAGTAGGGACTGGTAATTCCCTCTCGTCTTCGTCTGTCTCGTTCAATACTGTTGTGGTACTAGCTGTGTGTGCTGTTACCAGGCTAAGTGTGTTTGCGTTGTCGCTGTCGTGTGTCGCCCTACCTAGTGAAGTTGTGTTGTGTACGTCTGTCGTCCGATTACTTGGTGTTGGTGCATTTTGTTCGTCTGTCTGTTGTTCTTGTCGTGAGAAGTATGGTTTCAGCATGTTGACATGAAATATCTTTAATTGTCCTTTTATCGATATTTCATAATCCACATCTGATATTTTACGTTCAACGTTGAATGGCCCTTGCCAAGATGTTAGTAACACATTACGTTTATCAGGTAGTAGAAGCAAAACCTTCTTATTTGGTTTAAGGTAAATAGTTTTAGCACCCTTATTTGCATAGTCGTGATTTCCATTGCTCGACACCTGCTTTAGAGGTCCAGCAATATCGACAGCAATCGTAGATTGATTAGAGAAATTAGACGTAGACAGTCAAAATTTTTTGGACATGTTATGAGAAGAAATGGACTGGAGAACTTGGTGACAGCTGGCAAGATCGAGGGGAACAGACCAAGAGGAAGACCGAGAGGAAAATACCTGGATGGCTTGGCCACATGGCATGGACGAGACAGGAACACTGAGCTGATCCACGACTCTGGTGATCGAGTGAAATGGCGAATCATGACCGCCCACGCTTTCCGGCATGGCACATGATTGATTGAATATCGACCACTACACTCTCATATGGTCTAGATGCTAATACTGACCGTTGAACTTCGGCCGTCACATGCTTTCCCTTTCGTACAAGATGTTGACAAATAGTACACGAACGACAGAACAATTTTATGTCAGAACAGAATTTAGGCCAGTAAAAGTGTGACAGAACTCTGGCTCGCGTTTTATCATAGGCCAAATGTCCAGCAAACGGTGACTCATGTGCGTTTTTTAGCACATTTTGTCGTTATGTTACAGGTAACACCGTCTGCTGAATTTCATGGTTATTATTTGTGTAATAACGCATGAGAATTCCGTTAAATTTTCTGAAGTACCAAGATGCATTCTTATAAACTTTCGCTCGCTCACCCAACAATTTAAAATAAGGTGCGATAGTTTGGTCGGTGCTTTGTGCCTCGATAAATTTCTGTCGAGTAGTGTTGGTATCTGCACCACTTGGTGTTAATAGCTGTAGCATTTCATTTTGTAAGTCAGTATAGTTAGTTTGTGTATCTGACCTTGTTACAGCGTTAGCCATGTGTGTATGTTTCCATGCTCTTATGTCGTCGTCTGTACATTGTTTCACTGAATCTATGCATCCTAAAATGAGATCCGTGCATGGATCTTGCAGGATTGCGCAATTAAATGTGCCGGTAAGGAAAGGGGTATTGATATGCGCTTTTGCCAGTGGGTATTTCTCAATGGTTCCAGAGAAAGTACGGCATTTGACAAATTCACCCGTATAATCTTCTGGTCTAGCAAGTTCTTTCCTTAAACCCAGTAGAGTGCTCCCGCTATCGATTAAACATTGGCATGGTTGATCATTGACCAGTGCATCGTAGAACTTAAGTTTACCTCTGGAGGCACTCGCTGCGTTAGCATCTTCATTTGAACATGGTATTACGTGCTCACATTTCAATTTACCATCCGCATGAAACTGGTGGCATACGTCACATTTCTTAAAGTCTAATATGTCTGTTACTAATGCTACACTCTCACATTCATTCGTTGGTAACACATTCACAAGTTCCGGATCAATGTCACTCTCATCGTCTGATGACGTATCGATGAGTGCTGCATTGTTTGCCTTCATTCGTTGTCTACCAATACATTTATTGCTATAATGGCCATAACTAGAACAAAAGTAACATTTAACAGCACGTTTAAATGACGTTCTTCTGCTTTCTTGCTTCTTTAACACTGCTTCTAAGTGTGACGGATATGCGGGGTTTTTATCACACATAGAGTAAGTAGGATGAAAAAGACTACAATATCCATCTCGAGGTGGCTTCTGATGTGGTTTGTCCTTCTTGGCTCTTTTGTTTGCTAGAGGCTATCTGTATGTTAGAATCTACCTCCATTTCCTTCATCTTTAATTTAGTATCTGAGTCTACTTGTATCTGCTTTTGTTTGGTGGCATGATCTAAGTCTAACTGTTTATGTTTGGTAGCTTGATCTAACTCTAACTGTTTCTGTTTGGTAACTTCTTCTGCTTGTTTGTTGGCATGATCTAAGTCTAACTGTTTCTGTTTGGTAGCCTCTTCGATCTCTGTCATTTCTAGTGCTCTTTCGTCTCTCTCTACAGCAGCTTTTCTCTCTGTTTCTTCCCTATGTCGAGCTGTTTCCTCTTTCTGTCGAGCTAATTCTTCTTTGTATTTTTGATCTACCCATCTCTCTAATTTTTCACCAGTATGGCCCATTCCCTTGCCTACCTGGATACAATCATTTAGTGACGCCATTTTATGGCTTTATGTTAGTACAAAATGATATCACAGTAATATTCACACAATAGTTTGTAATAATGTGTTAGTAAATATACATCTTTACTGAAAAAGAAGATGCACGATTAATTTAGAGCATACCAAAATATTCTGAAAATATACTCATCTAATTCTTTGGAAAATACGGTTCTTGGGATGTTTCACCGCTGTCTTCCACACTCACAAGATGATTGACTTGATAACACAATGGATGCTTCTGTTTAGTAGAGCATCAAAAATTAGACACACGCATATGTTGTAAATACAAGTTTATAGTTCATGCGAATGATGAATGAAAAATGTGATAGATAATGATAAATGGTGTTAATGAATGAATGATATGATCGTCTGAATGATTGTTATGATACGTATGATGATTCGTCGTATGACAGTCGATGTCGTCTTGTCTTCACTTTCTGACTAGTTCGTTATAACTTCGTTCTAGGCTTCAGTTCAGTAGCTAATCTATTTACTGAATGTAAAGAATGGTGACATTGATGGCTGTATCACACAAAATGAAATGTACACGATGGTTAGCTTGATGATAATCACTGATGATTGTATACATTTTCATTAATTTCCGTAGAATAACACACTTCCAAAATTAATTTTCGTAGAATTTCACAATTTATAATTTACTTTTGCTTCATTGTGGTTCAAGCTCCACAAATGGTATGATCGTAATAATTCACAAGAGAAAATTATTTCTGCCATGTGTGCAAACAAATTTACATTACTTTCAAATATTTTAACACAGCAATGATGTTGAATCGTGCAATTGACTGCTAGCGTTGGTTCAGTGGCTTATGACACCAATTGCCTGCTGGCGTTGGTTCTGTGGCTTCTGACACCAATTGCCTGCTGGCGTTGGTTCTGTGGCTTCTGACACCAATTGCCTGCTGGCGTTGGTTCTGTGGCTTCTGACACCAATTGCCTGCTGGCGTTGGTTCTGTGGCTTCTGACACCAATTGAGGTCCTGCCTGTCAGCAACTTGCTTGCTACAGGTCTTTAGGACTCTCCTACTTTTGCACCGCACGAAAGAACAACTCGTGTCATTTGCAAAAGGAATGCAATTTATTTAGAGCTGGCAATTTACAAGCTCTGCGAGCGGTATGCTTCATTAATATTACACAACATGAATGCAATGAAGTGGTGAGAAATGATGCTAGTAATCACAATCTAATTCTACAGCCTATTGTTTAACTATTGCCTAGAAATCTATAGCATTTGTAAAGAACACGTCTACTCTCTAATCGTCTCCAGTCGGGTCTGTCCACACGCTACACATTGCGTGGTCAAGCACGGACGCTGTCCCCTCCGTGCAGTAGCGGGTCTTGCGTGCATGGAGTCTCAAGCACGCTGGCTCGTGAGCTTGAGTAACCGGACACTTCACGGTTACTCGCAAGGCCAAGCTTCCCAATGGCTTGGGGAAGCCCTCGCTCAATGGTCCTTATTGCCCCCTTGGTTGACACAAATGTGTCCCCTTGTGAAGCTATTTATAGCGCTGATGTCTCTCCTGTCTGGTGTCTACCTACTAGACTTGTGTTAACTCTTATTAACTCTCTAAAGCTTTATTGGAGATTCTGACAGGTTAAAGGTCTGAAATACTTGGAGAAGGGGGTATACTGCTGACGATCAGAAGCCCCCTGCCGTGTTTGCTCCGCGGGGGAGTTTTTACGATTAACAGGAAAGCAAGCATCTGGCCATTTTACGGACTCATTTGTGCAAGATAATAAAATTGAAATTAGTCCAGAGAAACAACAAGATATTTGAGAGGAATAGCAACATAGGGACAGATTGAAATAGACACCACGATACCGATTACTGAATTTTAACGGAAATATATTTGCGGTTTTGTTCGGCAACTATTTTGCGTGTCTCCGTTTTAAGAAGGTTTAGAGTACTCGTGATATTAAATTCCGCGATTATTTCAAGATCGAGTTAAAACAGACACCGATTACTTGATTTTCGGTTTTTGCGTTGTGGATTTCTGGCAAATCGGAAACCCTTGTTATACCGGAGAATCAGGCTGTCTATTCTAAGCGGTAAGTAAACCCATAAATACCGTTTTATGAGACTTACTACATTGTTATACTATGCATTATTAAATTTAGCATCCATTTTTATGTCTAGTTTGTAATTTTCGACCATTTAAGTTGGCAATCAATGTCACATTGAAATTATGAAGATCGCATGCTGTAATGTAGTAACTAGTATTTACTAGTATTTCAATGGCGGGAGATGGCAGTTTTTCTTGTCATACTCCAGCTATGAACATTTAATATTGTTATGGAATATTAAGAGCGACTACAATGATAATTAATGCATGTTTACATTCAACACCCATTTTGTATACATGTGCAATTTTTCATCACTCTAAACGGACCACTTTTTTTCCGCGTTTCTATCCTGTTTCACGTAAACACAAGAAATAAATGGGGAGAACCGTTGAGGTCACTAGACTGGTCTAGTTGGTCGTGCGTCGAAGTACACTTGTTCCTGCAGCGAGGCGTCGTCGTCATTTGGAGGCGACAGGTTCGATCCCGGTCGGTAACTATTATAGCTTTCAAATTTTATGTTGCCTAATGCGTCTTTTAATTTCTATTTTCTTCTTCTTCTTCTGTGAGCGCCAAATAATACTACGTGTGTCTATTTATGTAATTATCCTGTTTCAGGATATTGCTGTCAACACCAGCATCTTTCAGCTGTATGTTGATTCGTAGGCTAGATTACGCTCATCAGCACGCCACGACTTTCTGAGCGACCAGCTCCATACTCTCATAAGTCACTGGCGCGACTCGAACCACTTCCAATTCTCGTGCGCTCACGTCAACCACGAGAGTATTTAGGGTTACGGAGAAAGCTGCTAACCTCTCGACCAGAGAGGCCGGCCTAAACGGACCATTTCATTGATAATTTTGCGAATTTTCAACGGGCCTTCTCAGGTCAAAATGAATTTACGCTAGCACAATAAACATTACCGTAGATAGACAGCGCGTGCAGACTGACGTCATCACAGCATGTATATATCTCTGATCTCTGTGTGTGTATATATATATAAATGTTTTGCACATCCTTTACAGGACATCGCTGTCAACATCAGCATCTTTCAGCTGTATGTTGATTTCTTGCAAGATTACGCTCAGTAGTTTGCCATTGCTTTCTGAGCGGCCGGCTCATTATCCCGCAAGTCACGAGCGCGGGTCGAACCGCTTCCGTTTCTCGCCTCGATGCGAGACCCTGCGTGGATAAACGGGATTACGGAGAAAGTGGTGTAGCCCCTCAGCCAGAGAGACCGGCGTATATATAAACAGCAGATGGACAGATGGGTAGAGCACTATTTGGAGCTTTACTCAAGTGAGACCAAACTAGCGGATGATGCCCTAAATGCCATAGAGGCTCTACCAACTCTTGACCACCTGGACACACTTCCCACCATAACAGAAGTTAAGTGTGCTATAAATGAACTTGCATCTGGCAAGGCTCCAGGTAAGGATGGGATTCCAATAGAGGTTATCAGGAGTGGGCAAGAAACACTCACTCTACAGATCCACCAGCTAATAGAGCTATGCTGGCGTGAAGGACAAGTCCCACAGGATTTCAAAGATTCAAACATCATAACGCTGTACAAGAACAAGGGTGATCGGAGCGACTGTAACAACTATAGGGGTATCTCACTTCTGTGTATTGTTGGAAAAGTATTTGCCAGAATTGTTCTGCGCAGACTTCAAGTCCTAGGAGATCAAGTCTACCCCGAATCACAGTGTGGCTTTCGACAGAACCGGTCTACCACTGATATGATATTCTCATTGCGACAAATGCAAGAAAAATGCCGTGAACAGAATCAACCACTGTTTATTGCCTTCATCGACCTCACAAAGGCATTTGATTTGGTCAGTCGTGAGGGTCTGTTCAAGGCACTAAAGAAGATTGGCTGCCCACCAACTCTTCTGTCCATTGTGGAATCGTTCCACACAGGCATGAAGGGTATAATCAAGTTTGATGGTGCAACTTCTGAAGAATTTGAAATCAAGAGTGGAGTTAAGCAAGGTTGTGTACTAGCTCCCACCCTCTTTGGAATATACTTTTCACTTCTACTGAAATATGCATTTCGTGATCAGGATGGTGGTATATACATTCACTCACGCTCAGATGGCGGCCTCTACAATGCTCAGAGATTGAAGGCTAAGACCAAAATTAGGAGGGTACTGATCAGAGAGTTGCTTTTTGCAGATGATGCTGCAGTTACGACCCACTCTGAGGAAGAATTGCAATGTCTACTATCTGCATTCTCCAATGCTTGTTCTGAATTTGGTTTAACAATTAGCAAAAAGAAGACACAGATTATGTCACAAGGTGCACATGGGGTACCATCAATCTTTATTGACGACGCCGAACTAGAGATAGTAGACCATTTTACATATCTAGGATCAGTGGTAAATAGCAAATTATCCCTAGATCAGGAAATCAACATCCGGATTGGTAAGGCAGCAACAACAATGAACAGGTTAAGAAAAAGAGTCTGGGAGAACAGGAAGCTTACTGCCAAAACAAAAGTCCTTGTCTATCAAGCCTGTGTCCTTAGTACTCTTCTCTATGGCAGTGAAACCTGGACAACTTACTCACACCAAGAGAACAATTTAAACAGCTTTCATATGCGGTGTCTGCGAAGAATTCTTGGTATTAAGTGGCAAGACAAAATCACAAATACTGAAGTATTGGAAAGATCAGGTTGTGTGACAGTTTATTCCATGCTCAGTCTTCGTAGACTTAGATGGATAGGACATCTTAGGAGGATGGATGATGGTAGAATACCAAAGGATATCTTTTTTGGTGAATTACAGATGGGTAAGAGATCTCAGGGTCGGCCTCTACTACGATACAAAGATGTGTGTAAGCGGGACATGATTGATACAGGCATTGATAATGCACATTGGGAGCAAGTCGCCGCTGAACGTGTTGCGTGGAGGGCAAATATCAGAAATGGAATAAAGTCAAAGGAGAAAATTATTGCAGAAAAGTCACACACCAAGCGTTTGAGACGTAAGATGGTGCATGATGGTGGAAATGACCACGTGTTCACATGCACCCACTGTGAACGGACATTTACAGCGCAAATTGGCCTTATCAGTCACACTCGCTACCGCCATAGTTAAAAGTTATTATGCCTTTTTAGAGCACAAACTATCGTCTGTCAAGACGGCAAGGTGCCAATGGTAATGGTATATATATATATATATATATATATATATATATATATATTGATTCAAGAACCGACATCACAGTATTCGGGGCATTCCCATAAGCGCTCCGTCCCCATCCTCAGAAGCCAGCGAAGAGTTCCAACCCCAATAGTACCAGTAGCAATCTGATTATATGTGCGTCTCACCTTTCCTCTAAGCATCGAGCATCGGCCAGATCCCCTCGTCACTCCACGCTGTCGCATTCTTGCCAGACCGTGGTGATCCATTTGCTCCTCCGTGGTGTACACGTGCTCCCACAAGGCCGCAACCACGTCTGCCTTATCATGCATCAATACTCCACCAAGTTTTGCCGAGCCAGCCAATCTGTCTGCCTGTTCATTCCCCAGCACACCAGCATGCTCCGGAGAAAAGATCCAGACGATGGTTGCCACCCGTGACTTCCGAAGCGAAGCAAGCCACTCGGCACGAGACTTGCCTGTCCTCACCCTACTCAGCATGCTTTCTGAGTCAGTTACAATCACGATGTGTGTGTGTATCGTATTCTCCATCCAGCGGAAAGCTGCAATGACTGCCTCCACCTCCATTCTTAAGCTAGATGTTGTGGTATCATATGCCAGGCTCTCCTGCACCAAACGTCGACCATTAGCCTTTGCTAAGAATCCCCAGGCACTTCTACTACCTCTCAACACCGAACCATCTGTGTAGATAATCACATCACCCGGGCGAGCATTATCCTGAATTAGTTGCTGGATTTCCACTTCCGTGGCCCCTGCTGGCCACTCCCTGCACTCCCGGCTCAATGTGATTATAACTCTGCACAAGTCTGACTGCTCCGCTGGCACTCTGACCCACTCCTCTCCTCGCCTAATGTTCTCCAAGATGCACACCTGTCTGATCGTATCCTCCGCCTGAGCCATCCATGATTTCCCTCTTATCAGTCGCTGGCCCTTAACTGCGTCCAGCGCCTCATGCAACGGGTGATCTGTGTCAGCAGCTACTCTGAGGTATGCCTTCGCCTGCATCACCTTGAGCCTACCAGCAACAGTCGGCAAATCAAGGATGTAACGCATACACACCACTGGGGTGTCTCTGGTGCATCCCAGAATGACCCGCATAGCCTCGTTCTGTATGCGCTCCAATCTCACCAGCTGACTCTTTGAGACAGTGAGCAGTCCTAGTCCATAATCAGTCGCTGAGAGGATCAAGTGCTGGTATAGTCCGAAAAGCATTCTCTGCTCTATGTCCATTGCAGCCATAGTTTTAAGTGCGTTGAATCCCTTTTGAGATCTTGTCACAACCGTCTCCACGTGATCCTTGAAGGACAATCAATCAATCAATCATGTGCCATGCCGGAAAGCGTGGGCGGTCATGACTCGCCATTTCACTAAACCTTGAAGGACAGGCTCCTGTCAAATGTGATTCCCAGATACTTCAGTTTGTTCTCTCTGTTGACGCTTCCACCATCTATAGTGAGGCTTGGAACATCAGCTCTCACAATCCTGTTGTCCAGAGAGCATCACAAATTTCAGGGCACCAGTCAATCACTTTGTCTATTGTCGCCTGTAGCTCCTGGGCTGTTTTCTCCCTATCTCTCCCCTGCCTATATGCAAGAATATATATATGGGTGTGTATGCGTGTTATATATATATATATATAATTGTTTTTTGCATATCCTATTTACAGGACAGGCGTAACACATTATTTTAAATTAGCTCGTAGAAAACTGCAACACCAACAAAGAGCGAACTTGATAATAAGAATGAGGACGTGGCTCCAGTGAAAGTTTAACACCGTTTTTAATGTGGTGTCACAGAGTAAACAATATAATATAGTGTCCTAGATATTGGTACCAGTCCACAATTAATTACGTTTATACTTGCATCATTATTCACCTTGCCACCTATCCTATTTCTATTCTACTATCCTGTGCTCCTGGCCGTTGCGTTTCTTGATAGATTCATTTAGTTCCATAGTTGCTTTCCAACAATTGCCTCCGGTTATTATCCACTCGAAGCTCAAATATACTTGCTTGCATCCAAATATCCAATTCGGTTCCTCAATCGGAAAAAACACATCTAACCTTGAAGATGGCACCACAGCGTCTGTTTCTTTGTTGTCCTGTGACGTCTCTTGTATCCCTTAGCTTCGTTGGTTCACTATCCACTTTAGTGCATCCTTAGGAAAAATCCCTTTACCCTCTTTCTGTATTTTGTGTTGGCGTGTTCGCTATCTGGCATTATGCCCCCCCCCCCCCCAAACAATGATGAAATCATTTCTACATCTATAGATATATATATACAATCTGTAAATATTAAACTATGCCTCATAGCATCACTGACAACACAAGTAATAACAATTGCTGAGTAGAACATTATGGCTACCGTTACTAACCCTCAAAAAAAAATTTAACTTAGGCGTAGACAGTCAAAATTTTTTGGACATGTTATGAGAAGAAATGGATTGGAGAACTTGGTGACAACTGGCAAGATCGAAGGGAACAGACCAAGAGGAAGACCGAGAGGAAAATACCTGGATGGCTTGGCCACATGGCATGGACGAGACAGGAACACTGAGCTGATCCACGACACTGGTGATCGAGTGAAATGCTGAGTCATGACCGCCAACGCTTTCCGGCATGGCACATGATAGATTGATTGATTTACAGGATATTGCAATCAACACCAACATTTTTCAGTTACTGTTGATGTCTTGACAAGTTTTAAGTTAAGTAGTTTGCCATTGCTTTCTGAACGACCGGCTCAAATATCTTAACGTAAGAAACCAACGCGACGCTATCCACTGCCGAATCTTGCGCAGCTGTGTTTTGTACCTGGGTATACGGGATTACAAACGGCCATCCTTAACACCTTCGCCAGGGAGACAGCATTATATATATATATATATATATATATATATATATATATATATATATATATATATATATATATATATATATATATATATATACCGCCGGTCTCTGTTGCCTAAAGGCTTGCGAACGCGATTCGAGAGCAACTTACCACGCGTTCGGAAGGCAGCGGCGACCGATTTGGCAGCAGGCCGTGTCGCACTGGGATTTTAACGTGTTGGTATGGGAGCCGGTCGTTCAGAAGAACAAAGGCAAACTACTGAACATCAACAACAGCAGTAAAATGCTGGTGTTGACTGTGATTTCCTGTAAATAGGATATGCAACAACAAAAAACATATACCATAAACTGTTGTTTCTCTTATTAAAAGTGAGAAACATGTACACTTCATTATTATTCTTTAACACATGCTCTGACCTAATTAAAAATTTTAAATGGGTAGTAAAATATGCAGCTTTCAATGTATGCACACATTTTTGGCATGCTTATTATAGACACTGGCACTATAATTTTATTGTGGGACGACAAAGCAAACCAAACAGATTAGTGTAATGATTTATTATTGCAAGATCTGACCTAATGGAAATAATTGAAATGGCCTCAATTTAAACCCAGCAGCCAGCTTCTAAAGTAAATCATAATACACTCTATTAATAAAGCCCATAGAAACCATATTTATTGATATCTATGGGACAAGGAAACAGAACAGATGGTGTCACTATTTTATTAATATCACATGATTTGAATCAGTGAAAGATTTAATAATGTTAGTTAGTTGCATATCCTTTACTGGATGTCGCAGTCAACACCAGCATATTTTGCTGTTGTGATCTCTTGGCAAGTTTACATTCAATAGTTTGTCATTGCTTTCTGAACAACCGGCACCCATACCATTTAGAAAAACCCAACGCAAAGCAGTCTGCTGCCAAATCTCCCACAGCTGTGTTTCGAACGCGGGTATGCAGGATTACGAACTGCATCCGTAAGCTCTTCGCCAGGGAGCTGGCTTTAGTAATGTAGTTGATTAATAACAATTACTCAATTAATATAACTCAGGATAATTGTTGTTGTATATGCAGACTACCGGTCTCCGTGGCGAAGTAGTTAGAGACGCAATTCGTAATCCCGTATACCTGGGTTCAAAACACAGCGGTTCTGGGTTTTTTTTTCGAAAAAGGTATAGGTGCCGGTCGTTCAGAAAGCAATGGCAAACTACTGAACATAACATTTGCCCAGAAGTCACGAACAGCCAAAAATGCTGCGGTTGACTGCTACGTCCAGTGAAGGACATGCAACTAACAAATATGCAGACTAATAACTCATGGTTTGGTTATTTACTTTTTGTAAAGTACATGATTTGGCATTTTATAAAAGATGAAAGCCACCATAAATCTTTAGGGTTTGTTACATCATTTACAAAATTTATTATTACATGACAGTCATGGTGCACAATGTTTTGCGTTTGGGAAAATGCACCACATTATTAAAATGGCTTTAGGAGGAAGGAGGAGGAGGAAGAATGAGAAGGAGGTGGAGGAAGAGGCAGGAGGAAGAGGGAGTTCGCGGTTTTCATTTGAATTTTGTTTTCTCACGGTGGCCCTCAAAATAACAACACGAGTTATCCCCCCCTCCCCCCCCCTTAGCGAGGAAAAAATCAAGAGCAGTTATCTGCCCTTAGCGTATGTGTTTTGGTCACAACTTCTCAAAATGGGAAAAGAGTATTTTCTCTTTGTGGATATTAAGTGATAAATTGACACATAAACATTAATATCTCGGCTTATAATTGACCTACATACTTGAATAAGGTACCGTCTTGTTTCAAGAAGTTGTCCAACTATGCAGATTGCATATTTAAAAATCATTTAGAAAATGTTACTAAAGTGGCTAGATTGAAACAGTACATGGGACGCTGGAGGAACATATCACAATCAGCGAACTGGAGCTAGCAATATCAAAACTGATAATGTGAAAGTTACCAGGAGCCGACGGTATCTTCAATGGAATTATCAAGATCCTAAGAACAATGGCGAAAACAAAGCTGTTGCAGATCTGCAATAACTGATAGACCTTCCACAAAGCATAGAGATAAGCATTCATGATACCTCTCCTAAAATCAGGAAAGGCAGTTTCAGTGCCTTCAGCTACAGACCAATTAGACTTACCATCTGTCTCTGCAAAATCAATGGAGCGCATCATTTATCACAGACTGCTGTGATACATTGAAAGTGAAAACATCCTTGTGCCACAGCAGGCTGTCTTTAGGCAGTGCTATTCTACGGAAGATCAGACAACCTACCTCTTTCAAGAAATTGAGGATGCATTCCAAGAAAAGAAACTGGTGCTTGCGGCATGGATAGATCTGAAGAAAGCCTTTGACAAAGTCTGGAAAAGTCTGATGAAGAAACTGAGAAACTATAAAGTCAATGGAAGAATGTACAAATTGGTGAAAGCATATTTGCAGAACAGAAGAGCCAGAGTACAGACAGACGGACTCAAAAGCAAGACAGTACTTCTGCGTCACTGTGTTCCCTAGGGTAGAGTCCTCCCACCCCCCCCCCCCCACCCCCACAACACACACACACACGCGCACACACACTTTTCCTAATCTTCACCAATGATCAGTGTTGCCTGTTGCTAAATTATAGTTAATTAGTTGCATATCCTTTAGAGGACGTTGCGGTCAATACCAGAATTTTTTGCTTTTGTGATCTCTTGGCAAGTTTACGTACAGTAGTTTGCAATTGCTTTCTGAACGACCGGCTCCCTTAGCCATCACGTTAAAACCCAGCGCTACGCGATCTGCTGCCAAATCGGTCGTAGCTGTGTTTCGAACTTGGGTAAGGGGCTCACGAATCGTGTCCGTATGCCCTTAACCACGGAGACCGGCTGTCGTTAAACCACCACATGGAATTAAACTGGCAATGTACGCTAATAATCTGGTCCTATGGAGCACAAATGATCACGCATCAGTGGCCACCAGATCGCTACAAAGAGCTGTAGATGCACTAGTTGCATGATGTGTCAGCATAAACACAGACAAGTGCAACACCACTCTATTTACCCTCTCTCCAAAACAAAAAGCAGGGATCATCCAGATAAATGGAATACCTCCAAGAGAAGATAAAGAACCAACATACCTTGGAGTAACATTTGATGACAGACTTACACACGGAGAAAGCACATCAGCAAAGCAGTAGCAAAGGCCAGGAGGAAAATAGCCATCCTGAGAAAACTAAGTGGAATCACATGGTATGTCAGTGGAAACATACTTAGCAAAGTTTATCAACAGAGCATACGACTACACCTGGAATACGAGTCAACTCAATGGTGCTCAGTGTTTAAAAAAAAACATCACACTACTAGAGCTGGACAAGTGGCAAAATCAAGCACTTAGAGTCACCACATGAGAGATGAGACCAACCACTATAGTGGAGATGGAGAAGATGGGGGGGGGGGGGGGGGGGGGACACAAGCACTGAGAGAGCGCAGAGATACGAAAACGCTAATACGAGCAGAAATGTTCCTCAGCTTGCCAGGCAACCCTATGAAGAACAGATTTGAAAACTTAGCTATGGGGCGGTTGAAAAGAAGTAGTTTTATCCATCAGGCCAAACGACTCCGCAGAGAAACCACACAGTTGGTATCCCCCTGAAAACTATCCCATAACGCGAACTCCATGGAAAGAAGAACATAGACTATGACCACAAATCCAGACAAAAAAGTGAAAGGTATATTCGACAAGGAAGAATGGAACAGTTTACAACGCAGACGAGCCACTCTCAGTTGCCTTGATGACGAATACCCACAGGGCCTCTGGATCCGTGTCTACACAGATGGGTCAGCATAAAATGCTGTTCGAAATGTAGGAGCGGGCGTGAACAAAGAATACCAAAATAATACTAGGGACCCAGCCAAAGTACCAAGAGGAAAGTACTGTCATAACTATGATGCAGAAATCCAAGCAATAAAGACAGAAACAGAGAAATTAATATATACTGGCCATGGTACACAACCTGTGGTGGTATTGACAGGTGCAAAATTAGCACTTAAGGTTCTACTGCTTGGGAAATTGCCAGTACTACGGACACTACTTCTTGAAATTGGCAGCCAGCTTAAGTTCACCACGTGGTGGATACCATCTCACTGAGGGGTACCCGGAAACAATAGAGCTGATCGACTAGCTAAGGAAGGAGCAATAGAAGAACAACCTGATGTACCCATTACAATCATTAAAAGCCAAGAATGATCACGTCAGTCAGAAAACGACCAGGACCTGCTCAAGATGACTAGCACCTTATGGACAGACCAGAACAAATAATTATTCTGCGCTTCAGAACAGCACACAATAGATTACGCAACCACATGTATCCAAAATTCAAGATTGTCGAATACGCCATGTGCACATGTGGATTGGCACCGCAGATAGCAGATTACATACTCCAAGACTGTCCAAAATACGAAATATCTAGGTAAACCTAAAGAAACAACGGTGGAAGATAAACTCTATGGACCACTAAATGAAATAAAAACGACAGTTAAATTCATACAAGAGGCAACATTGCAGACATAGACAAATTTCAATTGTGTCGAAAGAAGGAGAACCAAAATGTGTCCGTCTAGCCTTTCCTCGGAGTCCTGAATGTCCACAAGATCAGCTGGTAATTTCCTACAGCACCGTTTTCTCTAGGCCTAGGTATTTTTATGCACTATATACACGATCCCAAAGGGTCCCGACAAAGGCTGTCTTATCGTGCATAAATACCCCACTGAGATGTGCAGACCCAGCCAATTTGTCTGCCTGCTCATTTCCCACCACACCAGCATGCCTTGGAGAAAATATTCAACAGATGCTCTCTATATTTGATTGTTGAATTGAAGCATGCCACTGTGCCCGAAGCATGCCTGTCTTCGCCTTTCCCATCATATTTTGTGAGTCCATTACAATCACGACATGCGTGTGCCGTTTCTCCTTCAGCGAGCGGACCGCCGCCCTGGTTTCCTCCACTGCCATTCTCAGACTAGATGTTGCGGTATCATATGCCAGGCTTTCCTGTACCAAACACTATCTACCAACCTTTGCCACTAACCCCCAGGCACTTCTTTCACATCTTAGCACAGAACCATACGTGTAGATGATTATATCACCTGTTCGCGAATTGAAGTGGATCAATTTTTACATTTTCAATTCAACGCATTTTGCCAGCCAATCCCTGCATTCCCGATCCAATGTAATCATGACCCTGCACCTGACTTTTCTTCTGGCATTATAGCCTACGCCTTTCTTCTCCCAATGTTCTCAACCATGCACACTTCTCTGATTGCGTCTTCTGCTTGAGCCATCCATGATTTTTCCTTTGATCAGCCTGTGGCCCTTAACTGTATCCAGGGCTTCGTACAGGGGGTGTTACGTGTCTGCAGCCAATCGGAGATATGATTTAGCCCGCAGCCTGTCTGCAATCGTGGGTAAAGCTAGGGTGTATTACATACATATTTCTGACATGTCCCTTGTGCGTCACAGTAACACCAGCATAGCTTCATTCTGTATACGCTCTAGTTTCACCAGCTGATTCTTTGACACTGTGAGCAATCCCAATCCATACTCGATATTGATAGATTCAGTTATTGATAGAGATGAACAACATTCTTTGTTCCATATCCATTGCTGCCATGATCTTCAGCGCACCGAGTCCCTTCTTAAATCTCATTCTTCCACATGATCCCTGACTGATAGGATTCTGTCGATGGTAATTCCCAGGTATCTCAGTTCACTCTCCCTGTTAACATTTATGCCATTTATTGTAAGACTTGGAACGTCAGACTTAACAATCCTATTGTCCAGAGAGCACCATAACACAGACGCTTAATCTGGATTAATGACACTGGCGATCTCAATACAACAGTCGATCACTTTGTCTACTGTCTCTTGCGCTATTTGTAGCCTGCTTCTTCCCTGCTTACACACAAGGAAGTCATCTGCAAATGTCAGTATCCTTCCAATCCTTGGTACTTCCATGCTTTTTGCAATCTTGCTTATGCATATTGTCAGCATTTCAGTCGCTCGTTAGTCGTGTTTGTGACAGACATTGATACATGCATGAATAACCTGTCAACACAGGGTACATGTATAGATATTTATTAACGTGAAAGTATGTTCTACGTTAATCACAAGTTACGTTTATAACAATTTATAGCAAAATATATTACAATACTCAGTAATGCACTCGTGCGCTCTCGTATCACAGGTTATCTCATACACTATCGCATAGACCATTCAATGCCACACTCTCTTAGCATTAGCAACCTCTTGTGTCAGGTATTCAGTTCACACACTCTCTCTTTCTCTCTCTCTCTCTCTCTCTCTCTCTCTCTCTCTCTCTCTCTCTCTCTCTCTCTCTCTCACACACACACACACACACACACACACACATACAAACACACTCAAATATCTAAACACATCCTTTCTCAACCACAGTCTAGTCCAGTCTGTCCGTTTCCTCGCTCGATCGGTGGTCACGTGGTACTTGACCTCGTGTCGTCCGTAATAGTCGTGCTAAGTAGGATGTCTCGGCCTTCTGGATATCGTCATGTCCTTCACCCGTCTGTTGTTGGCTGGTGTCTCAGGTCGTCCAGTCCAATGTTGGGCTGTCATTCAAGGACACTGCCCTGTCTATAAACCCTATGTCCTGTCTATTACCGGGTGTATCGTCCTGTCTACTCTACCCGTGCTTTACCTATGTCCTATCCCTGTCATATATCCTCTCTTTCATATACTCCTGGGACTCTGACACATATATTAATTAGCACAGGCAATATTGCAGATCCTTGTTGAAATCCTGAGGTGATAATGCAGGCCTCCGAGATCCATGAACCTAGGCGGAGAGCAACCCTACGAGAGTGCAGTGTAGTTGCTATCCAAGTCACCACACAGAGACTAACACATATCTCCATAACAGTGTGCATTAAGAAATCGTAACTGTCTCTTTTACATGCATCCTCAATATCGAATGCTGCTGTCATTGTTTCCTGTCAAATCTGGAACCCCTCATAAACATCAAAAACAAACGCTGCGTTTGACCATGTTTCTTTTTTGGCCGCTAACTCCCCAGCCCTCTTTGGGGTAGCTTTTCCATTTCCGAGAATCTCTGCAACGTAACCGTAACAATCTTGTCCAGTACCTTGACAAATGTATTCTGCAAGGTGATAAGCCTATAGCCATTAAGTCTTTAACGGTCCTTGCCTGTCTTGGGTAGTGGGATTAAGTAGCTGTATACCCACTTTTGGGGCACTAATGCGGCCCTAATGCAAAGATTAAAACAAGTAGCCATCTCCATCACTTATATCTTTCATATGGGAGTACCTGATTCCGTCAGGTCCCGGAGTAGTGTCCTTCGTTGTTTTCAATACATATTTTATATCTTCTAATTGTACGACATCCACATGGATGTCGTCCTTGATGAAAACTGCTAGTTGCTCTCTAACAGCCTCCCTGCTGTTACCATCGTTGTGATCTGTCTGCGTTATAAACGTCTCAAGGAAAGCTTATCCTATCTCCTGGTCCATTGTCATGTAGATGCCGTTATCCTAATATGCTGTTTTCATTGTGGGAGGCTGGTCTTTTCTGCACATTTGTCTGTGTAGTTTCAAGAATCTACCCAATGTCTTATCACATCCCAGTTAACTCATGAAGTTATCCCATTTATCTTTTTTGGCCATTGCTGCACGGATCTTGAACTCCAAAATTGTCCCATGTTTCACCCTTTCCGCCATCTCAAGTTCCTCTTGTGTGCTTTGTAGTGTATTTCGTAATTTATGTAGCCGCTTAGTTGCCGCTCTCTTAGACTTCTACACAAGTTCAACATCGGGGGCCCACCTTTGGAGCTGCACAAAAGTGATTCTTCTCGAACTAACCCATGCCTTCCGTCGGATGCGTCCATTAAGGAAGTTGGTCTGCTCGTATTTGAAGTTCCTGTAGTACTCTCATAGCCTTGGACTTGCTCAATTTAGAAATCAACACAAGAGCTGGGCAGGTGGTCACTTCCATGATCCCCCAAATCAGTTTATTTCTATTCCGATACCGCCGACCGGATGACAAGTGCCAAATCAATAGCAGTATCTGCGTCCCCAGGTCTCAGTGTCACTTTAGTTGGCCTCCCAACATTATTGTAGACTACCTTTGTCTCAACTATGGCATCTGCAAGGGTGTTCCCCTGTCGATTTACCCCTGTATAGTCCCACTCTCTGCCCCGAGCATTAACATACCCACAGATGGGAGACCTGCCACCTAGTTATTTCCTCCAGCTCATTGATCCAGTCACAAAGCTCCTAAGTGATAGCAGAGTCCTCTGCGGCACAAACATTTACAATATTCCAACTAAATCCCCCGAATCTCTCTTGCCTTATCTTTCCCCTGTCTCATGTCCAGCACATGCATGCCCCACTCCCTGCTTGACCAACAAACCTTGTCCACGTCTTCCCTGACCACAAGGGTTTATGTAGCAGACATATCCAAGGCACTGATAGTTATTAACATTTAGTTCCTAAACCAAGACGGTATAGAAGTCGTATATCAACTTCTCCAGTACCATCCCTCTCTGCCTAGAACTACGGCAGCTCCATGAGCCGACCCTCACATGTTTGAGTGCCATACGCTCTAATTTTCTTCTGACTCTTCTTACCCCCTACTCTCCATGTTTCTCTGCCTCCTTCTCTCATCATTCCCCCGTCTTCTTCTCTCCAATCTCTCTTCGAAGGTGATATCGAGCACAGAGCACGCACTCTGTAGCCCCGGCAACGATTTGTATGAATTGTTTCCATATAAGTACTAATTATACTGCAGGAAATACAGGCACCTTAATAGAGCTCGTCTGGTAGGGAAGAGTCCTGTAACACCCAGAAGACGTCCATTCGCCTGGTGCTTTCTCCACACACCAGACTCCCCACTTTAGCGACCAATTAACCTATGACCATCCAGTTCCTCAGCACGTGGGTTCACATTGACCTAGGGATTTGATATTTGAGTTGTCCTTCTCTCTATCTGGCCATGTACCCCCAGTTCCCCCTTCAGATCACTTAAACAAAATGTAGGTCACATATCGAGTAACCAATACGGTACGTTGTTTGGTACAGTACGTGATTATGTGATACATGTCCACATTGTTATTAAAGTAAATGTATACCGAGAACAACAAACAATTTACACACAATATCTAGCAAATTGTATACAACGCAATACGCAGTCAAAGTCAATGCACAACACTATGTTAGTGCATGGGCAAAGCCAAGACGACATGTTCCGTTTCGCCTTCCTGATGAAGTAAGCGCCACAATCTTTTCAACACCATTTTTTTTAACTTGAACAACTGTCCGTTCTTTTCCCTATTGGCAAAGCTCATCTACATCAGATGCCACAACACCTGTAATTCATGCCACTGCGCTATGTCGGCGATCTCCAGAGCAGCAGAAGTTAGTCTTCTGAGACGAGATCAGAGAAGGTTTTCTGCAAGTTCCTTGTGACTGTGAGACACCAGCCAGCGCACCATTTTCTGTACCTTTGTTGTCTTCAGTTTTATCAGCATCTGCCTCAGTTTCTTGAGTGTTTTTTTCCAATTCTGCACTCACCTTAAGTGTAAAGATTCTTCACCACAACTTTGGTTTTTGTGTCCTGGTTATCAGTCAAATACTGAGCATCAGTAAGTTCTATCAGGAAGGTCGCCACAATGAGTTCATTGATTTCCCTTACAGAAGAATTTGGTGGAGCTCGCAATAAGGTACACATAGTTGGCATAAAGGCCTCCTCAATTAGCTAATGGTTAGAGCTGCACGAAAAAGCATAAAACGGGGGAAAATATTCCCAAGCACTGCATTAGAGCTTCATCATTTTCAACGAGATGATGGGAGGTGACTTGAAGAGATTAGAACAAGAATCACTATGGCGAAGGTGGCCTTTTGCGGGATTGAAAACATACTAACCAATAGAAAGATGTCATTTCATACCTTAGACCTGATCCAAGACTGGTGATTGTGTGAGAATGCAAACTATGACCGCCCAAGCTTATCGGAATGGCACATGATGATGATGAAAGTATTTCAGGATCCTCACCGGTGCTACGGAGTTCGCGCACTGAGCTGAGTTTCTCCAGACTCAGGTTTGAGTTAGGAGTAGAACAGAGCACTTATGGGTTACACCTGTGTGCCGTGATGTTGATCCATTGACTAAACTAAACTAACGACTGAAATGTCAGCTCCGTGGTGAAAGGGTTATGGACGCGGTTCGTGGTCCCGCATACTCGTGTTCGAAACACAGGCTGCGCGCGATTTGGCATTAGACCGCGTTGCGTTGGTTTTTTACGAAATGGTATGGGTGCCGGTCGTTCAGAAAGCAAACGCAAACTACTGAACGTATACTTGCCAAGATATCACAACCAAAAAAAAGAAAGAAAAAACAATGCTGGTGTTGACTGCAACATCCTGTAAAGGATGCGAAACTAATTATTTTATTTTTTTAACAGCTGAAATGATTTGTTTGGCAGGTGTCTGATGACGCATCTGAATACGCCAAGAAAAGGCGAGGTGTGGAACGGAGTCACCCAGACACTGTAGGGCAGTGGTTCTCAACCTTTTTTTTTTTTTGACCCATGCACCCTTCACCATGTTTAGAACGTCAAACCCCCCCCACCCCCCCCCCCCCCCCCCTTTTCGTATTTCCTCCTTATAAATTCCCCCCTCCCCCGCCCCTACACAGTATGCGTAAACATGGAAGCTTAATTTAATAACACATACTAGAACAAATCTAGACGTCTACATAAACGTGATTCGCTGGTCTACGTATGTTATAAAACGAATTTAAGAAGAGCGAGAAGTACAGAACCGTAAAGTATGGAGGGAAATACAATATCAAGTAATCGGTTCTTGTATTAACGCGATCTTGAAATAATCTTAATCCCCCCCCCCCCTGGAAACCCTAAAATTCCCCCCCCCCCCCCCCCCCAGTTGAGAACCACTGCCGTAGGGTATTCGCTGTCCCCTTGGGGATGTCAACCTTTTGAAGATTCTGTTATAATTATCCTTCTTGATGTATCCCGCGTTTAATGTATTTGTTCACATATTTCGTTACGTCCTAATTTAACTCCTTCGGTGTATAACATCTTTTTGCGTTCGTTATCTTTGAGCTTAAGCTACTACTTCTAGTGCACTGGACTGATTTTTGCGTGGGGATTAGCTTTCCCTATTACCAGTGTGCCGGCTTCGTGGCTTAGAGGTTATGACTTTTCTCCGTAATCTCGTATACTCTCGTCGGTAACGTGATGACGGTGAGAATCAGCAGTGGTTCGAATCGCATCAGTAACTTACGGGGTATGTGAGCCGGCCGCTCAGAAAGCAATGGCAAACTACTGAGCGTAATCTTGCCAAGAAATCAACATACAGCTGAAAGATGCTGGTGTTGACAGCGATGTCCTGTAAAGGATATGCAAAAAAAAAAAAAAAATTACCAGTGTGCCTTGCCATCAGGCGAACCCACTCTGATTTCAGAGGTACTTGTAATTTACGTCCTCAAATCAAGGACAAGCACAATATTAATCCAACTGACAGGTGTTGGGGTTGAACCCGCTACCTCGGCATCAGCACACTGGATGTTTAAGAACGAGCGCTCTTACCCATTCGGCCGTTTATACATATATTTAGTCTATTAATCCCATACACAGAGTTTTGTAGACTTTACAACACAATCTTCCTACCAACTCTATGTTACCAATGCCAAACCTGGACAATGACAGAAAAAGAGAAAAGAAAAATCACAACAGAAATGAGATTCCTGAGAAGAAAACTCAATGTATCAAGAAGAGGTAGGATCAGAAATGAAGAAATCAGGACTAGATTTTATTAGAAAGCAGCAAGTCAAATGGTTTGGCCATGCAAGTAGGTTACCAACTAACAGTAAAAGACAACAATCAATGATGTACACACCAGAGGGAAACAGAGGAAGAGGCCGACCACGTAAACGATGGGCGCAAGGAATAACAGTCCATGGGAATATCGATACATGAAGCCCATAAGCGGGCACTCTCTCGCTGTTTATACTTCACCTCGAAACCGCAAGGTACAAGAGGAACTTGATGAGATGAGATGTTGCGTATCATAAAATGTCCCATGGCAGCTAAGTGTTGATGTGTGGAATCCAATAAATAACGAGGATTTAGTTTAGCTGCGTCATTCTAATAAAGATTTGGAACCCATAAAATATATGTTTTGTCACCGGATCTCTTCTCTCTCTCTATAACGAAGTAATAATGAGACAGATCAAAGAGAGGCCAGGAATACGAGTTGGAGGTTATAATATATACAATTGGAGGTTATAATCTATACAATCTGTTGTCACCTTGCCGTCTTGACAGACGATAGTTTGTTACACTGTGCTTCAAAAAGGCAGAATAACTACAACCCATGGCGGTGGCGAATGTGACTGATCAGACTAATTCGCGCTGTAAATGTTCGTCCACAATAGATGCATGTGAAAACATGGTCATTTCCACCATCACGCACCATCTTACTTACTCTCATCTTACTCTCATTCGCTCAGTACAAAACAAAATCTGTGCTATGCAGATGACACGGTATTGATAGCTGAAAATGCAACAAATCTAAAACTGTTGGACAAAGTAGTAATAGAGAATGCAAAAAAAAAAAAAAAACTTTCCTTGAATATCTAGAAAATAGAAACAATTATTATATTAAAGAAATAGTCAATACCAAACTGTGATATAACATTGGATGGTAAATGCCCAAGCTGATACAGTATTTGTTTTACTGAAAGACAGTGAATCGTGGAATGGGAATGAACAAACTGGGAAGGGCTTAGAAGAAACGAGGAAAGGGTTCCTGAAACGAATGTTGTCAACACCCTGGACTGCCAGAGTAACTAATGATTATCTGGACGAAACCATACCATTATATACTACTGTAAGGAAGAGACAATGTTCGTTGGTCATATAATGATAAAAGAGGCATTGGGGAAAACATCGTGACAACTGGAAAGAGACAGAGGCAGGCCGAGAGAAATTATGCTGAGTGGACTGAGACAGTATCATGAAGGAATATCATCAGTAGAGCTGATCCAACCACCAAGGGCCTCGATCTGTATAGAGACATGAACTACTACACCAATTGGCAGGGTACATGATGAGGATTGATTTTTTAAAAGTATTCAGACTGAGCACTTGGAATCAACGACTGGCAAGAGAAGGTCCACCAGAGAGACGAATGGAGACAGATTGTATTTGCAGCAAAGAACCTCAATGGCTCGGAATGCTGAAGAAGAAGAAGAAGAAGATTCAGACTGAGGCAGAAACAGTTAATAAATGTGCGCGAATGTGCTGTAACCATGAACGTTTGGTGCATTACTTAGTGTCTGATAAATTAAGTACACCACCTACTTGGACATCAAATATGGAGCGAGCACTCTTTCTTTGTCAGTTTTTTTCCCTCAATGTTCATGTATGCTTCTCCAACTGTTCATATTTTGTTTTCTATCATTGCATACACTTTTCAGTGTAATCAATTGGAGAACACAAAGTGCAAGCCAGCTTTAAAAAAATTACAAGAAAAGCAGAAGACGTTGTGGTCATAAGCCTTCATCAGCTAACACACCACAACACAAAAAACAAATCACAACAGAATAACTCATTTAAGCACAACATTAAGGAACTATGCAACCAAATGAAAAAAACTTTATTTTCAAAGTGTCACACATTGGAAAAACAAGCAAGCAGAAAGAAATGAATACATGGTCCTTAACTCAAAGGATTGAGATATAAAAAGCTTGAGAAAACTGTTTACATTTCCCATAATATTGAAATAATGTTTTTCACTGCTTTATAATTTAAATTTAAGAAGCTACAGAATAAAAAGTACTGGAGAGTTTTGGTCATAGACCACAACTTTATGAAGGGAAAATCCCAACTGCACCTCCCCGCGGTAGAGGATGGAAACACACTACGGTGTGGCTAACACAGCTCTGGGGACCGAGTATCCACCGGAATAAGTGGACAACTCTGAAGCTGAGCAGAGCAGGGCACTCACTTGTCCTTACAGTCGGAAATGGCTGTCAAAGGCAGAGGTAAAAAGACCACCATGTGAATGTGGAAGGCAAGGGGAAACCACCACATTATCTTCCCAAGACTTCATGGCAAAACATATATCAAAGTTAGTGAAGGACGTTAATGGCTGTCTTATGGCATCCTCGTCCGGTAGGGACAGTCATGAGCCATAGGTGACACCAGACCGTCATCCAGCTACTGATGGCAAAATCTTAACTAAAATAAATAAATTTAGAGTAGGAACATGGAATGTTAGGACATTAAATGAGCTAGGAAAGTTGACCAATGTTCTAAGAGAGATGGATAGCATGAAAATGAATATACTAGGCGTTAGTGAGATTAGATGGAAGGGATCGGGCAAAATTATAGCTGACAATCACACAATAATTTATTCTGGAGGGGATACACATGAAAAAGGTGTAGGAATAATATTAGACGAAAAAACAGCCAAGTCAATTAATGGATACTGGTGTATTTCAGATAGAGTTATTATGGTAAAAAATCAAAGGCAAACCAATAGACATAAATATTATACAAGTATATGCACCAACAGCAAGCAGTAGTGAGGAAGAAATACAACACTTTTACGACGAAATAGAAATGGCGATGGCTCAAATTGGATCACAAGAAATAAAGATAATACGTGGTGATTTTAATGCAAAAATAGGAAAGGGAAAAATGGAGGATGTAGTGGGGAATTACGGTTTAGGTACAAGAAATGAAAGAGGGGAAAAGCTAATAGAATGGGCAAATATCAATGATATGATAATTGGATAAACACATGGTTTAAGCACCATAAAAGACGACTGTACACATGGATAAGCCCTGATAAGAAAATACGCAACCAAATTGACTACATACTAATTAATAAAAGATTTAGAAATGCTTTAATTAATGTAAAGACAATGCCTGGTGCTGACTGTAATATTGATCATGTACCACTATGTGGACAAATAAAAGTAAGATTAAAGAGAGGGGAAAAAATGGTTAAGAACATGAGACTTAATAAAGAGGTTCTGAAAATAGATAAAGAAATGCAAGAACAATACAGAGTGACTGTTAAAAATAGGTACAATGCAATAACTAAAATACAGAGTATAGATGAACAATGGGAAATGTTAAGGGACTCCATTCATAAAACTAGCAAAGAAGTACTACCGGAGAGAGGCAAAATAGCTAAGAAAAAATGGATGAATGAAGATATCTTAAAACTGATGGACAAAAGAAAACAGAGTAAAAATGACAAACAAGAATACGCTAAGATAAATAAAGAAATAAAAGATAAATGTGGGAAGGCTAAAGAAAGTTGGTTAAACGAGCAATGCAAAAAAATTGAATTAAATTCCATTAAAGATACAAAAAATATGCACAGACAAATCAGTGAGCTTACAGGAAGAAAATAAGGAATAAATACGGGGTGTTTGAAATCAAAAACAGGAAAGATAATATTAGAGGAAGATGCTATAATGAAGAGGTGGAATGAGTATATAAGAGAATTATATGAAGGAGAAAGGGAAGAATTAACAGAAGATAATAACTTAGAAGGTCCACCTATTCTGAAAGAAGAAGTCGCTGACGCTATCAAACGTATGAAGAAAGGAAAAACAGCTGGGCCAGATGAAATCACAATAGAAGAATTAGAAGTATTGGGAGAATTTGGAGTAGATATATTAACCAAAATGTTGAATGATATTTACAGCAGTGGATATTTACCCAGTGATATGCTGAAATCTGTATTTATAGCTATACCAAAAAGACCAGGAGCAATTGATTGTGAAGATTTTCGTACAATTAACCTTATAAACCATATCACTAAGCTTCTACTCAGAATCATAATGAGAAGAACCAAAAAGAAAAGAAAAATGGAAATTAGTGAAGAACAGTATGGATTTGTGGAAGGAAAGAGCACAAACAATGCAATTTATACATTACGGACACTAATAGAAAGGTCAATAGAGAAACAGAGAGACATATATTTATGCTTCATAGATTATACTAAGGCATTTGATAAAGTAAAACATGATGAACTGATTAAAATGTTGGAAGATATCAACATTGATGGAAAAGATTTAAGAATAATAAAGAATGTTTACTGGAACCAAGTAGCAGCAATTAAAATGGGAAATAAAGAGGGTAGTTACGAACAGATAAAGCTAGGAGTACGACAAGGGTGTGTCTTGTCACCAGATCTTTTCTCCCTGTATAGCGAAGTAATAATGAGAGAGATCAAAGAGATGCCAGGAATACTAGTTGGAGGTTATAATATAAATAATATATGATATGCAGATGACACAGTATTGGTGGCGGATAATTCAACAGACCTACAACAATTATTAGACGTTGTAGTAACAGAGAGTGCAAGGAAAGGACTCTCCTTGAACATCAGGAAAACAGTAACAATGGTAATATCAAAGAAAATGGTGACACCAAAATGTGACATAGAAATAGAAGGGAAAATCCTTAACCAAGTTGATAATTTTAGATACCTAGGGGCATTTATAACATCAGATGGAAGATGTACAACAGAGATTAGGAGCAGAATAGGGCAGGCAAAAGCCGCATTTCAGAAAATGAAGAGTATCTTATGCAATAAGTCACTATCACTGAATGTAAGAAAGAGAGTGCTGAAATGCTATGTAGAACCAGTTTTGCTGTATGGCAGTGAATCTTGGAATGTAAATGAACAAATTAAGAAGAAATTAGAAGCAACAGAGATGTGGTTCCTGAGACGAATGTTGCGAATTCCTTGGACTGCCAGAGTAACTAACGACGACTGCCTGAAACAGGCTAATGAAACTAGAACATTATATACAACAATAAGACACAGACAAACAGCTTTCTTCGGTCATGTGATGAGAAGAGAGGCATTGGAGAACATCGTAACAACTGGAAAGATTGAGGGGAAGAGAGGCAGAGGTAGACCAAGAGAAGTGATGCTGGATGGATTGAGACGGTGGCATGGAGGAATATCAGCAGCATAGTTGATCCAGAAAACCAAAGACCGAGATCTATGGAGAGCCATGAACGCCTACGCCAGCCGGCACGGCACTTGATGATGATGACAGAATATCTATATATATAAAAGGTGATGTATGTATGTATGTAGGGATGTATTTGATGCGTTTGATAACGGTCCATCCGATTGAGATTAAATTTTCTACATGTTTTCTTTTCATCCCCGTGCAGCCAACTGTCATAGTTTGTTAGTGTACAATCAGCTATTTACTTACTAAAATTTAATATTTAAATTTACATCATCATTTATATATAGCGAGGGGACTTAACTTAAGAAAAGTTATTTCAAGGGGCATAACTTTTAATAGCATTGCTATATATTTTATATATAGATTGTTGCATTGTTTTCAAAGATTTATAAACTCTTTGTCTACAGTTATTTACAGGCATATGAGTTATAATAAATAATGATATAATCTTTAAGGCATTTTCAAAGTTTTCATAAAAATAATGCATCTATTTAAATAGTGAAAATTTTCTAACTCTTCTTATATTTAAAGAAGTTATCTACAGTCATGTAGGTGATTAAAAACAGTTTTCATTAAAAATAATGGATGGTGTGTGGAAGGACATTCTTAAGTTAATTTTTTTTAGTTATATGAATTTAATGAGACGCTCCCCGCCAGGAGCTGGGCGAAGCCACGCCGGATCAGATAGATAGACAGACAGACAGACAGATAGTTGGGAACGGGAGCTTATATGACTACTTATACGAATTAGATGAGATGCTCCCCACCAGGGCCTGGGCGAAGTCGGGCCAGGTCGGACAGACAGATAGACAGACAGACAGATAGACAGACAGACAGATAGTCGGGAATGGGAGTTTATATGACTACTTATATGAATTAAATGAGATGCTCCCCACCAGGGACTGGGTGAAGCCGGGCCGGGTCAGACAGACAGATAGACAGACAGACAGACAGACAGTTGGGAACGGGAACGGGAGCTTATATGACTACTTATATGAATTAAATGAGATGCTCCCCACCAGGGACTGGGTGAAGCCGGGCCGGGTCAGACAGACAGATAGACAGACAGACAGACAGTTGGGAACGGGAACGGGAGCTTATATGACTACTTATATGAATTAAATGAGATGCTCCCCACCAGGAGCTGGGCGAAGCCAGGCCAGGTCAGACAGACAGAGAGACAGACAGACAAGCAGACAGACAAGCAGACAGATAGATAGATAGATAGATAGATCCCAGCCAGGGGCTGGGCGAAGCCGGGCCGGGTCAGCTAGTGCTAGATAAAATACAATCTATGCATTAACATTAAAAATAATAAAGTAATAGTGTTTATTAAAAAGAAAGAGTCTAACTCTTAACATTCATATAAATAATGAAAGTCTAGAGCAACTGCAAAGCTACATATCATCATGATGTACTGTGCCGATAAGTGTGAGTGGTCATGTTCTGCCATCTCACACGATCACCAGAGTCAATATAATTTCTAGATCAGACAATGTATCAAATCTGTTCTTTACTACCTCATTGAATTTATCTTTTATCTCCTCACTCTTCAGTGCACATAGATCGAATTTTGTATTTCTTGAATATTTTATCTTTAATTTTTATATGTATGGGGGATTCAAATGAAAACCTTAAATGTGTGTGCGTGTGTGTGAGAATCAGCATAGGTGTAGGTGTAGTAGGTCTCTGTAGGTGGTGCTTGCAAAATTTCTTTGGTTTTGATGAGAGGTATAGCGCCATTCTTTGCTCGCTCTCTTCATTTCCAGGCTTGTGGTAGTGAACCCAGGTTTCATCTCCAGTAACAATTCTTGATAGGAAATCATCATCTTTCTGCTTCAAAGCACTGCACAAGTTCTTCACAAGCATCAATGCATCATTTTCACTAGAGCAGGCTGCCATGGCACCCACTTGCAGACACTTTGTGGTACTGTAGCACATCATGGATGATGTGATGTGCTGAACCTTGGTTTATGTCAAGATGTGCGGCGAATGTCACTCACAGTCAATTAGCGGTTTTCCTGTACGAGGCCTTCAATGGCTGCAATCGACTCTGGGGTCACTATTCATTGTGCCTAACACAGTTGTGAAGTCTGTCACAGAAGTCACGCCATTCTGAAACTTCCTACTCCACTTATACACTTGCTGAACTGACAGGCAATCATCAACATACAGGACCTTTATTCGCCGATGAATTTCTATAGGTTTCACCCTTTCACTGATTTAAAAAAAAACATAATAGAACTCTGAGCCCCTTTGGTGCTTGTCAAAAGTGGAGTGGCCATCTTTAAACTACCCTTATGACGTCACTGTGTTTGTCTGCACCGTGATATCACATGCTTAACACTCTTGACATCCTTAACAATAATATAGACAGATTACAAGACAATGGTATGGTTATTGTAATTTCTATTACTCTTTTAAGGTTTTCATTTACAACTCCCTTCATGTTAACTGCACTTTCGAGCCAATTTTCTGGGCAAAAGTTTAGTGATATATCATTTTCACAGACAATGCCCAAAGAAATATAATTATTATGAATATTGCAATGCCTAAAACATAAGCAACAACCACAGTGACCAAATCATCAGGTTCTGGGTTCCCGCCAAAAGATCCGTTTGGGTTTTCTGTCACCTACATTGTTGAAATATAAATGAAAAGCAATTAACATCATTGTTAACAACGGTTAAGGAGTTGCACTAACAATAGCACAAGTACAACCAGATGAGGGTTCGATACCTGGGCTCACCGCTTGCTATGAGAGGCAAAGACTGGCCAGCTTTTTCTCACTGCACTCGGGCTTGAAATATGTGATGGTGCTAACACTTCACATACCCACAGCAGGTTTCGGCTACGAGATTTGTTTTTGTTCTTTATAACATAAAATGTAAATCATTTATCACTCCCTAAAATTAATGAAATTTAACATTGTAAGACAAATCATATGGATGGATAATGCCATATTTACAGGAATTACAAAAATAAACAATACCTTTAATCACATAATGGGTTTTTAAAAAAAACCTAAGTTGAAAATAGTCAGCAATGCAAGCTGTTTTCATTTAATAGAGTTAGTCTGCTATATTTGCTATGTACAGGTCATCTGAAGAGTCTGCAACAGTGAAATTTTCCATGGAGTGACTAACTGTATCTACAGGTCACCTGAAGTCGTGTTTTAACAAACCACAGAGATTTCTTTTTAACAAAATGTGAAAACCGAAGGAACTCCTGAAACTTCCTCCATGCCCTCCCAATATTATTCATCTGTCTGTAGTTCTCTTCTCCATTTTTTGTTAGGTCTCCCGCTATATTGTTAATTATTTCTAGCCTGGTCTTATTTCTGAAATAATTTATTATGAAATAAATAACTATAACCATCAGTTGTAGAATTTATACTTTTTTTTTTTTCGTTATCAGTTATCAGTTGGGGTATCTTCATTGCACTCCGGACAGGTCCATAGGTGCTCAGATCCTCCCCCAGCATATACATCAGCGTTCGGTGGCTAATAGTGCCAGTTCTGTGTTGGTTAACGAGGCACCTTTTTTCCCGATGTACCTCTCGTGTCTGGCCGTGCCGATTCTTACTACCAAGTCTTTCATCCTGGACAGCGATGTGGATTCACTGACGTCAAAGTCTTCTGTTCTCGACATGTCTTTAAGGACGTTAATAACATCGGCATGATCCATGGGCTGGCCATCTGCAGGGGGTGCAGAGCCAGCCAGTTTATCAGCTCATTCATTTCCCTCAACTCCTGCTTGTCCCGGGACGAAGATGAAGGTGACTTTACGGACAACAGACTTCCTCAGCGACTCAGTCCACTGTCTACGTACAGATCCAGTTTCGACCTTCCGAATCATGCTCATTGAATCACTTAGTACACACACGTTGGTATAATGCTGTGATTCTAGCCATAGGAAAGCCTGTGTTACTGCCATCACCTCCATCGTCATGCTGCTCGTGGCATAGTGTGGGCACAACTGGATTCTTGAACGGTTCGGTCCGCTGAACAGGCTGTAAATGCCCATGCACTTCTCTGCTTCTTTACAACAGATCCATCTGTATAGATGAGCACTTCAGGGTTGTCTGTGTGTTCATTGATGAGCGCGTTGACCTCTGCATTGACAGTGGCAGGGTTCTGTTCTCTGCACCGTCTGTCAAGTGTGATAATGCAGGAGAAGGTGCACTTAAAAGCTGGAGGCACAGGCACCCATTCCTTGCCGGGGTTGATACTGGTAGGACTGCAGACCTGTCTGATGATATCTTCCGCCCGACCCATCCATGATTTGCCCCTCTTTAGCCTGTTGCCCTTTTCTCTGAATATATCTTCATGCAGAGGGTGCTGCTCATCCGCACTTATTTTCAAGTATGCACGAGCTCTCCAGATCTTGATCCTGTGGTTCATTGTCGGGAAGTCAAGGAGGTATCTCATCGCTACACAGCTGGTGTCTCTCGTGCAGCCCAAAATGATGCGCATGGCTTCGTTTTGTACCTTTTCAAGTCTTCCAATCTGTGTAGGGCTGACAGTAAGGATGGCCAGGGCATACTCGATGGGTGAAAGCACCAGTCCTTGGAACAGAAGTATTAGCAGTCTTTGCTCGATATTGGTAGTCGCCATGACTCTCATTGCTGACAAACCTTTTCGAGCTTTCGTTATGACATAATCGACATGATCTCTGAAAGACAGGCTACGATCAAGCCTCACGCCAAGATATGTCATCGACTGGGTTCTACTCAAAATGCTCCCATCCATTCTCACTGCCGGCAGGTCTGTGTTCACAATATGGTTGTTTAGGGAGAACCATGTAACCGATGCCTTTGCAGGGTTGACAATGGCACTGGCATCCGCACACCATGAGGAAATTCGATCTAGTTCGCCCTGCATATCATTGGCAACCGCCTGTCTATCTCGACCCTGTCGATACACGAGAATGTCATCAGCAAATGACAGAGTCCTACCCCTCCCGTCCAACTGTTGTTCAGTGATCGGCACCGTATACACGTTGAATAGTACTGGTGACAGTGGTGAACCCTGCGGCAATCCTGGACATATCGTTGTCGGCTCAGAAGACCAACTCCCACATCTTAGCACCACCTTCCTTTGGAGCAGGACTGCAGCTATCCATCGTACAAGGTGAGGGGACACTTTCAGTCTGAGGAGGGCTTGCATCAAGTGCTCGAAGGATACTTTATTGTATGCGTCCTCTAAGTCTATGGCGGCCGCACATGTCTCTTCTCTGACCTGAAATCCTTCGTAAACATCTTGAGCAAAGACTGCCGCATTCAGCCATGACTCTTTGTTACGTGTGTATCCTCCAAGTGTGGGCGGGAAGCAGCTGAGTTGTTCCAAGTCACAAGCAAGTCTGTGTGCTACAATTTTCTCCAGTAGCTTGCCAGCAGTGTTCTGCATCGTAATGATTCTGTAGCCGCTTATCTTGGAATGGTCTTTGTTCGGTTTTGGCAGCGGCAGCAAGTAGCTGTGTAGCCATTCCTCTTTGATCTGACCCCTCTGGATACTGGTGTTGAATTCTCTGGCCAGTTCTTCCATGTCATCATCTGACATCACCAGTAGGTCACCATATCGGATGCCGTCTGGGCCTGGGGCGGTGTTAGGTGATTTCTTGAGCATCGCACGTATTGTCTCAGCTGTGATTATGTATTCTTCGTCTGTCCCGACCCCATCGCACAACTGAGAGAGTGTCGTTGTGGTCCTCTGTCTGGCGGGCTCGTCTTTCTGGTCAGTCTGCTCTATGTAGCGTGCAAGAAGGGCCTTACCTTTATCCACATCCGACTTTTTCCATGTGAGGTCTGTGCCTTGAAAGTCTGGAATACCCCTACGTTGTGCAGCACCGTTCATGCTCTTATGGAGGCGCCAGAATGTTGTAAGAGATCGCTCGGAGCACACCTTCCTGCAGAACTCGTCCCATTTCTCGGCCTTGGCCTGTTTGGCGCAGGATTTGAATAAAGTCATCGTCCTATGGACCTCAGTCTTCAGGTTCACCAACTCACCCTATGGCATGTTAGCCTTTCTGGCTTTTTGTCAGTCTTTGACAGCCTGCCTCTTTCCCAGCCATGCCTTCTCGACCTCTCCATTCCACCATGGTGGTTGCAACCATCTTTCTTGTCTCATGCGGGAGGAAGTTAGTTTTCTTCTTCTGATCTTGCTTATGGCGTCTTGACCAGTGTTGTCATATAGGAAGGCATTTGTCTTGTTTCCTTGACTTCTGGCCCTGTCTTTCTCGATCAGGATGGCACAAGGGTAGTGGTCACTATCGTGGTATCCCAGTGTGCCCCACCGGCACCTTGGTGTGGTGGTGGGCGAAGCCAGGGCCAAGTCACGACGCTGTCAGAATCACCTGGTCGAGTGGCCACCCTAGTGACCTTCCCATCATTCAGACAGACTAGGGCAGCAGATGCCAAGGCGTCCTCCAGATCTTCTCCCTGTCTATTATTGATGCTATTCCCCCCATTGGCTACCTCTGGCATTGAAGTCCCCATGGTAGATGATATGCCTTTCATCCATATCGAACAAACTCTGCCATTGTCGCACGTTGACCTTCCCATTTCGCGCATAAACGTTGACGATTACAAGCTGCACTGGCGTCATTATTCTTAATGCCTGCACTTGCAGGGCATCACTGTTCCAGGCGGACATATCGACCTCAGACACCAGTATGTTGTCGCGGATCACAATGGCCTGTCCGAGGTGCCGCCTGTTAAAGAATCCCTGAAACCCCGCGACATTGACTGTTCCGTCGCCGAGCTGTGTTTCTTGTAAGACTACAATATCGTTTCCGTAGAGTAGTTTTTCAAGAATGGGTCGGCGTTGACTAAATGATGCACAGTTCCAGTACAGTACTCGAACGTGTCCGATGCCCAATCTGTCACACTTTAACCGCTTTCTGCGTGCGCCTGCTCTTTTACCACGCTGTGTCCTTGCCGGTTGTCGTTTGGTCGTTGTGTTTGGCTTAAATATCGCCACCGGGCGCCGATGATATGTTGAAGGGAGTCCGGGCGCGCATGCACGAACTCCGTTGCATGGTCAAAACTCCATTCCACGATGAAAAACACACTTAAACTACAAACATTTAGGCACACACGTTTCTTTCTAAGGGACGAAAAAATGTCCTGCTATCTTGCTCCAAGGAAGTTACGTCCTGTTCTTTTTTTAATTTTTTTTCATTAGCTCACTTTGAACTCACGCGCAGTCAATACACCTGCTATTACTACTACTGAGAAGTGCACTGAACTGACGTTTGCATGTGGATTAGCTTTCCCTACTACCAATGTCCTTAACCATCATGCAAACCTACTCCAACTTCTGAGGTACTTGTAATTTATGTCCCCAGGTTAAGGAAGAGAAGTCAACATTTTAGTGCAACTGGTCAATGTACAGGTTGGACCCATGACCTCGCCATCAGCGCACTAGAAGTTTAAGAGCGGATGCTCTAATCGATTAGCCATGCTGACCTTCGAATTTCTTCTCATATCCATTTCTTTTTTTTTCTTTTTTTTTGCTTTCTTTTGCATTTCTGATATTATGTCTTCTAGTTTCTATTTGTATTGACTCCATTAACATGAGCAATTGTTATTCTATATTGTTTATCTCTTCTGTAGCATTGTATCTATTCTGTAAGGTAAAACAGTACCTCTCTTATTTCCTTTAAAAAAAAATAATTCAAGTATAAGTAAATCCTGGAGATTTACAAAAGAAATTGAGTACCAGACAATTTTCTGGTAAATAAAAGCAGCTGGCATGATACTGACTACAGCACCTGTTGAGTGCCGATTCTCATCTCATCATGTTCCTCTTGTATCTTGCTGGTGTCGAGGTGAAGTATAAACAGCGGGAGAGAGCCTGTTTATGGGCTTCATGTATCGATATTCCCATGGACTCTGCTATCCCCTCTGTCCATCATTTACGTGGTCGGCCTCTTCCTCTGCTTCCCTCTGGTCTGTACATCATTGCTTGTTGTGGTATACTGTTAGTTGGTAACCTAGTTACATGGCCAAACCATTTGACTTGTTGCCTTCTAATAAAATCTAGGGCTGCTATAACCCCCACTTTGGTCCTGATTTCTTCATTTCTGATTTTCTCTCTTCTTGATACATTGAGTATTCTTCTCAGAAATCTCACTTCTGTTGTGATTTTTTTCTTTTCTCTTTTTCTGTCATTGTCCAGGTTTGGTATTGGTAGCCAAGTAGGAAGATTGTGTTATAGAGTGCTTTCTTAGTGACTATTGACAAATGTTTGTTCTTTAGTATGTCTTGGTGCCATATGTCCAATGAGTTGGTTTGCCTTATTGCATCTATTTTTGATCTCGTCTTCTGCTTTGCCATTTGATGATATTATACTTCCTAGGTACTTGAAGCTCTTTGCTAGTTTCAGAGCGTGTTCTTGAAGGTGAATCGTTGACTTTTCTTCTTTGGTTAGAGCCAGTACCTGTTTCTCTTGTGCTAATTTTCATGTTATGTTCCCCACACACTTCGTTTAGAATATTACATGGTCTTGCATCTTGCAATTCTGCTTCTGATTTTGCTATTAGTGCTTGATCGTCCGCAAATAGGAGTTCTTTAGTGGTGTAATTTGCCGATGGTTCTTCTTCTGTGTTCTGTTCGTCATGCAGTGTTCTTGCAGTCTCTATTTGGCTGGTTTCTTTACATATGTTGTCTATATATGTTATGAACAATAGAGGAGACAAGACACAACCTTGTCGTAACTCGAAATTCGAATTTCGAGTTCAAAATCTACCCAAAGTATTTAAGGATCCTCGGCGGTGCTACGGAGTTCGTGCACTGAGCTGAGTTTCTCCAGACTCAGGTTTGAGTTAGGAGGAGAACGGAGCACTTATGGGTTGCACCCGTGTGCCGTGATGTTGATACATCTACTAAACTAAACTAAAACTAAACCTTGTCGTACTCCAGATCTTATGGTAAAGGGTTCTTAGTGTCCTCCATTTGTCCTCACTATGCATTCAATGTTGTTGTATAAGCTTCTACATAAGTTTGTTAGATGTGTACTCACGCCACATCATTTAAGGTATACCCACAGCTTGTTTCTATCTATTCTATCAAATGCCTTTTCTTAGTCGACAAAGACTAAGTAGAGTGTTTCTTAAATTCGATTGATTTTTCTATACGTTGTCTAAGAGCAAAAATGGCATCTGTGGATCCTTTGTTTTTCTCAAATCCAAGTTGTGTTTCGCTTAGCTATGGTTCTATAGTAGTTCGTAATCTTGTCTCAAGAATTTTGCAAAATATTTTCCCAGTTGAGTTGAGTAAGAACTGACATCACAGCACTCAGGGCATTCCCATACATGCTCTGTCCCCTCGTTCAACAGCCAGCGAAGAGTCATACTACTAATCGTTCCCAATGCTATCTGATTAAAAGTTCTCCTGGTCTTCCCTCTCAGTTTAGAGATTCTTCCAGAACCCCTGCCGATCCCCAGCAATCTCATTCTTTCCACATATGGGTTCTCAGTTTGCTCCTCTGCCTTCTCCACCTGGTCCCACAAGCACACGACCACCTCCCCCTTGTCCATAGGCAATCTACAACCAAGAGGTGCATTCCCTGCTAGCCTATCAGCCTGTTCATTCCCCCGCATCCCCGCATGGCCAGGGCACAATATCCATACAATTCTCACAATCTATGACCTCTGAAGCGACGAGAGCAATTCCACATGAAACATTCCTTTCTCCACCTTACTTACTAAGCATACCCTTTGAATCCATAATGAATACGTGTGTTGCAGTAGTCTTCTCTAGCCAACGGAATGCCACTGTTACTGCCTCCACCTACATTCTCATGCCGGAGGTTGTAGTCTCATATGCCAGACTCTCCCTTTTCAAGATTCGCCCATTAGCCTTTGCAATAAAGCCCCAACCACTACGTCTTGTTTCTCACCACTGACCCATCAGTGTAGATGACTGTCACCTTGATGTGTGTTGCTCTGGATCAGCTGTTGCACTTCAAACTCAGTGCAGCCTGCTGCCCATTCTCTGCACTCACGACCCAGTGTTATTATTACACTGTGCCAGTCCGTCATGTCTTCCGGAACTTCAACCCACTCTCTTTCACGATTGATGGTCTCTAGATCACACACCTGACGTATAGAAAGTTCTGCATGTGCCATCCAGGACCTGCCTCGTCTTAGTCTATGACCCTTGACTATATCCATGGCTGCATACAGCGGGTGATCCCTGTCTGCAGCAACTCTCAAGTACCATTTGGCCTGAAGTACCCTATGCCTATCTGTCATTGATGGTAGTGCCAGGATATGCCTCATGCATATAATTGGTGTGTCCTTTGTGCACCCCAGAATTAACCACATGGCAGCATTCTGTATGCGCTCCAACCTTTCAAGCTGGCTCTTTGATACTGTCAGCAAGCTCAAACCATACTCAATGACAGAAATTATTAATTGCTGAAAGAGTCTGTACAGCATCCTCTGATCTACCCTGGTTGCTGCCATAGCCCTCAATGTATTACGTCCCCTGTCTGTTGTTCTACCCAAACATGGTTGAATAGTCTATGCCGCCATGCTATTCCTACTTCTCTTGTTGCTTTAATTAGTTCAATTGGTATTTCGCCTTGTCCCGGTTATTTATTCAAAGGAGCTAATCTGACAGCTTCTCCAATTTCTTCTTTTAGTATGTCTGATTCTAGTTCTTCGATGGCATCTGTGTATACTTCCTGAATTCCTGTGGCATCTGATGGAATGTTGAGAAGCTGTTCGAAGAACTGCCTCCATCTTATTAGGATTTGTTTTTGTTAATTTATTGGCTCTCCTTGTTCGCTGTTAATTATTTCAGTTGGGTCAAAGGGTTCTCCTCTGATTCTCATTGCACTGATCTTTTTGTAGAAGTTTCTAGTTGCTTCTTTGTAGTTATTTTTAGGGTTTCTCCATATTCCTCCCAGTCTTTTTGTTTTTCTCTCTTTACTATTCTATTAACATGTCTTCTTGCAATTCTATAATCTATGTAATCACAGTCTTGTTTGCTCTTCACCCACTTTTTACATTTTTCCTTTTACAGATTTCTTTACCTCTGCGTTCCACCAACTTGTTTCTTTATCCGTGTTTTGCGTTTTTTCGTGGTTCCACAGGTTATGTTTGCAGTATTTAAAATGGTTGATTTGAAAATCAACCATTCTTCTTCCACTGTTTTTCTTTTTATAGGTAATTTTACAAAGATTTCAATTAGGTCTTTCTCATAATATTTCCTCACTGCCTCATCTTTGAGTTTTTAACTTTACGAATTCACATGGCATGTATTTTCTTGGTTTTTGCTTCCTTCTTCTGTTGGTTCTTATTGTGGCAATAACTGCTTTGTGGTCTGTGTTTAAACCTAAGTTGAGCACTGCCCTTGCATCTAATATACTTCTCTTTCTGTTATTCCTTGTTAATATAAAATTAATTTGGTTTTGGTATCTAAATCGTTCCATTTATACCAGGTGTATATTTGTGAGGCTTTGTGTTTATAAAATGTGTTTGTTATATAGAGGTCGTGTTGGCTGCATAGCTCTATCAGTCTACTTCCATTATCATTTCTTTCATTATGTTGGTCTTAAAATGCTCCATGATGTTTTTCTACCCCGTTTTGTTATATCCTAGTCTTGCATTGAAGTCTCCCATAACTATAATGTAGTCCTGCTTCTCTATTTTTTTTTAGTACGTCATGGATGTCTTCGAAGAACTCCTCGCATTCTTGCTCATTTTTGTTTGTATTACATGGTGCATATATTTGTACATGTGTAGTAATTGTCTGTTCTTTTATTCCCACTGTTATGATTCTTTCTGATATATATGTTATTTCTAGTATTCCACTTGCTAGCCATGGTTCAATGACTATTTCTACACCATGTCTTGTCCTTTCTTGCTGTTCCACTCCAGAGTAGACAAACATGTAACTGTGGTGGATCTCCTTGCATCCTCCTGTCTGTTCTTTTATTCCCACTGTTATGATTCTTTCTGATATATATGTTATTTCTAGTATTCCACTTGCTAGCCATGGTTCAATGACTATTTCTACACCATGTCTTGTCCTTTCTTGCTGTTCCACTCCAGAGTAGACAAACATGTAACTGTGGTGGATCTCCTTGCATCCTTCGCCCCTTAATTCTGGTGTCCGCTATTCCCAGCAGTCCAATTTTGTTCTTTTCCATTGTTTCTATAAGTTCTCCTTTGCTTTTAAAACTGCACATATTCATTGTGCCCATTTTTTGAATCGCTGATCTATCTTGTAGTCCATTAACATTGCCAGGTTCCATTTGGGTCATTCTGATTATTCTTCCTAGTTTTTCTACAAGCAGTATGAAAATCCCCTGCCGGCTTGCTAGACCAGTCGCAGGTTTAGGTAAAAAATCTGACAAAGGGGAGTCTATCCAACTGGCGAGCCAGAGCCCTATTGGCGCATAACCTCGTTGCCATTGTTAACCAGTCTACACCACATGGAGGTGAGGCTGTGAGTGCCGATTAGTCTATCAAAATATGGGGCTAGCACCACATATCTAATACGAACTCAAGACGTGTTAAATGGTCCTTTACTATAATTCTTCTTCTTTCGTTCGCTTGAAATTTATATATAACTGCAATGTTGTCTCTTGTATGAATTTAACTGTCCTTTTCAGTTCATTCAGTGGTCCATAGAGTTTATCTTCCACTGTCGCTTCTATAGGCCAGAAGGTTTGCCTAGATATGTCATATTTTGAGCAGTCTTGGAGCATGTGCTCTGCTGTCTGTGATGCCAGTCCACATGTACACATGGCTGATTCACAAATCTTGAATTTGGTAAACATGTGGTTGTGTAATCTATTAGTGTCCTGTTCTGAGGCGCAGAATAATGATTTGTTCTGGTCTGTCCATAACGTGGTAGTCGTCTTGAGCAGGTTTTGGTGGCTTTCTGACTGATATGATCATGCTTTTCTTTTGGTGGTATGTAACATGCACATCAGAATGTTCTTCTATTGCTCCTTCCTTAGCCAATCAATCAGCTCTCTCGTTTCTGGGTACTCCATAGTGAGATGGCATCCACTGTATGGTGACCTTATGCTGGCTGCCAAGTTCAGAAAGTAGTGTCCGTAGTACTAGCAATTTCCCAGACAGGAGCGCCTAAAAAACTGATTTTGCATCTGTCAATAGCACCACAGGTTGTGTACCATGGCCTGTATTTAGTAATTTCTCTGTTGCTATCTTGATTGCCTGGATTTCTGTATCATAGTTATGGCAGTACTTTCCTGTTGGTACTCTGGCCGTGTCCTTTGTATTATTTGGGTATTCTATGCACACTCCCGCTCAATTTCGAACAGCATTTTGTGCTGACCCATCTGTGTAGACTCGGATCCAGAGGACCTGTGGGTTTTTTTCATCAAGGAAGCTGAGATTGGCTGTTCTGCGTTGTACACAGTTCTGTTCTTCCTTGTCAAATATTTCTCTCACTTTTGTCTGGATGTGTAGTGATATTCTATGCTCCTCTCTCCATGGGGTTCATTCTGGAATAGTTTTCAGGGGGATACCAACTGTGGGCAGAAAGGTGGTTTCTCTGCAGTGGCTCTTCTATTCTGCTTCTATTCTTTTTCTCTGGCTCTTCTATTGTGCAAGTATGCTTTCACCCATTTGTACATTCTTCCATTGACTTTATATTTTCTCAGTTCCTTCATTAAACCTTCTTTCCATACTCTGTCAAAGACTTTCTTTAGATCTAACCATGCTGCAAGCACCAATGTCTTTTCTTGGAATGCATCCTCAATTTCTAAAGAGAGGTACGTTGTCTGATCTTCCGAAGAGTAACAATGCCTAAAGCCAGCTTGCTGTGGCACAAAGATGTTTTAACTTTCAATGTACCACGGCAGGTTGTGATTGATGATGTGCTCCATTGTTTTGCAGAGACAGCTGATTGGTCTGTAGCTGGAGGCACTGAAACTGTCTTTCCCTGACTTTAGGAGGGGTATCATGACTGCTTCTCTCAAGACCTGTGGAACGCTGCCTAAGGCCAGCAGATATTGAAGATCTGCAGCAGTTTTGTTTTGGCCATTGTTCCTAGGTTCTTGAACATTTCATTGGAGATGTTGTCGGCTCCTGGTGACTTTCTCATTTTCGGTTTTGATATTGCTAGATCCAGTTCGCTGATTGTGATAGGTGCCTCCAACATCTCATGTACTATTTCATTTTGTCCTGTATGTTGCCATATCTGTTGAGTATCTTGTTGTTTCTTTGGACTAATTTCGATGTTGTTATCTTAAGCAAATGAGTCCGCAAAATGGTGAGCTGCTTGCTTTCCTGTTAAGATATTTGTGTCTTTATGTAGCGCAATATTTGAGTTTCTCCCTATGCCCTCATTGCTAAGTTGTTTTATTAGCTTCCACAACTTCCTTGTTTCTCTTTCAAAGTTTGGTGACTCTGTTTTCTCCTGCCAGCTTTTCCGTCTAGACTGCAGTTAACCCTTTGAAATGTGACTTTTGCGTACTGGTATTTATTGTGGTGCTCTTGGCTTGGTTTGACCTCTGCTTGCTTTCTACATACTTCTACATCATTATACAAATGTTCCAGTTCACTACTCCAGTACGGTTTATATTGTTTGCGAGCTCCTCTTGGTACTGTTTCTCATGCTACCTGTAGTATGCATTTCCCAAACACTTCAACTATTTTATTTATGTCTTTATCTGTGTTCAGATTTATAACCAGTATGCTGATGAAATGTTTGTACATTGCCCAATCTGCTTTCTTGTAGTTCCACCTGCTGCTTTCACTTACAAGTTCATTTTCGACAGTCACAAAGACTGGTCGATGGTAACTGCCACCAAGTTGTTTCCCAACAATTTATGTTATGTTCTATTCCAGGCCTGGAGAATGAAAAGCCAGGTCAGGTGTAGTTGTAGTGTGCCATGATTTCAAGTAAAAGGTATGTGGGTCAGGCGGCTTGTTAATCAAGATGAATCTATTCTCATCCTGCCAGTCTTCTAGTCTCCTCTCGTGTCTATGTGATCATAGCCCCAGCTTTGAGCGTGGCTGTTGAAATCACCACACACAGTCACGTTTTCTTTTAATGGGAGTGTATCCAGTGCCTGTGGGCAGTCACTTGGACAGTTGTAATTGATGAGATGTAGATCTGTATTGTCTGTCTTAAGTTTAAGTGTCTGACACTCAGCCCCTTCCATGTAAACTTCAGTTTGGGAAGCAGTGATGTTATTTTTTACAAGTGTCAATATACCACATTTTCGCCTGTCCTTTTGGGCAGATCTGTAACACTGGTAGCCTCTTATTTTGAAGGCTATATTTTCATTGAGGTGAGTTTCTTGCAAGCAACATACACTTACTTTTTCTTGGTTCAAGATTTATTCTAGCGCTATTTTTTTGTTGCTGACTTCCTCCGCATTCCAGTGCATTATTTTTAGTCCTTGTTTGGCATGGCCAGACGCCTTATTCTCAGATCCCCTGGCTCCACAGGACATCTGAGATGGATCTCCAGTCGTTGTAGTTGGACCCTTTTGAGGCATAGAGCCCGGTACTGCACCTGCCGGCGGGTCCATAGCAGGGCGAACATCATAACATTTTGCAGTAAGCAACATATTTCATCTTGTAATTGCTTGGCATTCTGATTTCTATGGTGCATCTCCTGACTGGTTGGCTCAGAATTAAGCACCTTTCCTTTGCTGGAGTAGATGGTGATCTAACTCGAATTTAGATATGAGTGCGTACACGTCTGCTCATGTCTGTACATGAAAACAAATCCAGAGCCAGAGACTCGCCGTCGCACTTTCTCCTGTTAGTTAAAACAGTTCCGCCACGTGGAGGTCAAGAGTTGGAATTTCGCTACCAGAGGTGATGAATGAAAAAGCCACGGGGTATTTTGCAAGGTTGGGAGCTCACCCTAACTCTGCACCCCCGACTATATAACAGTAATTTGGAACCACTTTACTACAATTAATGCCTGCTTCATATTTCTTGAAGCCCTCTTTAATTTACTGGGTCTTATTGTTAGTTTTATCATTGCTGAAACAAAATTTCTACTGCAATCTGCTCCTGATAGTAAGCTGTTCACATGTATTAAATATTGTGTTATTTTGTATGCAATATGTTTTGCAAAATTCTGACAAATCATTCACAGTTTTTGTGGAGAGAGAGAGAGAGAGAGAGAGAGAGAGAGAGAGAGAGAGAGAGAGAGAGAGAGAGAGAGAGAGAGAGAGAGAGAAGAGAGGAGAGAGAGAGAGAGAGAGGGAGAGAGAGAGAGAGACAGACAGACAGACAGACAGACAGACAGACAGACAGACAGACAGACAGACAGACAGAGACAAAGTCTCTCTCACAGAAAGCATATGCTGAGCACAGACGAGCAGCTACTTGTGCCAGCTTTTCACATACACTTTTGAAAAGAAATATTCAGACAAATCATTCACAGAAGCAATAGTTTTTATGAACCACGATACACAAACCTAACATTCATTTTGTGCTGAAATGTAAACTCTCTGACTTTGATATTAAAATTATTATAGTGAAATTATACAATGTTGGGGTAAAAGATAGTACAATTTGATAGTGCAGTTTATAATGAGATGCTGTTTGAAAGGAGTTGGAAAATGTTTTGTAAGCATGATGTTTACAAAACATTCTCCAACTCCTTTCAAACAGCATCTCATTATAAACTGCATTATCGGATCAGATTTTATGGGCAACAGTTACGTTATTTTTTTTTTAGCAATAATATGAAATAAAAATAATTAATATGGATAATAGTAAGGCTACAAAAGGAGGAACAAATGCACTGACCATCGTATCAGGTTTTGGGCTCGAGCCATTAGATTGTGTTTGGATTTCTGTCACCTAGATGGTTGAAATATAAATGAAAAAGAGTTTTTACAAAAACATTATTCACTATCATGCAAAATTCATTGTAAAAACTACGTGTTTTTTTTTTCTTAAACAAACTGAACCTGAAACTTCAAAAAGCTTTGGATACTCAAATCCTGAAAATTGTCTTGAAATTTCAAAACGTATATTTCCTTTCCCTGAAGTTTCAGGACCAGATAAATCAGCTGAATGTCCCATGAGTGTCAGGGAATCTTGGAAACGGCAATTCTTGGGAGCTGTTTGCTAATCTATACGGAAACATTCACTGTTGTCTATCAGACTACCATTGTCTTAACTTAAATTATATTTGTGATCTTTAAGAAGGATTCTGTAATATCTAAGGGTGAATGCTTATAGTGACTTGAATATGATTTTCGTAATCTATCTCATACTTAAGTATATGTGTGGGTCTACCACATATAATATTCTACATTCCTTTTGACACCAACTACTTGTATTCTATGTATTTACATTGTGTGGATGTGTGTGTGTGAAGATTAGTTATGATTCAGTTATCTCTATTAGGGGGTTGGAAGCATATGTGTTGATAGAATATCACTCATCACTCATTTCTTCATTGGCACCTTGCCGTCTTGACAGACAATAGTTTGTGCTTCAAAAAGGCATAATAACTTTTACCTATGGCGGTAGCGAATGTGACTGATAAGGCCAATTCACACTGTAAATGTTCGTTCACAGTGTGTGCATGTGAACACATGGTCATTTCCACCATCATACGTCACACACGCTCGGTGTGTGACTTATCTGCAATCATTTTCTCCTTTGTCTTTATTCCATTTCTGATGTTTGCCCTCCATGCAACACATTCAGCAGTGACTTGCTCCCGATGTGCATTATCAATGCCGGTATCAATCGTGTCCCGTTTACACACAACTTTGTATCATAGTAGAGGCCAGCCCTGAGATCTCTTACCCATCTGTAATTCACCAAAAAAGATGTCCTTTGGTATTCTACCATCATCCATCTTCCTAAGATGTCCTATCCATCTAAGTCTATGAAGACTGAGCATGGAATAAACAGTAACACAACCTGATGTTTCCAATACTTCAGTATTTGTGATTTTGTCTTGCCACTTAATAAAAAAGAATTATTCGCAGACACCGCATATGAAAGCTGTTTAAACGTTTCTCTTGGTGTGAGTAAGTTGTCCAGGCTTCACTGCCATAAAGAAGAGTACTAAGGACACAGGCTTGATAGACAAGGACTTTTGTTTTTGCGTTAAGCTTCCTGTTCTCCCAGACTCTTTTTCTTAACCTGCTCATTGTTGTTGCTGCCTTACCAATCCGGATGTTGATTTCCTGATCTAGGGATAATTTGCTATTAACCACTGATCCTAGATATGTAAAATGGTCAGATATGACTGAGCTACTGTATGACAGTAGACGGTACTACCTGCTTTCTGTCAGCGCTGATTGTTGGGCATCGCTTACCAAACCTGACACCCCATTGTGCCAACGGTTTCAGGCAGAAGAGCGCAAGTGGGAGGGTACAAGCCTTATCCTGGTGCGAGGAAATGCAACCTAAAGACAAAATGTCATGGCAGGGCAGACCAGGCCCTAAGCCTTGGTTGGCAGCTGGTCTAGGATCGAAGCCCTGACAGGCGGACAGCTAGAGCATTGCTTTGCTGATCCGGCAGCTTCTGCAGCTTGTCTTGTTCCAGATGTATAGGTGTTACCTTTCCTCTGGAGTGAACTAGTCAGGTCGAGAGAGGGATCATGCTGCTTGGGCAACACATGGTCTCTATATTTCAGTCCAGACTTTGTGCTATGGAGAGGCAATAACTCCGTCCCTGGTCTTAACCGGTCTCGGAATCAAAGCGAGAGGTAACTGTTACGGGTTTGAAGTCCTTGTCATTTGGCGTAGACATGGGGCGCCACGCGTTGCCTCTGATGGTGGAAAACACCTACAGGTGTCACTGATCAGCTACCGCCCTCCTCAAGCTGGGCAGCCCCCGGCCAATTGGGTGCTCATCAGCCACAGCCTGCCTGCTTCAATGGGTGCTTGGGGCTAGGACAAAATCTGAATCGCAGACTGTAAAACCAATGCACCAGGTACTAATAAAAAGTAAAATAGAAACCTCAAGCTACAGCTTGCAACCTGGAATGTAAGAACCACGTGTACAGGATTTTCAACTGACTTGACAAATATTGACGATGTGAGAAAAACGGCTGTGATTGATGCCGAACTCAATCTCTTAACATTGATATTGTTGGCCTGCAGGAGACTCACCTTGCTGAGGAAGGGTCACTCAGGGAAAACAATTACACCTTTTTTTGGAAGGGTAGAGGGCAGGCAGAAAAAAGGCAACATGATGTGGGCTTTGCAGTGAAGAATTCGCTACTGGGAATTATTGATATCCCAAATGGAGTTAATGAAAAATATTATCCCTGCGCATGGCAACCTCTTGTGGTTTTGCCAACATTATCACTGCATATGCACTGACACTCCCTCTGATGATGTGACGGATACGTTCTATGAGGAGCTAGACTCTGTGATCAAGGCAGTTCCAAAATCTGAATACATTTATATGCTCGGTGATTTCAATGCTCGTGTGGGCAAGGACTCGAGTTCATGACAAGTGTGCCTTGGAAAATACAACATCGATCACATGAATGAAAATGGGCAAAGGCTGCTGGAGCATTGCACTAGAAATGACCTATGTATTACAAACTCCTTTTTTAAAACAAAAGAGCTGCATAAAGTCACATGGAAACATCCAAGATACGGCCATTGGCATAAACTGAACTTCATTATCACACGGAGACATCATCATTAACTCGATGTTACCACAGTGCTGACTGTGATACAGATCATTCTTTGGTTGTTGCAAGGGTTAGACTAAGACAGTGGTTCTCAACCTTTTTTGGCCCATTCCCCCCTTCACCATATTTTCAGAACGCCATTCCCCCCCTTCCTATCAAAAATTTGGCCCGTTCCCCCCTTCACCGTATTTTCAGAACGTCATTTCCCCCCCCCCCCCTTTCATATTTCCTATCTAAAAATCCCCTCACCCCTATACAGTATATGTAAAAGTGGAAGGTAAATGTAATAGCATATACTAAAACAAGTCTAGACATCCACATAAAACATGATTTGTGGGTCTATTTACTTTATAAAATGAATTTTAGAAGGACGAGACATACATAACTGTAAAGTATGAAGGGAAAAACTATGTCAAGTAATCAGTTCTTGTATTAACACGATCTTGAAATTGGCTGTTCAAAGAACTGCCTCCATCTTATTAGGATTTGTTTTTGTTAATTTATTGGCTCTCCTTGTTCGCTGTTAATTATTTAAGTTGGGTCAAAGGGTTCTCCTCTGATTCTCATTGCACTGATCTTTTTTTAGAAGTTTCTAGTTGCCTCTTTGTAGTTATTTTTAGGGTTTCTCCATATTCCTCCCAGTCTTTTTTGTTTTTCTCTCTTTACTATTCTATTAACATGTCTTCTTGCAATTCTATAATCTATGTAATCTGTTTGCTCTTCACCCACTTTTTACATTTTTCCTTTTACAGATTTCTTTACCTCTACGTTCCACCAACTTGTTTATTTATCCGTGTTTTGCGTTTTTTCGTGGTTCCACAGGTTATGTTTGCAGTATTTAAAATGGTTGATTTGAACATCAACCATTCTTCTTCCACTGTTTTTCTTTTTATAGGTAATTTTACAAAGATTTCAATTAGTTCTTTCTCATATTTCGTCACTGCCTCGTCTTTGAGGTTTTTAACTTTACGGATTCACATGGCATGTATTTTCTTGGCCTTTGCTTCCTTCTTCTGTTGGTTCTTATTGTGGCAACAACTGCTTTGTGGTTTGTGTTTAAACCTAAGTTGAGCACTGCCCTTGCATCTAATATACTTCTCTTTCTGTTATTCCTTGTTAATATAAAATCAATTTGGTTTTGGTATCTAAATCATTCCATTTATACCAGGTGTATATTTGTGAGGCTTTGTGTTTATAAAATGTGTTTGTTATACAGAGGTTGTGTTGGCTGCATAGCTCTATCAGTCTACTTCCATTATCATTTCTTTCATTATGTTGGTCTCAAAATGCTCCAAGATGTTTTTCTATGCCCGTTTTGTTATATCCTATCTTGCATTAAAGTCTTCCATAACTATAATGTAGTCCTGCTTCTCTATTTTTTTTTAGTACGTCATGGATGTCTTTGTAGAACTCCTCGCATTCTTGCTCATTTTTGTTTGTATTACATGGTGCATATATTTGTACATGTGTAGTAATTGTCTGTTCTTTTATTCCCACTATTATATTCTTTCTGATATATATGTTATTTCTAGTATTCCACTTGCTAGCCATGGTTCAATGACTATTCCTACACTATGTCTTGTCCTTCTTGTTGTTCCACTCCAGAGTAGACAAACATGTAACTGTGGTGGATCTCCTTGCATCCTCGCCCCTTAATTCTGGTGTCCGCTATTCCCAGCAGTCCAAGTTTGTTCTTTTTCATTGTTTCTATAAGGTCTCCTTTGCTTTTAAAACTGCACATGTTCATTGTGCCCATTTTTTGAATCGCTGATCTATCTTGTAGTCCATTAACATTGCTAGGTTCCATTTGGGTCATTCCGATTATTCTTCCTAGTTTTTCTACAAGCAGTATGAAAATCCCCTGCCGGCTTGCTAGACCAGTCGCAGGTTTAGGTAAAAAATCTGACAAAGGGGAATCTATCCAACTGGTGAGCCAGAGCCCCATTGGCGCATAACCTCGTTGCCATTGTTAACCAGTCTACACCACATGGAGGTGAGGCTGTGAGTGCCGATTAGTCTATCAAAATATGGGGCTAGCACCACATATCTAATACGACTCAATACGTGTTAAATGGTCCTTTACTATAATTCTTCTTCTTTCGTTCGCTTTAAATTTATCTATAACTGCAATGTTGTCTTTTGTATGAATTTAACTGACCTTTTCAGTTCATTCAGTGGTCCATAGAGTTTATCTTCCAATGTTGCTTCTATTGGCCAGAAAGTTTGCCTAGATATATAATATTTTGGGCAGTCTTGGAGCATGTGTTCTGCTGTCAGTGATGCCAGTCCACATGTACACATGGCTGATTCACAAATCTTGAATTTGGTAAACATGTGGTTGTGTAATCTATTGTGTCCGATTCTGAGGCGCAGAATAATGATTTGTTCTGGTCTGTCCATAACTTGGTAGTCATCTTGAGCAGGTTTTGGTGGCTTTCTGACTGATATGATCATGCTTTTCCTATGGTGGCATGTAACAGGCACATCAGAATGTTCTTCTATTGCTCCTTCCTTAGCCAATAGATCAGCTCTCTCGTTTCTGGGTACTCCATAGTGAGATGGCATCCACTGTATGGTGACCTTATGATGGCTGCCAAGTTCAGAAAGTAGTGTCCGTAGTACTGGCAATTTCCCAGACAGGAGCGCCTAAAAAACTGATTTTGCATCTGTCAATAGCACCACAGGTTGTGTACCATGGCCTGTATTTAGTAATTTCTCTGTTGCTATCTTGATTGCCTGGATTTGTGTGTCATAGTTATGGCAGTACTTTCCTGTTGGTACTCTGGCCGTGTCCTTTGTATTAGTTGGGTATTCTATGCACACTCCCGCTCAATTTCGAACAGCATTTTGTGCTGACCCATCTGTGTAGACTCGGATCCAGGGGACCTGTGGGTTTTTTTTCATCAAGGAAGCTGAGCGTGGCTGTTCTGCGTTGTACACAGTTCTGTTCTTCCTTGTCAAATATTTCTCTCACTTTTGTCTGGATGTGTAGTGATATTCTATGCTTCTCTCTCCATGGGGTTCATTCTGGAATAGTTTTCAGGGGGATACCAACTGTGGGCAGATAGGTGGTTTCTCTGCAGTGGCTTTTCTATTCTGCTTCTATTCTTTTTCTCTGGTTCTTCTATTGTGCAAGTATGCTTTCACCCATTTGTACATTCTTCCATTGTCTTTATAGTTTCTCAGTTCCTTCATTAAACCTTCTTTCCATACTCTGTCAGACTTTCTTTAGATCTAACCATGCTGCAAGCACCAATTTCTTCTCTTGGAATGCATCCTCAATTTCTTAAGAGAGGTAGGTTGTCTGATCTTCAGTAGAGTAACAATGCCTAAAGCCAGCCTGCTGTGGCACAAATATGTTTTCATTTTCAATGTACCACGGCAGGTTGTGATTGATGATGTGCTCCATTGTTTTGCAGAGACAGCTGATTGGTCTGTAGCTGGAGGCACTGCAACTGTCTTTCCCTGACTTTAGGAGGGGTATCATGACTGCTTCTCTCAAGACCTGTGGAACGCTGCCTAAGGCCAGCAGATATTGAAGATCTGCAGCAGCTTTGTTTTGGCCATTGTCGTAGGTTCTTGAACATTTCATTGGAGATGTTGTCGGCTCCTGGTGACTTTCTCATTTTCAGTTTTGATATTGCTAGATCCAGTTCGCTGATTGTGATAGGTGCCTCCAAGATCTCATGTACTATTTCATTTTGTCCTGTATGTTGCCATATCTGTTGAGTATCTTGTTGTTTCTTTGGACTAATTTCGATGTTGTTATCTTAAGCAAATGAGTCCGCAAAATGGTGAGCTGCTTGCTTTCCTGTTAAGATATTTCTGTCTTTGTGTAGCGCAATCTTTGAGTTTCTCCCTATGCCCTCATTGCTAAGTTGTTTTATTAGCTTTCACAACTTCCTTGTTTCTCTTTCAAAGTTTGGTGACTCTGTTTTCTCCTGTCAGCTTTTCCATCTAGACTGTAGTTAACCCTTTGAAATGTGACTTTTGCATACTGGTATTTATTGTGGTGCACTTGGCTTGGTTTGACCTCTGCTTGCTTTCTACATACTTCTACAACATTATGCAACTGTTCCAGTTCACTACTCCAGTACAGGTTTATATTGTTTGCGAGCTCCTCTTGGTACTGTTTCTCATGCTGCCTGTAGTATGCATTTCCCAAACTCTTCAACTATTTTATTTATGTCTTTATCTGTGTTCAGATTTATAACCAGTATGCTGATGAAATGTTTATACATTGCCCAATCTGCTTTCTTGTAGTTCCACCTGCTGCTTTCACTTACAAGTTAATTTTCGACAGTCACAAAGACTGGCCGATGGTCACTGCCACCAAGTTGTTTCCCAACAATTCGTGTTATGTTCTATTCCAGGCCTGGTGAATGAAAAGCCAGGTCAGGTGTACTTGTAGTGTGCCATGACATGTGGGTCAGACAGCTTGTTAATCATGATAAATCTATTCTCATCCTGCCAGTCTTCCAGTCTCCTCTTGTGTCTATGTGATCATAGCCCCAGCTTTGAGCGCGGCTGTTGAAATCACCACACACAGTCACGTTTTCTTTTAATGGGAGTGTGTCCAGTGCCTGTGGGCAGTCACTTGGACAGTAGTATTTGATGAGATGTAGATCTGTATTGTCTGTCTTAAGTTTAAGTGTCTGACACCCAGCCCCTTCCATGTAAACTTCAGTTTGGGAAGCAGTGATGTTATTTTTTACAAGTGTCAATATACCACATTTTTCGCCTGTCCTTTTGGGCAGATCTGTTAACACTGGTAGCCTCTGATTTTGAAGGCTATATTTTCATTGAGGTGAGTTTCTTGCAAGCAACATATGCTTACTTTTTCTTGGTTCAAGATTTATTCTAGCACTATTTTTTGTTGCTGACTTCCTCGACATTCCAGTGCATTACTTTTAGTCCTTGTTTGGCATGGCCAGACGCCTTATTCTCAGATCCCCTGGCTCCACAGGACATCTTAGATGGATCTCCAGTCGTTGTAGTTGGACCCTTTTGAGGCATAGAGCCCGGAACTGCACCTGCCGGCGGATCCATAGTAGGGCGAACATCATAACCTTTTGCAGTAAGCAACATATTTCATTTTGTAATTGCTTGGCATTCTGATTTCTATGGTGCATCTCCTGACTGGTTGGCTCAGAATTAAGCACCTTTCCTTTGCTGGAGTAGACGGTGATCTAACTCGAATTTAGATATGAGTGCATACACACATCTGCTCATGTATGTACACGCAAACAAATCCAGAGCATTCTGGTTTTTATATGGCGCCAGAGACTCACCGTCGCCCTTTCTCCTGTTAGTTAAAACAGTTCCGCCACGTGGAGGTCAGGAGTTGGAATTTCGCTACCAGAGGTGATGAATGAAAAAGCCACGGCTTATTTTGCAAGGTTGGGAGCTCACCCTAACTCTGTGCCCCCGGCTATATAACAGTAATTTGGAACCACTTTACTACAATTAATGCCTGCTTCAAATTTCTTGAAGCCCTCTTTAATTTACTGGGTCTTATTATTAGTTTTATAATTGCTGAAACAAAATTTCTACTGCAATCTGCTCCTGATAGTAAGCTGTTCACATGTATTAAATATTGTGTTATTTTGTTTGCAATAGTTTTGCAATATTCAGACAAATCATTCACAGTTTTTATGGGAAGAAAGAGCGAGAGAGAGTGAGTGAGTGAGTGAGTGAGTGAGAGAGAGAGAGAGAGAGAGAGAGAGAGAGAGAGAGAGAGAGAGAGAGAGAGAGAGAGAGAGAGAGAGAGAGAGAGAGAGACAGACAGACAGACAGACAGACAGACAGACAGACAGACAGACAGACAGACAGACAGACAGACAGACAGACAGACAGACAGACAGACAGACAGACAGAGACAAAGTCTCTCTCACAGAAAGCATATGCTGAGCACAGACGAGCAGCTACTTGTGCCAGCTTTTCACATACACTTTTGAAAAGAAATATTCAGACAAATCATTCACAGAAGCAATAGTTTTTATGAACCACGATACACAAACCTAACATTCATTTTGTGCTGAAATGTAAACTCTCTGACTTTGATATTAAAATTATTATAGTGAAATTATACAATGTTGGGGTAAAAGATAGTACAATTTGATAGTGCAGTTTATAATGAGATGCTGTTTGAAAGGAGTTGGAGAATGTTTTGTAAGCATGATGTTTACAAAACATTCTCCAACTCCTTTCAAACAGCATCTCATTATAAACTGCATTATCGGATCAGATTTTATGGGCAACAGTTAAGTTATTTTTTTTTAGCAATAATATGAAATAAAAATAATTAATATGGATAATAGTAAGGCTACAAAAGGAGGAACAAATGCACTGACCATCGTATCAGGTTTTGGGCTCGAGCCATTAGATTGTGTTTGGATTTCTGTCACCTAGATGGTTGAAATATAAATGAAAAAGAGTTTTTACAAAAACATTATTCACTATCGTGCAAAATTCATTGTAGAAACTACGTTTTTTTTTTTTCTTAAACAAACTGAACCTGAAACTTCAAAAAGCTTTGGATACTCAAATCCTGAAAATTGTCTTGAAATTTCAAAACGTATATTTCCTTTCCCTGAAGTTTCAGGACCAGATAAATCAGCTGAATGTCCCATGAGTGTCAGGGAATCTTGGAAACGGCAATTCTTGGGAGCTGTTTGCTAATCTATACGGAAACATTCACTGTTGTCTATCAGACTACCATTGTCTTAACTTAAATTATATTTGTGATCTTTAAGAAGGATTCTGTAATATCTAAGGGTGAATGCTTATAGTGTCTTGAATATGATTTTCGTAATCTATCTCATACTTAAGTATATGTGTGGGTCTACCACATATAATATTCTACATTCCTTTTGACACCAACTACTTGTATTCTATGTATTTACATTGTGTGGATGCGTGTGTGTGAAGATTAGTTATGATTCAGTTATCTCTATTAGGGGGTTGGAAGCATATGTGTTGATAGAATATCACTCATCACTCATTTCTTCATTGGCACCTTGCCGTCTTGACAGACAATAGTTTGTGCTTCAAAAAGGCATAATAACTTTTACCTATGGCGGTAGCGAATGTGACTGATAAGGCCAATTCACACTGTAAATGTTCGTTCACAGTGTGTGCATGTGAACACATGGTCATTTCCACCATCATACGTCACACACGCTCGGTGTGTGACTTATCTGCAATCATTTTCTCCTTTGTCTTTATTCCATTTCTGATGTTTGCCCTCCATGCAACACATTCAGCGGCGACTTGCTCCCGATGTGCATTATCAATGCCGGTATCAATCATGTCCCGTTTACACACATCTTTGTATCGTAGTAGAGGCCAGCCCTGAGATCTCTTACCCATCTGTAATTCACCAAAAAAGATGTCCTTTGGTATTCTACCATCATCCATCTTCCTAAGATGTCCTATCCATCTAAGTCTATGAAGACTGAGCATGGAATAAACAGTAACACAACCTGATGTTTCCAATACTTCAGTATTTGTGATTTTGTCTTGCCACTTAATAAAAAAGAATTATTCGCAGACACCGCATATGAAAGCTGTTTAAACGTTTCTCTTGGTGTGAGTAAGTTGTCCAGGCTTCACTGCCATAAAGAAGAGTACTAAGGACACAGGCTTGATAGACAAGGACTTTTGTTTTTGCGTTAAGCTTCCTGTTCTCCCAGACTCTTTTTCTTAACCTGCTCATTGTTGTTGCTGCCTTACCAATCCGGATGTTGATTTCCTGATCTAGGGATAATTTGCTATTAACCACTGATCCTAGATATGTAAAATGGTCTACCATCTCTAGTTTGGCATCATCAATAAAGATTGATGGTACCCCATGTGCACCTTGTGACATAATCTGTGTCTTCTTTTTGCTAATTGTTAAACCAAATTCAGAACAAGCATTGGAGAATGCAGATAGTAGACATTGTAATTCGTCCTCAGAGTGAACCTAACTGCAGCATCATCTGCAGAAAGCAACTCTCTGATCAGTACCCTCCTTATTTTGGTCTTGGCCTTCAATCTCTGAGCATTGTAGAGGCCACCATCTGAGCGTGAGTGAATGTATGATGGAATATATTTAGGCCTCAAAAGGGAAGATTCACTTCCTTCAAATATGTAAGGCATATAGCTGGGATATCTGGTGGAAAAGGGAAACCCTATCCAACCCTGCTACAAGATGTGCATGGGGGGGGGGGGGGGGGGAGAAGGGCTCAAACAAAATCCTATTTATCTAATTCCTGTCTTGACAATTCCAGCAGTCAGGTCTTAGTCAGATATGACTGAGCTACTGTATGACAGTAGACGGTACTACCTGCTTTCTGTCAGCGCTGATTGTTGGGCATCGCTTACCAAACCTGACACCCCATTGTGCCAACGGTTTCAGGCAGAAGAGCGCAAGTGGGAGGGTACAAGCCTTATCCTGGTGCGAGGAAATGCAACCTAAAGACAAAATGTCATGGCAGGGCAGACCAGGCCCTAAGCCTTGGTTGGCAGCTGGTCTAGGATCGAAGCTCCGACAGGCGGACAGCTTAGAGCATTGCTTTGCTGATCCGGCAGCTTCTGCAGCTTGTCTTGTTCCAGATGTATAGGTGTTACCTTTCCTCTGGAGTGAACTAGGCAGGCCGAGAGAGGGATCATGCTGCATGGGCAACACATGGTCTCTATATTTTAGCCCAGGCTTTGTGCTATGGAGAGGCAATAACTCCATCCCTGGTCTTAACCGGTCTCGGAATCAAAGCGAGAGGTAACTGTTACGGGTTATAAGTCCTTGTCAATTGGCGTAGACATGGGGCGCCACGCGTTGCCTCTGACGGTGGGAGACACCTACAGGTGTCACTGATCAGCTACCGCCCGCCTCAAGCTGGGCAGCCCCCGGCCAATTGGGTGCTGATCCGCCACAGCCTGCCTGCTTCAATGGGTGCTTGGGGCTAGGACAAAATCTGAATCGCAGGCTGTAAAACCAATGCACCAGGTACTAATAAAAAGAAAAATAGAAACCTCAAGCTACGGCTTGCAACCTGGAACGTAAGAACCATGTGTCCAGGATTTTCCACTGACTTGACAAATATTGACGATGTGAGAAAAACGGCTGTGATTGATGCCGAACTCAATCGTCTTAACATTGATATTGCTGGCCTGCAGGAGACTCGCCTCGCTGAGGAAGGGTCACTCAGGGAAAACAATTACACCTTTTTTTGGAAGGGTAGAGGGCAGGCAGAAAAAAAGGCAACATGGTGTGGGCTTTGCAGTGAAGAATTCGCTACTGGGAATGATTGATATTCCAGCTGGAGGTAATGAAAGACTATTATCCCTGCGCTTGGCAACCTCTTGTGGTTTTGCCACCATTATCACTGCATATGCACCGACACTCGCTTCCTCTGATGATGTGAAGGATACGTTCTATGAGGAGCTAGACTCTGTGATCAAGGCAGTTCCAAAATCCGACTACATTTATATGCTCGGTGATTTCAATGCTCGTGTGGGCAAGGACTCGAGTTCATGGCCAGTGTGCCTTGGAAAATACAACATCGGTCGCATGAATGAAAATGGGCAAAGGCTGCTGGAGCATTGCACCAGAAATGACCTATGTATTACAAACTCCTTTTTTAAAACAAAAGAGCTGCATAAGGTCACATGGAAACATCCAAGATCCGGCCATTGGCATCAGCTGGACTTCATTATCACACGGAGACAACATCTGAACCATACATCATTAACTCGAAGTTACCACAGTGCTGACTGTGATACGGATCATTCTTTGGTTGTTGCAAGGGTTAGACTGAGACCAAAGAGAATCTACACAGCTAAACACAAATCTAGCCCCAGGATTAATATTATTAACACTCACGATCCTGGAAAGTGCTTTGAGTTTCAACAGCAACTTGAAGACGCTTTCACTGATACATCAGAAAATTGTACAGTAAGTGAAAAGTGGAGTAAACTTAAGGAAACTATTTATAAAACAGCGGTAGCGGTTTCACTGTGGATCATAAGAGGCAGGACTGGTTTGCGGCAAACAGCCAAATACTACAGCCCTTGATTGATAAAAAGAAGATAACTCTCTTAAGAAACAAGGAAAGAACAACGCGTAACACTCTGAGTGAGCTGAAGCAAGCTAGGAAGGATGTGCAAAAGGCTGCCAGGCAGTGTGCGAATGACTATTGGATCAAGTTATGTGAGTCCATTCAAAATGCAAGTGATAAGGGAAACATCAGAAGCATGTATGAGGGGATAAAGAAAGCCTGTGGTCCAATGATCAAAAGAAGTGCACCACTGAAAACCTTGACTGGAGAAATCATCACTGATAAGAAACAGCAGATGGATAGATGGGTTGAGCACTATTTGGAGCTTTACTCAAGTGAGACCAAACTAGCGGATGATGCCCTCAACGCCATAGAGGCCCTGCCAACTCTTGACCACCTGGACACACTTCCCACCATAACAGAAGTTAAGTGTGCTATAAATGAACTTGCATCTGGCAAGGCTCCAGGTAAGGATGGGATTCCAATAGAGGTAATCAGGAGTGGGCAAGACACACTCACTCTACAGATCCATCAGCTAATAGAGCTATGCTGACGAGAAGGGCAAGTCCCACAGGACTTCAAAGATTCAAGCATCATAACGCTGTACAAGAACAAGAGCGATCGGAGCGATTGTAACAACTATAGGGTATCTCACTTCTGTGTATTGTTGGGAAAGTATTTGCCAGAATTGTTCTGCGCAGACTTCAAGTCTTATAATAATAATTGCCATAATTGAGATGTCTAACGACTTTGAGTTATCTATCAATGTTGGCACAAGCTTCCGAAAATTCTGTTAGAATGGTTTCTTCTCTTGGACAATGAGCGATTTACTGAGGTTGATTATGTTTATCTTCACTAACCATTTGGCACCGGTCTACCATTGATATATTCTCATTGCGACAAATGCAAGAAAAATGCCAGGGACAAAATTAACCACTGTTATTGCCTTCATCGACTTCACAAAGGCTTTTGATTTGGTCGGTTGTGAGGGTCTGTTCAAAGCACTAAAGAAGATTGGCTACCCACCAACTCTTCTGTCCATTGTGGAATCGTTCCACACAGGCATGAAGAGTATAATCAAGTTTAATGGTGCAACTTCAGAAGAGTTTGAAATCAAGAGTGGAGTTAAGCAAGGTTGTGTACTATCCCCCACCCTCTTTGGGATATACTTTTCGCTTCTACTGAAATATGCATTTCGTGATCAGGATGCTGGTATATACATTCACTCACGCTCAGATGGTGGCCTCTATATTGCTCAGAGATTGAAGGCCAAGACCAAAATTCAGAGGGTACTAATCAGAGATTTGCTTTTTGTGGATGATGCTGCAATCACGACCCACTCTGAGGAAGAATTACAATATCTACTATCTGCATTCTCCAATCCTTGTTCTGAATTTGGTTTAACAATTAACAAAAAGAAGACACAGATTATGTCACAAGGTGCACATGGGGTACCATCAATCTTTATTGACAACGCTGAACTGGAGATAGTAGACCATTTTACATATCTAGGATCAGTGGTAAATAGCAAATTATCCCTAGATCAGGAAATCAACATCCGGATTGGTAAGGCAGCAACAACAATAACCATGTTAGCAAAAGTCTGGGAGAACAGGAAACTTACTGCCAAAACAAAAGTCCTCTTCTACCAAGACTGTGTCCTTAATACTCTTCTTTATAGCAGTGAAACCTGGACAACTTACGCCACCAAGAGAAATGTTTAAACAGTTTTCATATGAATTGTCCGCGAAGAATACTTGGTATTAAGTGGCAAGACAAAATCACAAATACTGAAGTATTGGAAAGATCAGGTTGTGTGACGGTGTGTTCCATGCTCAGTCTTCGTAGACTTATATGGACAGGTGTCACAAAACCACTCAGTTCGCCTTGTGATAATTTTCTGCTAGGTGAAATGTCCAATGAGACACTGGCAGCCTGGTGAAAATTTACTGGTCGAAGGGAAAGAACCAGTAAATACTCAACCCCGACCATAGCGATTGCTCGCCCTTGAAGAAAAATCCAGAAACTTGTTGTGGGAAACTGATTTCCGCCACTACGGATTGCGCAAGTCTGGCGCGCAGCCGCAGTGGTATGTCCAGCACACAAAGAGTCAGTTGTAAGCTGAACTCTCAGGCAGACAGACGGCGGTATGGCCCTGTGACTTGTTATGGAGAGCGGGACGACACATGTCTTGATGAGTTTTAGAGAACTTCGACATCATGTCCTATTGAAATGGCAACGGCTCCCATATCAACTGTTGGCCTGTTTGTGTGAAGGTACGTGTAAAGCCTTTTTTCTTAAGTAAGGCTGTGTCGGTGTTTCGTAACGCGAGACTGCTAGGACGCGGTACTGTACGTCGCTGAGAAAGTAGGTCAGGTGTGAACTGTTGTAGGCTTGTGTTTTCAACCTGTAATTTAAGCCTGTTGCAAACGCGTGTTTACCAGCTTTGTACTGCAAAGATATTTATTAGGTTAGCAGCGCGCGGCTTATTCACAGCCACTGTAGATCGGGCAAATCGGGTCAGGGAAATGAGACCTGTAATTTGAGTTCACACATGGCCAACTTCATGAACTCGAGCGTCGGCAAGTTCGGCGTGGCCGAACCGTTACCGAAGCGCAACTGGAAGTAGATTAAGGAGTCGCATCGTGTATAGCTGTATATATATCGATGAACTCGGGCGAGTAAGACGAATCGAGTGCACCGGTCGGCCGAAACCTCCGAGGTCGTTTCAAGGTCGTATCGGGAGTCGAATCTTCGTGTCACGTGGTGGGGCGACCACTGGCTTTCTTCTTGGCTTTCCTCACATCTGTCTTTTAATTAGTATCCCTCGACGGAATACCAGCTTAATATATAGTGGATTCCTGAGAGGTTGACAATGGGGGAAGTGACTGATGCGACAGGATTGTTCATATGGAACAGGACACCGTTCTAAATGCCCCGACCTGGGACCAGGGAGGGGAGAACGGGGTGTGGATTTCTGCTACAGGGGGATCACCCTGTATATTCTATTGGATCTATTGGATATTGTACCTGCGGCACGGTACGACATAATCTCTGGCGGATAACTGGGAGGGGGTTTCGGATATAATGCCTTCGGCCCTCCTTCAGGGCCATTCTGCTTATGAGTATCACTAACTCACTAACCCTATATGTTATGTAGCAGTTTGCAGGATAGGACAACCTCTCAGCGACAGGGGACAGAACCCTTTGGGCCCACCTCTACTTCAGTCCGGAGAAGATGACGCCGTTCAGTCAGCTACCGGTCCAGTCCTAGGCCCAGTTCATCCTTGGCAGATGCGAGCAGCCAATGAGGGAGTCGAGATCTTTATGGGAAGGATCCGCCTGCTGAGGGACTATGGGTAGGAGTGTATGCGCTGAAGGTAAGCTTGAGTCACACTACTTTCACCGAGTATTGTTCTCCCCAGGTTCTACCTTCCTGAGAGCTAAGTGAAGATCTGGTGACGGGTCCAGTGAGACGGACCAAGGCAAGAGAAGTTGTGAGCAGTCCTTGGGCACCGCAATTATTTCCGAGTGTACCTAACCCGAGAGTCTACATCGGCGTATGGGACCAGCTACAACTTTGCCAGCGAAACGTCATGTAACCAGAACCTGACACTATGGTTTCGATTGTTATTTGGTTAATGATCTTCCACCCAAGGCAAGTACACTTGTCAAGTTCTTGTCCAAGATGTGCAGACTATCTACAGAGCCACCGCCAGTTAATGAACTATTCCATCTTTACCAAGTGCCCAGCCACTCAGGCTTATGTTTATGATTATGCTGGAGAGTTCCTCCACCAGTGACTTGATTGACTTTAGCCAGCATATAGGGAGACAGAGAACTCTCCCCTTTCCAGCAGTCTACGTGCTACGTTGCGGGGGTACATCAGATGATTACAGGTCCCGGCCACGACCAGAGACTTTGGGACATATCTATGAAATAGTGTGAGCCGGTCTTTCAGGTCATCCCAGACAAGAGGTTCAGACTACCCTTGAGTCGACCCGGTCACCGTCCTGGCAAGTTTTAGAAGACAAGATCTGGCCGGAGGCTGGATACACATGGTGAGGCGGTACTCGGTATGACCTGTAGCTTGATCCTCTTGACCTGTCCCGAGGATGATACCTCTACCCTGAGACTGCTCGTGCACATTCCTGTCTTGTCTCACCTATATATAGTGAGGCCTTTCTCAGAGGCATCATCATCATCCTCATTCATCTTGTATAATACACCATCTTCTTTACATAGTTAGATACTAGAGTTGTACCATGTTTTCAAGACGAGGTTTGAAAGGGGTAACGTCCCTTGGTTGCTAGTGAGGGAGATAGTGATCCAAGGGCTGAAGGGATTTTGTGGACTGAGGGCACCTATGTCCCAGGGCTAAAGACATCCCGTTGTTAAAGTGTGATAGCAGGTTCCCCTCACCCCAGGGAGTGTTGTGACAATAGGATATATTAGGAGGATGGATGATGGTAGAATACCAAAGGACATCTTTTTGGTGAATTACAGATAGGTAGGAGATCTCAGGGTCGGCCTCTACTACGATACAAAGATGTGTGTAAGCAGCACATGATTGATACAGGCACTGATAATGCACATTGGGAGCAAGTCGCCGCTGAAAGTGTTGCATGGAGGGCAACTCTCAGAAATGGAATAAAGACAAAGGAGAAAATGATTGCAGATAAAGCACACACAGAGTGTGAGAGACATAAGATGGTGCATGATGGTGGAAATGACCATGTTTTCACATGCATACACTGCGGACAAACATTTGCAGCATGAATTGGCCTTAGCCACACTCGCCACCGCCATGGGTCGTAGTTATTAAGCCTTTTTGAAGCACAATGTACCAAACTATCGTCTGTCAAGACGGAAAGGTGCCAATGGGCCTTGACAATGGTACTACTCTCTAAGACTTGTCTAATTTTGATCAAGGACAGGTTTAGGATCTGTCTGAACGCTCTTCCTCTGAGATATCGGGGATATTCATACAACAGTCCTGTCTCTTAATGATCTGTTCTATCACATTCTAGATACAGCACACACACATTGTATATTTAGTAAAATTTTCTGTGGTGACACCTGTATTTATTACATTACATTTGCACTGATAAATTGTGTTGCGAATAATTGCCAACCACATAACATACAATACTATGGCTGCAACAGACAAATGGTGGTGGAAATTCAGGAGACTGGATGGGAGATATTAATTTTATTATTTGTTGTTATTATTATAGTTACCACTGTATTTGTTATTCAAATTCCATGTGGACCCTTTCGCGTCTTCCACCATTTTAGAACCACGAACAACATACTAACTATAAAAATACTTCACAGGACAAAGTAACATTTCTCATAATATACTGTCTCTGTACATTTACAATCATATTCTCAGTAAATACACTTCACACATCCAGAGTAATGACTACTTAAAAACCATATATTCTAAAATTATAATCACATGATGGCAATCTATGATTTGCCATGGCCAGTCCGTATTCTGATCCGTGTGTCTCTGATTGTCTCAGCTTGAGTGTCCTGTTTTCAAGTCTTTTCTTTCTTGGGTTCAGTTGAAGCATGCAGGTCGCTCCAAGCATATTGCACTTAAAATGTAACAAGAGCTAACTTCAGCTCCTGTTAACATGGTTTACTCTTGACTTCCACCTGGGTCAGAGAATTACTTTGAGGCCCTCAAGAAAGCCCTCTTGAAATGGTTCGAGATGGTAGCTCATACCTATTAGAGCAAGAGGACATCCGGGGAGATATATTGTTTTTGCAGTGCGTCTAAATCGTATTTCCTTAAATGAATGTTGCTCACGGGCTTCTAAAGAATTACAATAACTGCTGACCAGTTAAAAGAACAAATGACAAAACTACTCCAAGTTTTCTGCATGGAAAATGAGGTAGAGAGTTTGGAAGACATACTAAAATTAACAGAATGTACGTTCCAGCTCATGAGGACTGCCACATAGCGGCACGCCACCAATTGGGAAACTGGATTATCCCAGAAAACTAGATGACCACATGAGAAACTAAGGCCGATGTGGACAACGTCATTACACGGCAACGGAGACGCTTCGGGAGAGGACATCAGGACAGCGGTGTTTTGTATGGGCTCCGTGTTGGAGAGGATAGGATCTGGTTGTCGCAATCTTCTAGTGAGCGAGGAAATTGCCTGTTGTCTCACATTCATACAGTGATGGGACCGGGACAGGAATAACCTTTAGACGAGTTAAACGCGGCTAGTAAATCCTTGGGAAAAGATCGACCTTCTTAAAGCAATGGCAGAATTCAGAAACTGAGTCTGTATAACTGTATAACCGCCCGTCCCCGTCTTCAGGGACAGGTTATCATATGGAGTAGTGTTCTTTGTTGTTCTGTGAGAGCATGTAATAAATGCCTGAAATTTCCGTCGGCTGGTTTGCGTCTGTTTCATCAAGGTGAGCGCTGTTTATTATTTTGTTGTTGATTACGAGCAACTTTATGTCTTGGAGTTGAGATGCATCGGCATGTGTCAAGACAAGGACACCCTTACCCCTCATCAGAATGTTCTCGTTCATTTGTTCCTGCAGACTTCATTTTCATTGGTCGTTTTGGAACTTTCTCATGAGGGGTAAGGGTGTCTCAATGAGCTGGAAGGTAAGACTAGCCATGCCATTAAGTGGGGACCCCAAAACAAAATTCTGGCCAGCCAAAATTATACCAACAATCAGCCGCCACAGACAAACCAAGGGTGATGGAGGAGATATTGCAAAACTAACACCTGCCACAACACTGAATTTTGAAAGAAACCCACAAAGACCCAGTATGCAGTCTACATAACTAAAACTGTGGAAAGTATCCGAAGATAAGATACCCCCAGTGGTAGAGAAAACTTAAGTGAATGGACAACAGGTGGAGTGTCTATATAACACCGAGCTACAATTTAACTCCGTAATAGCCTCTCACCTAGTTAGTCCAGAACAGCTCAGGGGGAGAATACTGAGATTCAAAAGACTACAAAAAGCTCCATGTCAATGTCCCTCCCCATTTCCACGGTGGACATAGTTTCTAAATATGTTACTGGAACTATCAAAGCTGCTGTTTTATCTTATCCAATTTTCCCAATGATTCTTGGATTCAGATGTGTGTTCCTATAGGAACCGATATGGCCCTTGATAATGGTGGCCATGCAGACGAGATCACAGGGAGGATCAGAGCCTCAACTTGTATCTATTTTGAAATCTTTGTCCAGTGAGTTGAAAGAGGCTCAATAACAAGATTCTACTTTGTGAACTTATTTTGCCAAGTTGCCTAAATCAAGCGATCCTCCTACGTTCATTCTTTGTCCAATGAGTTAACAGAGGCTCAATAACAAGATTCTACTTTGCGAACTTGTTTTGCCAAGTTGCCTAAATCAAGCGATCCTCCTAAGAGAGGAAACTTTTATATGAAGGGGAAAATGATGTATTGTAGAACAGGTTCAGAGAGCACTAGCATGGTCAGCTTGTAGTTTCTAAGGCCTTCATTTGAGACACACCATTTCATTCAGTGGTCATATGGGTATCAGGGCAACACTCTAGACAGTTTTCTGCCATGATTACTGGCCAGGAATAATTGGAGATGTTAGAAGGTAAGAAAATCCTTTCCTGAGTGTCAGTGTATGGCACCTGTTACTCTGGGAGAAATGCTGGTGATGAGTTCGCCTTTTGAAAACATCACCATTGACATAGTAGGACCTCTTCCTAGAATTAGGAGGAACTGCTACATACTGGCCACGGTATACACCTGTTCAATGTGGGGGGGGGGGGCATACTGGCCGTGGTATACACCTGTTCAATGTGGGGGGCATACTGGCCGTGGTATACACCTGTTCAATGTGGGGGGGGGGGGGGGGGAATGATACCTCTATCGACCATCGATTCAAAAATGTGGCGGATACTTTAGTTGAGGTCTTCACTAGATTGGGTTTTCCCAATCAAATCCTTATGGATAATGGTTCTCAATTTAGGAGGTGGTTGATGGAAGAGGTCTTCCAGATCTTCGATAATGCTCATATCCATAGCCGTCCACATCTTTCTCAATCAAATGGGCAGGTAGAGTGCTTTACTGGGACTTTTATGCCCATGTTGCGTAAACTGGCACAAGATAAACCTAACAGATGGAAAGAGTACATTCCAGTAGCTATGTTCACTTATTGGGAGGTTTTAAATGGCTCCACTTGTCTACCAAGAGCTACTTTGCTGTTTGGTAGACCCATAAAAGGATCATTGAAAGCCTTGTTGGGGTGTTGGACAGATAAGACGACCACTGAGTCTGTGGAATCACCATATGATTGCATGGAAGAGTTGAAGAAGAAGCTCCACATGGGGTGGTCCTTGGTTAACAAGAACACAAAGAATTTTAACCCCCCGACGACTCTTTATACAATAAGAAAGCAAAAGTGTTAGAAGTTTAAGATAGTCTTATTTTTATTGTCCAATGGGAATAATAAATTGGAAATTGGGCTGCAAGGACTTTTTGAGCTCGAGAAACAATGGTCCCAAACCAATTACCAAATTATGATCCAGGGAAAGACGAAGATCTATCATATCAATCTTCTTCATAAGTATGAAGAGAGATCAGACTAAACATCATTGCACCTGATGGTGAAGCAGTGGCAACTGAGGATGAAGAGAACACTGGTGGTGAATATACCTTGCATCCTTGAGAGTCGCATTAAGATGTAATGGTAAACTCCACTCTAAAAGACTTATGGGAAAAGGATTACCATCTGTCAGATGATGTACTGAAAATGCAAAACAAACATCACCATTTACTTGGAAAAAGACTATGCATACTAATGTTTCAGAATAAGTTTCTGGTAGATCTGGTAGATGTAGGATACTGCTTGTAATATGGTTCAGTATTTTATGAATTTGAATGATAAACAAAAATATTTAACAAGACACATAACTTTAGTACCTGTTCATTGTTTTTAGGGCATTTTTCACACAAGGGTGACTGAGCTAAAATTTAAAAAAAATAATAATAAAGACAAAACATTAACAAGCGCATAAGGCAATAGAGTCACAAGTTATAATAACAATGTTATATAGCATCAATAAGATTAACCAATGTTGTTGAAGCTAATATATTAAGGCTTGACCAGAAGAGGAACAGCACACTGCATACATCATCTATGCATTTCCTACCACATTGTTTCTGTATCTCTTTTTTCAATCTGTCATCATCATGTGCCCTGCCACTTGATATAGTAGTTTGTGTCTCTCCACAGATTGTGGCCCTTGATGTTCTGGGTCAACTCTGCTGATATTCCTCCATGCTACAGTCTCAGTCCACCCGGCATCATTTCTCTCGATCTGCCTCTGCCTCTTCTTTCTTATTCCTACTTTTGCATTGAAATTTTCAAGCATTACTTTTATTTCTTGTGATCTGGTTTGAGATATCACCATTTCTACTTAATCATAAAATGTTGGTATTCCTTTATTACTACTGCTTGCTGTTGATGCATATACTTGTAAACTATTTATATCTATAGGTTTGCCTTTGATTTTGACCATAATGATGCTATCTGAAATACAGTAATAACCACTAATTTCGTCAAATATTTGTCTTACTCCATATTTCATGTTTATCACTTCATGAATATATTATGGTTTGTTTGTCTGTTATTACTTTACTGGGAGTCTCTGTGGTGAAGTGGTCAAGCCGTTTGACTCGGACTCCAAAGGTTGTGGGTTCGAGTCCGGGCCGCGTCCTTCAGTTCACGAGTGAAATTTTTCAGGAGACCCCTGTGGGTCGTCGCTAGAGCTACGGAGTTCGTGCTTGGTGTGATGCTTTCCGCGCTGCAGAAAGAGACCGAGCCATATGGGATAAAACCCAGTGCAATGAAGTCGACTCTGTCGACTTTTAAGCAACTTTATTACTTTACTAGATACCCTCATCATCATCCCACTTATCCCTAGGATAAGTCCCTTATCCCTATATCAGTCCCTACTGGACGAGGATGTCCTAAGACAGCCATTAACATCATTCTCCGACTATAATTTGCAGAAATTAATTAAATCTAGGGAAAATAATATGTGGTTTCCCATGCCTTTCACATCCACATGCAAGTATTATACCTCTGCCTTTGACATTAATTTCCAACTGTCAGGACAACTGAGTATTCTGCTCTGCTCAGCTGCAGAGTTGTATACTAATTCAGGTGGATACAGTCCCCAGAGCTGTGTTTGCCACACTGTGGTGTGTTTGCCACACTGTGGTGTGTTTCCCACTCTCTACCAAGTGGAGGTGTATTCTGGATTTTTCCCAAAATAAAGAGCACAGGCTCTCCTCCCTGAGAGAGGGGAGGCTTGACAGCAGACTTGTTTGCAGGTAAGGGACAAGCACGGAACAACACAAGGACAACACAAACGACTGAACGTCTTGCACAGCAGGGGAAAGACATGTGGAGTCATGACCTGGACGGGCCCACCCCTAGAGAATGTTAAGAAGTGAAAGGACCGAAACATTCAAGGATAATCAGTTTGCTCCACAGCAGAGTTTTTATCACTATCTCTTCTGTAATATCTACTGCAAGAGCAAATGTCTGTATTACATTAATATCTAAAGGTTTACCATGGAATTTCACTAATAGCACTTTATCTGAGATGATCCATTATCCTTTAAATGTTTTAGCAGTCTGTTCATCCAACAATAGGTCAACTTCTCTTTTGTATTCCTTCTCTCCTGAGTAAATATAATTATGGATTTAACTAAATATTTCCCCCCAGCACCTGGCCATTGCATTTCACTAATGCCTTTAATTTTTATATGCATTCTATCCATTTAATTCTTGAGGATTTTAGATTTCCATTTTGAATAAGTTTTCTGACATTTCACATTAAAGCTACGAGGGTAAGTTAATGAGTAAGCCACAAATGGCTGTAGAAAAATAACTAAATATGATGACAACTTGAAACCAGTTTATTTTTATACATACATTGTCCCGTTATTTCTCAACATAATTTCCACCAACATTGATGCACTTATCCCATCGTTTTATCAGTCTTTCCAAACCCACTGCACAGAACTGTGTGCTCTGTTTTCTAAACCACATTTTCACTTCAATGACAACTTCGGTGTCATTCGCGAAATGTCTCCCTCCAAGATGGGTTTTCAGTGTTTATGCTGACAAATGTTTGTCCCGTAAAGCGGTTCATAGCTGGGTAGAAAAAGTTACGATGGTCAGTCAATAACTAAGTCACACAGCTATGAGGGATGGCAGGTAAATGAGAACAAAGCACATAGTTCCATGCAACAGGTTTGGAAGGACTGATAAAATGATGGGTTAAGTGCATCAATGTTGGTGGAAATTATGTTGAGAAATAACGGGACAATGTATGTATAAAAATAAACTGGTTTCAAGTTGTTATCATATTTAGTTATTTTTCTACAGCCATTTGTGGCTTATTTATTAACTTACCCTTGTATTTATAACATTTAATTTCCAAACATTAATTTTGTTTAACAGATTTACTCACGATCATGTCCAAAGTCACAATATTCTTTCTGGCAATACAGTACAGTATTCGATGTTGGGGAGCAATTTTTTTTTATGACAGTATGTTCCAAAGGTTTCTCTTCAGAACAATTGAAACATCTAACAAACTGATGGCCCCTTTTATCCATGTAGGTTTCTAAATAAAGATACATGTGCTATAAATATAAAATATGCCATTTATCATAAATGTCTGCCTGGCTAATGTTAGCAGAAGATTTACAACTAATGGCCACATATTATTCTGTTACCTGGCTCATCACAGTGAGTAATAAAATCATAGAAATGTTTGATACCACGGGGGTTATTCCAAAATCAACCGCCAATTGGCTGGTAAAAATAAACCGGTTGCCACAGCGACACCTTTCATTGCTTGCATCATTCAGTAGTCTCTTAACTCACTACACATCAACCTACAGTCGCATTTGTTCATTGGTTCGTAATCCGCGAACAAATAAACATGGTGAAACTCGTGGTGTGATTCGTTTTCTTCAAGCAGAAGGTAAAAATGCAGCCGAGATTCATCGTCGATTGTGTCGCATGTATGTTGATAACGTTATGAGTGACAGTTCTGTGAAGGATTGGTGCAGGAAATTCAGAGATGGGCATAAAGATGTACATGATGAGGGTGGACAAGGACAACATTCATGTGTGACAGATGAGGTCATTCAAAAAGTCAACCAGATCGTAGTGGAAAAGCACTGTTTCACAATTTCATATCTTTCTACAGAATTTCCACAAATTTCTAGAACTAGTCTGTTTCGAATTATCACAGAGAGGTTAGGTTACCACAAATTCTGTTAATGGTGAGTGCCAAAGCAAATGACTGATGTTCATAAGGCTCAAAGAATGGGCTCAATTTTGACATTCATTCTGCGCCACTGGGAATATGGGGATGTATTTCTCAACAGAGTTGTGACTGGCGACGAGACATGGGTTCACTTCGTGAATGCAGAGATAAGGAACAGTCAAAACAGTGGATGCATACTCATTCTCCACACAAGCCAACAAGATTCAAGTAAACATTTTCACAACGAAAAATGATGGTTATGGTGTTCTGGGACCGCAAGGGCATTTTATTGACGGAATTATTGACACTAGGGACCACAATAACGTCAGCAGTTTATTATGAAAATCTGAAGAAGCTTTGTCGGTTGATCCAAAACAAAAGGCGCAGAATGCTCACCGACGGCATCATTATTCTGCATGACAACGCATGGCCCCACGCTACTGCTCGCACAAAGGCTTTTCTTGAGCAGTTTAAGTGGGAATTTTAACACTCCCCCCCCCCCCCCTCCCTTTTACAGCCCAGAATTGGCACCAAGTGATTATCATCTCTTTGGCAAGATTAAGGTCTGGCAGGATACAGCTTCAACACCGCCGAGGAGGGCATGGATGGAGTCGACAACTGGCTAAGTACCCTGGCTGTGCTGTTCCTTGATGAGGGGTTACAAAAACTTGTGTCACAATACGACAAAGTGCCTGAATTTAGGTGGTGACTGTGGAAAAGTAATGCAGTAATGTATGTAACTTTTGTATGAATTTAGATGTTACTGTCAATTTTTTTAAATGTTCACCAGCCAATGGGTGGTTGATTTTGGAATAGCCAACACATATTGTCATTTATTATAGCAGCAAAGTTTACATATTAATATGGACACTGAACTATCACGTTCTGTCAGATCATGTGGGAAATGGTTACATCAACTGGGAATCTGCAGATATAACAGACACCTCTTCAAGACGTGTTCTATATTACCACATTAAAGACAATCTATTAAGACATAAAGGAATAACCTGCTACAGTATCTTAATGAATGTATGACAAGTTAGCAGAGAACTAGTAGTGGTACCTTAATGACAGTCTGCTGAGAATAAGACAAAGTCTGCATTAGTACCTTCACTGTTAGCATCCAATCATCTCAGTCACTGAGGATTTAGCTTATTATGGCTGAACATGTACCCTGGGTTTTAAGAGTACAGAGATGGCTACCCTTCAAACCTCCCATAAAAAAGTTGGTTATATATCCTGTATAGGATGTTGCATTCAACCCCAGCATTTCTGACTGTTTGTGATTTCTTGGCAAGTTTATGTTCAGTAGTTTGCCATTGCTTAAACAACCTGCACTTATACCATTGTATGAAAACGCTGCCATATCACCCGCAGCTGTGTTTTGAATGCGGTATACGGGATTACGAATTGTGTCCATAACCTCCAATATGTTACAGGAAATGAGCGAACATAAAATATGACTGGAAACGTCTATAACAGTGAATGTCTTCACAAATGTCTTTCACTTGAACAAAGGAAAACATGAATACTTAACTGTTAATAGAAACATTGTGTATTACATGTAACATGACATACACTGATGACGCTAACATAATGCTAGTGGACCATTTCTATGACCATCTTATTAGTATCCACAAGGAGGCTCTCAACAAGTCCCTCTTCACTTTAACAACTACTTAGGCAAAGTTGACATTTCTGTCATTGCCTTACAATCCAGTGACTTCATCTCTTGTATTTTTTTAAATATACTCACAGAAAGGACTTTACTCATCCAAAATGGATTATCCAATATTTTTCTATCTGAGGTTTCATCTTTCTCCATACTTTCTACTTTATAAGTGTTTTTGTGTTAAGTGTGAGTATGTGGTCAAGAATATGTAATGAAACAAGTGTTTATGAATAGACGTATGTATTGATCAGCATATGTTACATGTATATGGGTGTGCAGGTGTAAATATATGTATGTATACATAGGTTCAGCTACAGAGACTGATGGTAACAGCAATGGTCAACGTCTATTCAACATATGCTCCGAACACAACACAGACTAATAATAGCAAATAGTTTTTTTCAACATGGTCGTAGCCACACCAAGACGTGGTATAAACGGAATGACATAGACCAAGCATGTCAAATTGACTTTATTCTAATTAGGAAATCAGACATAAGACTACTATTAGATTCAAGAGCACTCCCAAATAAAGACGTTGATACTGATCACAAACCAGTCATAATAAAAAAGATTCCAACACACAGGAAAATAAGAAACAAAAAAGTAACAACACATGTCATCAATTACAGGAGGCTTCAGGAAAATACAGTTAAAGACGAATTCAATCAAGAAATCAAATACCTACATAAGAACATCCCTGATGACTGCTCAAGCGTAGATAAGGAATGGACAATTTTCAAGGCTGCCATGCTCGACACACTGGAAAATAAATGTGGAACAAAGGAAGTAGGGCAAGACAAAAGATTAAGAACAGCTTGGTGGAACAACGAAGTTAAAGATAGCATATTCAAAAAGAAGGTAGCGTTCAAAAAATGGATCACAACCAAATCTGAACAAGACTGTTACTTATAGAATTGCACAACGAAATGCCAAACCAACAATTAGAACATCTAAAGATGAATCCTGCAGAATCTACAGTGAACAGATGGCGACCCTTAGCAAAGACTACCCAAGAGAATTTTATAAACGTGTCAATGCAATGAGAAACAGAGATGCATGCTACAACCCAACCACCACCATAAACAGCAAAAGAGGTATACCAATATTTAATCCACAACAAAGACTAGCAAGGTGGGCAGAATACTTTCAAGAACTACTTAACCCCACACAGTCAAAGCAGTTATACAGAAAAGTCCTAAAAACAAATTGCCGGGTCCAGATGGAATAACCACAGAAGCTATTCAGGCCTGTGGGAAAACAGGAGTTAAATGGCTAACAAGACTATTCAATATAGCATGGGAAGAAAGAAAAGTCCCAGATGATTGGCAACAGCCAATCATAGAACCAATATGGAAAAATAAAGGTAACATGAGAGAGTGTGAAACGTACAGAGGTATATCACTCCTGAGCCATATAGGGATAATGTACGCAAAACTATTGGAACAAACAGCTAGACCCATAGTTGAACAACAGTTAAACAAAGTACAATTTGGTTTTTGGAAAGGTAAAAGTTGCACTGATGCACTATTTACACTTAGACAAATATGTGAAAAACTATCGAATATAGTGACCAGCATAATATTGTGTTTGTAGATCAGGAAAAGGCTTTCGATAGAGTAGACAGATACAAATTATGGACCATCCTTGAAGACTATGGGATACAAGGGCAATTGCTAGAAAACATCATAGCCATGTACCACTCGAGCCGAAGTGCAGTAAGAACACAAGAAGGAATATCAGATATGTTCACAGTCAATACAGGAGTGAGACAGGGATGTGTGCTCTCTCCTCTGATATTTAATGTCTACATGAACAGAATATCCAAAGAAGAAAGTCTTGACAGAACAGATTCAGAAAATTTAGAACTCTTTACTCCAGATGAAACAACTGAGCCACAGGGAATAAATGAACTTCTATTTGCAGACGACCAGTGCCTGTTTTACAGCGATGAGGGCAGACTACAAAATCATATTAATAATCTGAGTTCAACCTGCAGCAGTTACAATATGAGTATAAACACAGCCAAAACCGAAATAATGCAAGTTAGCAGATCGCCGGGCCCATTAAGTACACAGATAAATAGCACAACTCTGAAACAAGTTAAAGAATTAACATATCTTGGAAGTATGATCACAGAAGATGGAAGAGTTGAGTTGAGTTAAGAACTGACATCACTGCACTCAGGACATTCCCATACATGCTCAGTCCCCTCGTTCAACAGCCAGCGAAGAGTCATACTACTAATCGTTCCCACCGCTATCTGATTAAAAGTTCTCCTGGTCTTCCCTCTCAGTTTTGAGATTCTTCCAGAACCTCTGCCGATCCCCCGCAATCTCATTCTTTCCACATATGGGTTCTCAATCTGTTCCTCCGCCTTCTCCACCTGGTCCCACAAGCGCACGACCACCTCCCACTTGTCCATAGGCAAAATACCACCATGAGGTGCATTCCCTGCTAGCCTATCAGCCTGTTCATTCCCCCGTACACCCGCATGGCCAGGGCAAAATATCCATACAATTCTCACAATCTGTGACCTCTGAAGCGACGAGAGCCATTCCACACGAAACATTCCTTTCTCCACCTTACTAAGCATACTCTTTGAATCCGTAATGAATACAACGTGTGTTGCAGTAGTCTCCTCTAGCCACCGGAATGCCGCTGTTACTGCCTCCACCTCCATTCTCATGCTGGAGGTCGTAGTCTCATATGCCAGACTCTCCTTTTTCAAGACTCGTCCATTAGCCTTTGCAATAAAGCCCCAGCCACTACGTCTGTTTCTCACCACTGACCCATCGGTGTAGATGACTATGTCACCTTGATGTGTGTTGCTCTGGATCAGCTGTTGCACTTCAAACTCAGTGCGGCCCGCTGCCCATTCTCTGCACTCACGACCCAGTGTTATTATTACATTGTGCCAGTCCGTCATGTCATCCGGAACTTCAACCCACTCTCTTTCACGATTGATGGTCTCTAGATCACACACCTGACTTATAGAAAGTTCTGCCTGTGCCATCCAGGACCTGCCTCGTCTTAGTCTATGACCCTTACCATATCCATTGCTGCATGCAGCGGGTGATCCCTGTCTGCGGCAACTCTCAGGTACCATTTGGCCTGAAGGACCCTATGCCTATCCGTCATTGTTAGGTAGCGCCAGGATATGCCTCATGCATATAATTGGTGTGTCCTTTGTGCACCCCAGGATTAACCGCATGGCAGCATTCTGTATGCGCTCCAACCTTTCAAGCTGGCTTTCTGATACTGTCAGCAGCCCCAAACCATACTCAATTACAGAAATTATTAACTGCTGAAAGAGCCTGTACAGCATCCTCTGATCTACCCCGGTTGCTGCCATAGCCCTCAATGCATTAAGTCCCCTACCAGCCTTCACCACCAAATCCTCCACATGATCCTTAAAAGACAAACACCTGTCAAAGGTGATACCCAAGTACTTCAATTTACTCTCTCAACTAAGAAGACATCCATTCAACATAATACCTGGGGCGTCTGCCTTGACGATCCGGTTATCTAGGGAGTACCACACAACCAATGCCTTGACTGGGTTTAAAATGGCCCCTGCGTCCCTGCACCACTCCGCCACCTTGTCCACTGCCCCCTGTACGTCTTTCGCCAAACTGGCCCTGTCTGTACACCAGCACATCATCTGCAAAGGTCAAGATTCCATCCACACCTGGTGTCTCAATAGCTGCGATTTTGCTGGTGTAGACATTAAAGAGCACCGGGGACAAGGCAGATCCCTGCGGCAACCCAGGTGTAATAGTACAGGGGTCAGAAGTCCAGGTACCCATGCGTAGTGCAACTTTACACTCATAGAGGACTGCCACAACCCATCTAACAAGGCAAGGGCAGACCTCCATGTCCAACAGTGTGTGTATTAACCGATCATACCTAACCCTGTTATACGCATCCTCTAGGTCAAGAGCTACCGCCACTGTCTCCTGTTTATCCTGGAAGCCCTCGTAGACATCAAATGCAAAAGTTGCAGCATTGGCCCAGGTGTCCTTTCCAGGCTGGTAGCTCCCGAGTCCTTGGGGAAGCAGATTCCGACTTTCCAAATGTTGCTGGAGCCTGCGTGCTAGTATCTTTTCGAGGACTGTGCTATACGTGTTTTGCAGGGTTATGCTTCGGTATCCATTAAGTCTGGAGTGGTCCTTACCTGGCTTTGGGAGTGGGACCAGGTAGCTATGCAGCCAATCCTGGGGTATTTCCACCGTATTGATGCTTAGGTTGAAACAAAGAGCCATCTCCTCCAAGTCCCCATCATTTATGTTCCTCATATGGCAGATTGGACAGAGAAATTGAAATCAGATATCAAAAAGCTAGTGCACTTACATATAAACTATCACCCTTACTGAAACATCAAAATATACCCATGTCCGCAAAACGACAGATAATAAACAGCATATTCACACCAACCCTATACTACCAATCTCAAACCTGCACTTTATCCAAATCACACCTTCACAAAATCAACATCTGCGAGATGAGATGCCTGAGGAGAGCTACCAACCTAACAATCTGAGACCGAGTAAGAAATGCTGTTATTAGACAGACTGGGATCAACACCTTGTGCCACATTTATTGAAAAGCAGAAGATCCAAGTAAGAAATGCTGTTATTAGACAGACTGTGGGATCAACCCTTGTGCCACATTGAAAGGCAGAAGATCCAATGGTTTGGCCATGTCGTTAGAATGCAACACCAACAACTACCATCACTGGCCTTACATCTAAGCTCATCTACGACAAGACTAAGAGGACGTCCAAGAAGAAAATAGATTGACGACATCAAAGACATTGTACAATCACACTGAATCATATTATCCAGTGCCGCCCACCGGGCGCTGGAACACAAATTATTCCTCCCCACGACACTTGACGGCAGAAGTGGAAGATGATGATGATGATGATGATGATACACAAGTTGTACAATACATCATTAAAAAAATGTTCTATGTGACTCACGCCTGTCAGTTTCCGACCCTTTAGTATTCACCTCATTTCTTCTTGTTTTAATTTGTTTCTATGACTTCCATTTTTATTTTTTTTTATTTTATATATTTTGAGTTGATGTTTTGGATGACTATTTGTGGACCATGATGTTTCTGTTTACAGCTAAGTAATCTTGTTTTTTATTCATTGGAAAAAGGAACACCAAAAATGACTTGTAAAAACATCACTGTTATTTACGCGTCTTTCATCTAGTGAGCTTTCCAAGCTCAACAGTAGTCACTCTTACTTTTGGTACCATTTAATAAGCAGCGTCAGGATGTGCAAGAACATGAAAGTTTCATAACTTCCCTACAAAAGACTATAGGTGTGAGAAATGAAATGTCTGATTTTGAAAAGTTAAGTTACTGGTTGCATCACATGTCTAAAAAAGAATGCTGGTGTGTGCAGCCACAAAGAAATAAGTCAATGCTTGTGACATGATGGGAAGGCAACCAAAATGGCAACAATTTCAGTTGAACCAGTGCCGACGGTGAGAAGTACTATTTCTTCATTTGCATGTCTGAGATCGAGGAATGGGGAAAAATACTTTCTAGAAACATTCATTAACATTTGTTTCATTATGACTGCAGAAGCGAACATTCTTCCACGAGAGAATGCAAAATAAGATAGATATTGAAGTTTCATAAGAACAATTTGGTCTTCAAAAGAAAGGAACACAAGAAGCAATAATTTGTTTCAGAACACCAACCAAAGAATATACAGAGTTCATTTGTTTTTTTTTAAATTTAGTTGCATGTCCTTCACAGGACGTAGCAGTCAACCCCAGCATTTTGGCTGTTTGTGTTGCCTGGGCAAGTTTTATGTTCAGTAGTTTGCCATTGCTTTCTGAATGACCAGCACCTTTAATTTTTTCGGAAAAGCCAGCACCGCTGTGTTTCAAACCCGGGTATACAGGATTATGAATCGCATCCATAACTTCTTGGCCGCGGAGACCAGTTCATAGACTATAAAAATGCACTTGATAGTTATCAATTATAAATTAATTAAATGTGTGGATGAAGTATGTATCAATGGCATGGACAAAAGAGCAATAACAAACATATTGTCATCATCTGCCATGCCGGTAAGGGTGGGCGGTCATGTTTCGCCATCTCAAACTGATCACCAGAGTAATGGAGCAGCTGTGTTCTTGTCCTGACCATGCCATGTGGTCAAGCCATCCAGATATTTACTTTGCTGCCTTCTCCTTGTTCTTTTCCCCTCAATTTCGCCCACTGTCACAAAGTTCTATAGTTTATTTCTTCTCATAATGTGAACAAACATATGTGACTGTCTACATCGTATTTCTCTAATCCTGTTTGCAGACGACCAAGCACTAATAGCAAAATCAGAAGCTGAATTACAAGACCACATAAATAATCTAAACGAAATGTTAGGGAACATAACATGAAAACAGAGGTATTGACTATAGCTAAAGAAGATAAAACAACGATTCACATAAACGAACATCCCTTGAAACAAATAAAGAGTTTCAAGTACCCAGGAAGTATAATATCATCAAAAGGCAAATCAGAAGACGAGATCGAAAACAGATGCAATAAGGCAAACCAACTCATTGTACAAATGGCACCAATACTAAAGAACAAACATGTATCAATAACTACAAAGAAAGCACTTTACAACACAATCTCCCTACCAACTCTATGTTACCAATGCCAAACCTGGACAATGACAGAAAAAGAGAAAAGAAAATCATAACAACAGAAATGAGATTCCTGAGAAGAATACTCAATGTATCAAGAAGAGATAAGATCAGAAATGAAGAAATCAGGACTAAAGTGGGGGTTATAGCTGCACTAGATTTTATTAGAAAGTAGCAAGTCAAATGGTTTGGCCATGCAAGTAGGTTACCAACTAACAGTATACCACAACAAGCAATGATGTACAGACCAGATGGAAGCAGAGGAATAACATACCACAACAAGCAATGATGTACAGACCAGATGGAAGCAGAGGAATAACAGAGTCCATGGGAATATCGATACACGAAGCCCATAAGCGAGCACTCTCCCACTGTTTATAATTCATCTCGACACCGCAAGGTACAAGAGGAACATGATGAGATGAGATGAGATGAGTTTGCGGTTTTCATTTGTCTCTTGTAGGACTTGTTCATTGGTTTTTCTGTCTGTTCATGGTATTCTTTGCATTTTCCTCATAAATCACATTTCCAGTGCCATTATATGTTTTTTAGCTTGTCTGTAAAACACTTATATTGGGAACAAAACGCAACAGCACAATCAGGAAAGTGCATATCACCCCTTACAGATATAAACATAGGAGTACAATATTTATACAGAGAATATATTCTAACAAACTGATGGAAGATGAGAACTCAACATTGGAGGAAAGTCAATCAACAGCATATAATACGCAGACAATATAGTTTTGTTGACTGAAAGAGAACAGGATCTCCAAGAATTACTACATCAAGTTATTTTTTTTTTCCGCATATCCTATTACAGGACATTGCTGTCAACACCAGCATTTTACCACCATTTGTTGATTTCTTGGCAAGATTACGCTCAGTAGTTTGCCATTGTTTTCTGAGCGGCTGGCTCAGTATCCCGCAAGTCACGAGGGGGCGACGACGACGACGACACTTTCTTCCAATTATCTATTTATAGTTTTCAGAGCTCAGGTAAACTGAATGTCAATGCACTAGACTTAAAACTCAGCCTTCCGGAGGATTCACAAGTGACCAACCAATCAATAATAAACTTCACTCACTTGATGGACAGTCGAAACAGCTGCCATGGGCATAATAATGGCCCTCATTGCATAGTCCAGTTAAATGAGCATAGCCCGGGGAAACAAGCAAAAGAAAAATACAGACAAAGGCCAAGTATTTACGATTTCTGAAATAAAAAATATAAAATACAAAGTAAAATGTAAAAAGCCTACAAACAAAGAAAAAAAAAGACAGTATAGTGTTAACTCTATTAAAAACTTATACAGTACAAAAATGCCTCAATTATAGCCTTGAATAAATGGGTTGAACAGTGCAAACATTTTAATTTTAATTTAACAAGAGAAATATTCTGGTAATTTTTTTTTTTACACATGTTTATTACAATGCAATTTTTAAACTGAAGACCTGTCTGTTCCATGAATACATACTGGACATCTGGCATATTCTTTCATAATGTAAAATAAATTAAAATCTTACACATACACAATTTCGAATGAAATTTCTATTGTTTTCATCTTTCTGCATTCATCTATTTCCTCATTAATCATACCAACTGTTACAATATGCTGCACTTGTCTCATGATGTGGTCAATAAAATGCTGTTTCTTTGTGATTTCAGTGATGTGTTTCCTTTGTGTCTTGTATGGTCACACATAATCATCTATAAATCAACCTATTGGAGAAGTCATGGCCGAGGGGTTATGGTGTGTCACAGGCTCAGAAGGTACCAGGTTTGGTCTCAGCATAGGGCTGGGCATTTTCCCAAGAACCACTGGAATCAAAATCACACGCCCCCCCTGATCTCTTGTCTAGGGCTGGGCATTTTCCCAAGAACTACTGGAATCAGTGATATCACATGCCCCCTCCCCCCATCTCTTGGGTAGTGAGATGGGATACCAGGCCTTCTCTGATAAGGGTGACATATAGGAGGTCCTGCGTGCATGTTGTTCACATTAAAGATCCTGTAGCAGTTGGAAATCGTATTTCAATCATCAATCATCAATCAATCAATCAATCATTGGCACCTTGCCGTCTTGACAGACGATAGTTTGTGCTTTAAAAAGGCATAATAACTTTTAGCTATGGCGGTAGCGCATGTGACTGATAAGGCCAATTTGCGCTGTAAATGTCCGTTCACAGTGGGTTCATGTGAACACGTGGTCATTTCCACCATCATGCACCATCTTACGTCTCAAACGCTCGGTGTGTGACTTATCTGCAATAATTTTCTCCTTTGTCTTTATTCCATTTCTGATGTTTGCCCTCCACATCAATGGAGAAATAATTAGGAAAGAAAACCTACCCACTGGTTGATACCTTGGATGGAATCTGTTTAGAAGAAGCAAACCGTACACACATATATGCCGAAGCCGGACAATCTGACGTTTCAGGTGCATAACTAGGTGTTATGCATCCCCCTTGAAAGAGGAATGAAGAAGAAGAAAAAGACAACATCAGCCTAACCAGGCAAAATATGATTACTGCCACCAGTAGGTATAATCCTAAGATAATAGAACATTCACTACCTATTGACACATTTCTACCTCCTTATAGCGGTCATAATGGGTTTTAATAAATACCTGTTTATACACAAGGAAGTTGAAATTATAATCAGGAGATGGTTAAAGTAAAAACTCGCTGGGGCAGGATGAGTTAATAACAATCAAAATTAACCCACCTTATAAAAACATAACAGAAAATGGGGGAAATGTTGCACCAAATTCCAGTAGTTTCATATATATGTTTGTTGAACTTGGATACAAATCATAATTATTTTCTTATCTGCTATTCTCAATGTGTTTTTTTTCCAACCCCGAAACAAAAGTAAATGTTGGACTGGATATTTGAATAAAGAAGAAAAAAAATAAATATTAATCACATCATTATTATAACTTTCAACAAGATAATTTCAGGCAATATACTTGGAAGCCAATGAGCAGTACACATGGAAGCCAATGAGCAGTACACATGGGAGCCAAAGAGCAATACACATGGGAGCCACAGAGCAATACACATGGGAGTCAAAGAGCAATACACTGCCTTTTTATACAATACACTGTTTGCTCTGTTTTCTAAACGTTTTCACTTCACATTCAACTTCGTCGTCATTCACTAAATGTCTACCACCAAGGTGGGTTTTCAGTGTTCATGTTGTAAAGTGTGTCCCGTAAAGCGGTGCATAGCTGGGTAGAAAAAGGTATGAGGGCAAGTCAATAAGTAAGTCACACAGTTCTGTGGGATGGCAGGTAAATGAAAACAAAGCACTCAGTTCTATGCAGCCGGTTTGGGAGGACTTACAAAACGATGGGATAAGTGCATCAATGTTGGTGGAAATTATGTTGAGAAATAAAGGGACAATATATATTTTAAAATAAATTGGTTTCAAGTTGTTATCATATTTAGTTATTTTTCTACATCATTTGTGGCTTACTTATTAACTTACCCTCGTACAAAGGGATTGAGTTATTTTGTGAAACCTATGCATATTTTCTTCTTCTTCTTCGTTCATCCGGAGTTTTTTTTCGGATGTGATTGCGTTGTGCCTGTTTACAGCAGAGCTGCGTTCTTGCGCCGTTAGGCCGACACATCCGACTTCTGCGGGCATTTGTTGACCGGGTTAACCTTCCCGGGGGTTTCTTAGGACGTTTGACTCTCACTGTTGTGGTGTTATCCCCCATCCCAGCTGGTCCATATAGAACAGCCAAAGATCCTGGTCAGCCCTCAAGGGAAGGCAGGGGCAGACCATGGGCATTCCCCGCCATCCAAGGAGGCTTCCATACTTGCAGAGCCGATACATAGCGCTCTGGTACTGGGCTCACCCAAGGAATCGTCACGTCCTGCACATGGCTGCTTAGCCTCACTTCCGTATATTGGGCCTTCCGTTCACCATAGGCTGTTCTTCCGGAAACCAGAAGTATGCAGTCTGCAGATGACATCCACACAGTGAGCTTTCGATTCGGACTTTCCACGTAATGGATTTGCTATCCAAGCAATATTCCATTTCATGCCACTAGGACACTTTTCCACCTTTTATGAAGCCCACACAATGGGCTTTTGATTCGGACTTTCCACGTAATGGATTTGCTATCAAGCAATATTCCATTTCGTGCCACTAGGACACTTTTCCACCTTTTATGAAGCCCACACAGCGAGCTTTCGATTTGGACTTTCCACATAATGGATTTGCTATCCAAGCAATATTTCATTTCATGCCTCTGGGTCTTCATGCACCTTTAGATGTCAACCTGAATGTAGTTAAAGTAAGCTGCGGTCAACTTGAGCTTGTTGATATCTCCATAGAGCTTGTCCTCAAATGAAGCAGGTGTGGGCCAAAATATCTTTCTCTGTTCTGCATACGTTGGGCAATCCTGCAGCAAATGTTTTGCTGTCATTTTTCCAGTTCTACAATTACATTCATCAGTATCTCCTATCTTTAGTTTATTGAACAAGTGGTATTTCAGCCTGTTATGTCCTGTGCGGAGTCTGAAGATTGCTACTTGTTCTCTTCGGTCGAGTTTGTAATATGCATCATCCTTCTGATGGCCTGGATGCTCAGATTCCCATTTGGTTCTATAAGTGCTTTTTATCAACCTCTTTGCCTCATTATAGGTTATGTCTATGTCAGGCTGTGGTAGTCGTCCGCCCTCTTTTGCCAGTCTGTCAGCCTCTTCGTTTCCAGGTATACTGCAATGTGATGGGATCCACTGTATTACAACTTTTTTGGATTTCTGGCATAGACCATGGAGTGCTGCTCTTAGGTCAGTTAGTTCTGTGCTGTTATTGCTCTTGAGTATTGAGACAGCTGACTTTGCATCTGTGAAGATAGCTATTTGCTTCTCTTTATTTTCCTCCATCAGGAGCATTTCTGCTGCAGTTTTCAAAGCCTCTACCTCCGCTTTGAAGTTACTTGAAAATTTTCCAGTTGCCATTGAATGTGTTTTTTTCACTCCATTTTTTAAATTTAGGAGAATTCCTCCTCCTCCATTCTCTATTGAATTTTTGGCTGATCCATCTGTATATGCATGGGTCCAATTCCTGCTTGGATAATGTTCTTTTATGTAGTTTAGGGTTATTTCTCTTCTTTCGGTTTCATGCTGAGTGTTCTTTTTCTCAATACCAGGAATGTTTTCTATCATCTCAGGCAGTTGCTGCTGTCTCCAAGCTGGGAACTTGTGTGCATTGTGTATGGGCTTGACTGTTGATATGTTAAGTATAGGATCTGCCCTAATCCTTCATTTTGCAGTTTCTACAAAGTTGCTACGCTTCAGTCTTCCCTTTCCGAAACCATTAAATCTGTTGTACATAGGGTGATCTGTCAATCTTCTAAATTTTTCTGCTTGTTGCTGGGCTCTGCTATCTCTTCTATCCTGCATTGGTTGTAAACAAGTGATCTTTTCGAGTTCATTAATAGGCGTTGTCTTCAGGCTTCCAGTTATGATTCGCATTCCTTGGTTTTGGACTCTACTTATTTTGTTAAAGTTTGACTTAGCTGCTGTTGCCCAAGCTGCAATGCCATATTCCAGTACTGGCCTCACCCGTCCAGTATATAACTTCTTGAGAACTTTCTCATCTGCTCCCCACGTTGTACCAGCAAGCTTTTTCATGATTGCCATTCTCTGCCTTGCTCTTGTTCGATTTTTCTCAACCTGTGTCTTCCATGTCAGGCGACGATCAAAGGTGACTCCTAGATAGTTTGGATTTTCTTCATGGCGCAATATTTTTCCATTCAATACCAGCTTAGGTTGCTGAGTTTTAGTTGAGAGGGAGAACACTGTGCATGTTGTTTTCTCCTCACTTATCTTCACTAGCCATGATTTTGACCAGTCCTCTAGCGCTAATAGGGCTTGCTGTATTCTGCTGTTAGCTGTACTAATATATTCTTCAGATGTCCATATGGCTAGGTCATCTGCAAAGGAGGATGTGTGTACTCTGGCTGGAAAATTTTCTGTGATGTCATTTATATATGCTAGGAATAATGTTGGTGAAAGAACTCCTCCTTGGGGGACACCTTGCTCCAGCAGCATCATTTTGCTTGTTTGTCCTTGTACTTTTGTCCTGGCAGTTCTGTTCTCAAGGTAGTGGCTGATCCATTTATACATTCTTCCACAAACATGCATGTTTTGCAGTTTTACTTTCAGTCCTTCCTTCCATACTTTATCAAATGCTTTTTCTAAATCTATCCAGACTGCTAGTGTGTGCTTTTTCTCTTGGAAGGCATCCTCTATTTCCTGAGCTATATAGGTTATTTGATCTTCAGTGGATCTGTATTTTCTGAATCCTGCTTGGTGTGGTGTTAAGAGTTTGTTTTCTTCCAGATGCCATGTTAGCCTGCCATTGATAATACGTTCCATTAATTTTCCTACACAGCTCAGTAGACTGATAGGTCGATAGCCATTTGGTTCTTCCAGGTCTTTTCCTTTCTTTGGGACTGGTATTAGTATAGCTTCCTTCCATGCCTGTGGGACTATTCCTCTCTTCCAGCTGTTATTTAGGACTGCTAGTAGTTTCTTCTTTGCCTTGGTGCCTAGTCCTATTAGCATTTCATTTGTGATTCCATCCTTTCCTGGTGATTTCTTATTTTTTAGGGTATTCATTGCCTGTTCCATTTCTTCCATTGTTAGATTTGCCATCATATATTCTGCTGCTGTCTCTGTATTTCTATGATGTATCTGTTTGTCTTTGATTGCTTTCTTCTGTTCGGTTGTAATATCAATGTGGTTTGCATTTGCATAGTGTTCCATTAGTGCATTTGCAGCCTTTTTGCCTGTAAGCAAGGCATTTCCTTGTTTAATTGTTATTTGTTTGTTTCTAGGTCCTTCATTGTTCATGGCTTTCACTAGTTTCCATAGTTTGTTTCCATCCCTGTCAAAATTCAGGTTTTCTGTTTTTTCCCTCCAACAATCTCTTGTTGTTTGATTTACTGTTCTTTTATATTTTGCTGAGATGGCTTTGAGAGAGATGTTTGCTTCAATTGTTTGTTCTCTCTCTGCTGTCTTCCTGGCATCTTCAACTTTGTCCTCCAAACTTTGTAGTTCTTCAGTCCAGTATGGTTTGTAATTTTTCCTCGCTCCTCTTGGAATGGACTCAGTGGCTGCCTGTATTATCGCTCTGTTTAGACTTTCCACCATTTGCTTTATGTTGCCATATCGTGTATTTATGTTTTCACAATATTTGTCTGTTAGTATGGCAAATCTGTCCCAATCTGCTCGTTTGTAATTCCAGCGGGGCAAGGGCTTTTGCTCCTGTGGAACATACTCCATATTCATTTCAAGCTTGATTGGTCTGTGGTCACTACCTGCTAATTGGTCCAGCACATGGCGATCGATTTTGTGGAGGATGTCTCCTGTGCAGAAAGCTAAGTCTGGAGTAGAAGTGGTAAGCCATCTTCTGGAGTAGAAGCTCGGTGTGTCATCCGCTTTGTTGAGTAGATGGAGATTTGAGTCTATTTCCCAGTCCTCCAATTCATCTCCTCTTTTGTCAGTATCTGGGTATCCCCATCTTTCTGAACGGCTATTAAAGTCTCCGACAATAATGCAGTTTGTGTCAGTTATTTTCATGTTTGAGAGTGTACGGTCCTTATCTGCTGGGCTATACAGATTGTAGATTCTTATTTTCACGTCCTTTATCATTATATCAACACCTATAATTTCCGTTTGGTTGTCAGAGATCACAGATATTTCGCTGCAAGGTATTGTATTTCGTGTAAGTATTAGAACTCCTCCTTTGTGTCCTTCGCGGTCGAAACGTGTGGCCTGATATCCTCTGACTGAGAATTTGTGATTGGCGTTGAGGTGTGTCTCTTGAATGCATGCCACATCTATTCTATCTTTATGAAGACGCTGTGTTAGGGAGTCTTTCTTCTTGTAAACTCCTTCGGCATTCCACTGTAGTATGTTGAGTGTCCGGGGTATTTGGTCAATAGCTCTTAACCTACTCCTCTGTGCCTTGACTCCACAGCACAGGGGAAGGTGACCACCAGTAGTCATGGGTGGACCCCCTCGAGGCAGGGGGCCCGGCACTATCACCGCCTGATGGGACTTCACGGGATTAGCACCATATCGATTAATTTTGATTTGTGACATCATGAATTAAGTTACGTTGCACTGCTTTGTCAAGCCTGTGGCTCAGTACATCCGATTTCGACAAGCATTTATTCGGGATGCTTTCCCTAGCCTTTGACTGTCCCCAGTCTACCTACAAGGCAGCAGGTTTCACGTTGCACTGCTTTGTCAAGCCTGTGGCTCAGTACATCCGATTTCGACAAGCATGTATTTGGGGTGCTTTCCCTAGCCTTTGACTGTCCCCAGTCTACCTACAAGGCAGCAGGTTTGTGTGTCTCTTCGTCTGGTCCCTCTCCCTTGACCTGTCCGACATGGGTGGCCCTACCAGTAGCTGTGCTACCGTCGGCATAGCTCTTGGGGTCATTGGGACGCACAAGCCCCTCTACCTCGTCACGGTGGACACACAGCAGAGGGGAGCTTCCAATCTTAGGGCCACGATAAATCCTGACTTATCAGTTAATTTATCATTGCACTTCCTGGTATTAAATTACGTCACCAGAAAATTCATAACTCCGCTTGGAATTAACACACACTCTTCGTTGAGATACCGTTGGATTCGTCTTGTCAAGCTCTATCTAACTGGTATGATTTCATAAGTAAAAACCCAATTTTTAAATATTGACCAAAATTGCTATTATTATTATTCATGTTTTGCGGGTCTTTAAAACTTGTTAATATTCTCATTAAGAAGATAATCTCAACAATTATTTCCAACTTAATTACCTTGGATTTGTCGAGGTCTAGTTCAGGCATCACGACACGGTATTATTACAATCCGGCTCCTCAAACAGTTCAGATTCACAAGGAATACGCTCCGGAAGCACGCGTGAATTTACAAGACCGCTCTTCTACGAAATTCTATGCATATTTTATCTTAAAATAGTATCTGACATGAATAAGCTGGCCTTTTGGCTAAGACTGTCACCTGACACACAGGGACTTGGGGATCTAATGGGGATGGCTCGGCCACTCTGGGAACCGCAAGCGCTTATTTTTTTTAAAAAAAACAATTTTTTAAAGTCTTAATCAAAACTGCTAATTACCCCAATGAAACGCTTCCATTTTTTCCACGGATTATCTTTTTGCCAAATCCACAAATTTCATCATTTTCCTTGTCATCACTGGTCTGTAAAATTCAAAGCAACTACAAATGTGAGGACATGCAATAAAAAAATAGAAATAGCATCTACGCATGATAATAAATTCAAACAATCATCATTCACACAGTCCGACTGCCCGAGAACATTGTTATTTCTTTATCCACTGACATCAAGCAATATGGGTTTTACAGCAACGTGATATGCTCACCCTCGTAAATTTGGACCTGGATCTCGACCATGTCAAGTCTGCAATAATTCCTATGGTCTAATAAGAAAATATGGCCTTAACATCTGCAAACGTTGCTTCAGGCAATACACTGACGACATTGGATTTAATCAGCTTGACTGAACCTTCAGAGGTCTTTGAATTGATTATTGTATTAACAGTGTACACTCTTTATTCGCTAATTCAATAAATTGAATGTTTGATTTAAAAAATTAACAACCTTTATATCCATTCAGACTTGTGCAATCAATTGTATTTATTATATGAGGGAATGTCATTAAATAATAGGAATTTTATTAATAACAGTTTTACGAAAGTGGAATTCAGAAATTTTGTTTGTGTTATTTCTAACCATGGTTTCCCAGCCTGGCAACACACTTGGTCCACCAGCTTGTTGATGCCTTCTGTGAAAAACTTTCTAGGTGTGGTCTTAAACCAATTTTGCACCGCTTTCATTACCTTATCATCTGCAAACCTCTGACACCGCAAGTGTTCTTTAAAGGGTATAAACAAGTGCAACTTTGATGGTGCCAAGTCTGGACTGTATGCTGAATGTTTCAGAGCACATAGTGTATCCACTGTGCACAGCCATATGTGTAGCATACTTCTTATGAGAGCAGTCTCCAGAATTTTGATCATATTGTGTGCTTCAATTTGTTAGCTATCATAACACTGTATCAAACACTAGTCAGTTTAACCTCTTTCCAATTTGTTAGCTATCATATCACTGTATCAAACACTAGTCAGTTTCACCTCTTTCCTGGAAATGCACCAATACAAGCCTTTGAGATCCCAAGAGTGATGGTTGGTTTGGTTCACAAAATCAGACCTGTGTCTGGCATTTGTTGTCTCAGATGGCTGACTGAGGTGCACCCAATTGGGAACTTCCCAGCCGATGCAAGTTTGGGAGGCAGACGTTTCGAGAATGAGACCACAGCGCGAAGCTGGAGTCGCGGTTTGAGCAAGCAAAAGAGCAATTTTTGTACGATGGTTAGATGAAAGTCTTGATAAGCGCCAACTCTCTCTCTATGAGTAGTGGGCCTGCAGTTAGTAAGCTGGCTTAACTTTTCCGTCAGTCCTACCTGGCTTGAAGCTTGTCTGTAAGCATCTTGTGGTTTTGCATGCATCACCAGGTACCAAGGGGGTGCACTGAGCGATTGCTATTCTTGGCCTGCGTGTGTAAATAGTCCATCTGTGCGATAGATATCTGGTTGATTCTGCTAGTAGTCATATGATTGTCTCAAAGCTTAAGCCATGCATGTCTATGTTCACACTAACTCATGATGAAACCGCACATGGCTCATTAAATCATTCGAGGTTCCTTAGATGACACAATCCTACTTGGATAACTGTGAAAATTCTAGAGTTAATACATGCTTACCAAGCTCCGACCCTCGCGGAAAGAGCGCTTTTATTAGTTCAAAACCAATTGTTGTTGCCCTTCGTCGGGCGCGGCATTCCCACTGGTGACTCTGGATAACTTTGTGCTGATCGCATGGCCTTAGGTGCATCTTTCAAATGTCTGCCCTATCAAATGTTGATGGTACGTGACATGCCTACCATGCTTATGACGGGTAACGGAGAATCAGGGTTTGACTCCAGAAGAGGCAGCATGAGAAACAGCGACCACATCCAAGGAAAGCAGCAGGCATGCAACTTACCCAATCCCGGCATGGGGAGGTAGTGACAAATAATACCAATACAGGACTCTTTCGAGGCCCCGTAATTGGAATTCGTCCACTTTAAACCCTTTAATCTATTGGATGGCAAGTCTGGTGCCAGCAGCCGCAGTAATTCCAGCTCCAATAGTGTATATTAAAGTTGTTGCAGTTAAAAAGCTCATAGTTGGATCTCAGGTGGTCCTGTGCACGCCGGTTCACTGCGCGTTGTGCGTGCCCTCCGCCTGCCGGATCAATCCCATGGGTATTCTTTGCTGAGCAATTATGGAAGCCTCCTTGGATGGTGGGGAATGCCTTCCCTTGAGGGCCGACCGGGATGTCTTCAGTTGTTCAAGGTAGGCCAGCTGGGATAGGGATAATACCACAACAGTAAGAGTCGAGAAAGCGACCCAGAGGCACGAATGGAAATATTGCTTGGCTAACTCTCATTATTATTGATGAATACAATGTTCTAGTTTAATAGCCTCTTTCAGGCAATCATTGTTAGTTACTCCGGCAGTCCAAGGAATTCGCAACATTCGTCTCAGTAACCACATCTCTATTGATTTCAAATTCTTCCTAATTTGTTCACCTGCATTCCAAGATTCACTGCCATCGTACAAAACAGGTGCTATATAGCATTTCAGCACTCTCTTTCTTACATTCAAGATAGTGACCCACTGCATTAGATACTTTTAATTTTCTGAAATGCAGTTTTTCCTTGCCATATATGTTCTGAATATTTGTTGTGCGTATTTCATCTGATGTTATAACTGCCCCTAGGTATTTAAAAGTATCCAATTGGTTAAGAATTTTCCCCTCTATTTCCATTCCACATTTTGGTGTCACTTTTTTCTTTGATATCATAACTGTTACAGGGATGCAGAGGTGTTTCCAAGGCACCAGGGCCGGGTTATATACTGGCCAAGACCTATTGACGCGTCCTCGTTGAGCGTCCTGGGCAACAGGTCCCTTCGGGGTCCTGGCTAAAGTCAGTAGGATCGCCGATTCCTCCGAAGTCGGAGAGTGTCTGCCTGTACGGCGAGGAACCACCAATCTGCACACCAATAAGCCAGACATGGGACAATGGATACTCACGCAAACCTCAGGTCCTGTATGACATCACACTGATGTTGGACAACAGGATGCCTTCATCCGACATACAGGACTTCGCGTTGGAGCTCAAGCCAACGAATGCAAGCAAGCAAGCAAGCATAACTGTTACAGTTTTCTTGATATTCATGGAGAGTCCTTTCATTGCACTATCTGTTACTACAACATCCAACAATTATTGTAGACCTCTTGCATTTTCTGCCATCAATATTGTGTCATCTGCATAATGTAGACTGTTTATATTATAACCTCCGATTAGTATTCCTGGCTTCTCTTTGAATACTCTCATTAATTACACTTAAATATAGAGAGAGAAGACATCCAGTGGCAAAACACAGGATAATAGAATGAAGTTAATTAAATCTTCATTTGGAGCAGTTAATCTTACATCTTCTATTCTTGATATTTTCCAGATGTTTTGTTTTCTATTCTTGACAGCAAGGAATCATATGTATTAATATTTGAAATTCCTTGCAAAGAATATTTCTGATTTTGTATAGCACTTGATTATTGATGAATCGTCAATTTTATGATGTATTTTTTATTCACTATAAAGTTGTGCTTCTGTTCAACTATGTTCTTAATCTTGGTGACAAGTAATGTTATTTGCTATCTGTTTTTGTTTTTATGGTTCATTATTTTTTTAATTTTCTCTTGTGCACATATTTATTGTTTGAGTTTTGGCGAACTTCATCTTACTTCCTTAATTACTTCATTCTAACCTTCTATTATTGACCACTGAGATCCTTTGTTCTGTGACCAAGGTAAAGTGGGTATTTTTATTTACTTAAAAACTGCTATTGGTATCTTACGCTTATTTTAGCTTACCAATTTTACAAATAAAATGGAAAAATATGTTCTACCTTCTCTGCCGACTTGCCCATGATTACACACCTTCAATGTGTAAACACCACTTGTCAATGTGAGTTTTCAGATACCTATGTGTTACCTAATTTTGTTAAGTCAGTTTCCAGTCGCTCTATATTAATACACAACCGTCTCTTATTTTCCAGCTGCTTAAATTAATATACACAGGTCTTAAACAAATGTTTGAGCTGTGAATTATTTTTGTTTTCAGACTTGCAGTAAAGTTACTCAAAATAGTGTGGCAACTGGAGTACACCCATTTTCATCATTAATGCATCACCAAAAGTCACAAGCATGACTTCAATTTTAAGTATACTGTGTTGCTGCATACATGGTTTTGAGACACTTTTTTAAAAACACCACTGGAAAATGTGTACCTTTTGAGACACAATACCATTTGTGGATATCTATGTAGTTCTTTTATTGTCTAATCTTACCTCTGTTTCACTCTTCTTGTCTCTCTTATTAACTTCCACAGAAGGAATGTCTTGGAAACTCTCCTTCTTACAAACATCAAGATGAAGGGGTGTATTAATTAGTTCCAACTCCAAGTCTTCCCATAAAGGCACTACTCGGTCATTTAGCGGAAAATCCATCTCCTGATCCTGAGAAAAGGTATTTTAGAAAAACAATTGATCAGTGTACACGTTGTTCAAGTTTGTAAAAACCCATGGCAACTGGAAATCAGAAGAGTACGCTTAATAGGATTCTTTGGGGGGCGATCGCTCACTTTGAACTCAAGCGTAGTCCATACACACTATTTATAGTAGTGATGGACTGAATTTTGCGTGTGGGTTAACTTTCCTTATTAACAGTGTCCTTCGCCATCAGGCGAACCCACTCCGACTTCAGTAGTACTTGAAATTAACGTCCCCAAGTCAAGGACGATAGGTCAACATTTTAGTCCAGCTGTACGGTGTAAGGGTTGAACCGCTTACCTCGGATCAGCACACCAGATGTTTAAGAACACGCATTCTTATCCATTCAGCCATGCGGACCTGCACTTATAGATTATAACCAAGCTAAATTTTAACAGAAAACCAACTCACAAAAACATTAATAGCAAATATAGTTCTGATATACACATATTTGGACCCACACAAGGGCTTCAGATTCATGCACTGAGTTGAAATTCTCCTTGAGTAATCTTTGGGAGGAGACTGGATTACTTATGGGGGTAACTATTTGCAATGAAGGTGATCCCTTACAAACCAAACCAATGTTAAAGACAGTGCAGAAACAATACACAGGCCGTGAGTAGATTTGAAACATGTAAGTATACTTGATTGTTTCGGGATTTGGGATTTAAAGATGGAGCACAACCCGCGACTGGCAACGATGATCGTATTCCGGTATGAACCTAAGGCCTTGTCCACATCAATTTGGAAGCACTATACTCGAGTTTCGCTCTCGTGCTCGCTGAACTTAAGGCGGCCTGGTGTGCCTTGCCAGCCAAGAAGACCTTATCATTCGGGGCCACATCAAATGACGGATGTCAATCGCGGCGATCGGGCAAATTTTGAGCTATAACCTACGATGGGTAACGTTTTTATAATCTAGTGTGAGAATTTGGTTGCGTCAAGTGTACCGCATGGTCTAGTGGTTACACACCTGCGTCACACGCCAATGATCCGGGGTTTGTTTCCGGGTCCGGTCAAGGATATGCACTACTGATGAGCTCAAATGAGAGCGAAACTCGAGTATAGTGCTTCCAAATTGACGTGGACAAGGCCTTAGGTTCGTACCGGAATACGATCTGCGTTGCCAGTTGTGGGTTGTGCTCAATCTTTAAATCTAAGTATACATTATTATGTTCACAGACAAGTGTTTAAAAATGTATACAGCTGCCTTGCCCTTATAATATCATTGCATCTAACAATAGAAGGAAGATGTATTAAAGAAGTTTTAATGTAGAATAGCCCAAGCAAAAGCAGAATTTCACAAAAATAAATAATATTCTGTACACTATATCAATCAAGGTGAGAAAGAGAGCTCTTAAGAGCTATACTGAGTCAATCCTGATGTACAAAGTAAATCACAGACTATCAGCAGATTAGTGAGGAATTGTGTAATAGCTGCAGAGATATTACTGTCAATACACGAGACAGAAGGCTGTAGACAAACATGGCAGCCAATGCCACAGAGCTTGGACTACAAGATGAAGAAACATCTGACTTGCCACAATTACCACATTAACTACCGGTTGTCTTTTTTTTTTTTTTTTTTTTTTCGAACATACTGTGTAAGGATTATTCTATTTATATATATGAACAAGAGGTGTTGCTATAATTTTAGCTGTTATTTGTGCATTCTAGACACATTTATTTCTAGTTTTCTGTGGATACATTTCTGTTTAATTGTAATTCCTTGTCCAACAGCATGAAGTTATGATGAATTAAGATGTGTTCAAAGAACAAGCTACACCAATTCTAAGAAAAAAAGCAAATAAAATTACAATGAATGTTCTAAACTTCAAGTAATGGATCAACTTCCCGTACTGAGACAAACAAGCAGTTCTAATATCTGGAGTTACAGAATAAATAATTATTCATAGTCTCCATTTTAAATAATAAATATCATTTCCTCTTCTTCTGTCATTTATCCCCTAATGAAGCATAGTCCCTCAACCGTCTTACTCGGGGGAATCATATTCTCTTCTATCTATTATAGTTCGTTCCCATATTAATCATCTCTATTTTCTTCACATTGTGTGCTTTAGGTCTTCCTATATTTATTTTGCAGTTTCTACAGGGTTATACATTCAAAATGTCAATTCTGGAGATTTTCCGAGGTACAAAAAGATAGATCGACATTTCAGACTCCACATTACATCATTCATCTCCTGCTAGAAGAGCCTCCATTCATCTGAAATTGTTTCTTTCTTTTCTTTTCTGACAGTTGGCTGGATCATGCAGCAAAGGTTTTCTATGGAATGAGATTGCCAGTCCTATGCCAACTCCCCATAATCTCTTATGACATGGTAGTTAATATTTTAATCTGTTACTAAACTCTGTAACTGTTACTAAACTTTCCCTTCTCTCAATCAATCATGTGCCATGCCGGAAAGCGTGGGCGGTCATGATTCGCCATTTCACTCGATCACCAGAGTCGTGGATCAGCTCAGTGTTCCTGTCTCGTCCATGCCATGTGGCCAAGCCATCCAGGTATTTTCCTCTCGGTCTTCCTCTTGGTCTGTTCCCTTCGATCTTGCCAGCTGTCACTAAGTTCTCCAGTCCATTTCTTCTCATAACATGTCCAAAAAAATTTGACTGTCTACGTCTAATTTCTCTAATCAATCTACGATTTTCATTTGTCTCTTGTAGTACTTGGTCATTGGTTTTTCTATCTGTCCATGGTATTCTTTGCATTTTCCTCAGAAACCACATTTCTGCAGCCATCAGATGTTTTTCAGCTTGACTGCACATTGTCCAAGTTTCACATCCATACAAAAGAACAGGCTCTATGTATCCCCTCAACACTCTTTTTCTCGTTTCAATTGACATCATTTTATTGGTCAGAATGTTTTTCATCTTGCTAAAGGCTACTTTCGCAATGGCGATTCTTGTTCTAATCTCTTCAAGGCATCTGCCATCAGATGTTATGACTGTTCCGAGATAATTGAATCGATTCACTTGTTGAAGAATATTCCCATTTACTTGTATATTACATTGTGGTACTTCGTTCTTCCTAGTGACGACCATAACCTGTGTCTTCCTACAATTTAATTCCAACCCCAGCTGCTCACTGTGTACAACCACAGCGTCTACTAATTGTTGCAGATCCTGTGCATTGTCTGCAATCAATACTGTATCATCTGCATATCTAATGTTATTTATGTTTCGTCCTCCAATGCTGATTCCATTTAGGTCTTCTACATTTCTGAAAATATTTTCACTGTATAGGGAAAAAAGATCTGGAGACATTATACATCCCTGCCTAACACCTCTCTTAATAGGTTGGTATTGTCCTACTTCATTATCAATTCCTTATGGCAGCTTGTTGTTTCCAATATATGTTTTTTATAAGTCTAATGTCTTTCCCATCAATTATGTAGATCTGCAAGCATATCCACAATGTTGACATGTCTAACTCTATCAAAAGCCTTTGTGTAGTCAATAAAGCAAAGATGTATATCCTTGTTTACTTCTAAAGCACGTTCAATAACTGTTCGCAGCATATACACAGCATTTACTGTACCCTTTCCTTCTACAAAACCACATTGTTCTTCCCCTATTTCAGGTTGTATTTTCTTCCTCACTCTTTGCATGATAATTCGTAACAAAATCTTTGTGATGTGACTCATTATACTAATTGTTCTATGTTGATCACATTCTAAGGTTCCTGATTTCTTTGGGATTGCAATAAATACAGAATTACATAATTCAGAAGGTATATCTCCAGTATCATATACTGTGTTCAGCAGTCTAGTGACTTGCTCTAGTCCAAATTCTTCTAAAGCTTTAATCATTTCTGTTGTGATGTTATCTGCACCGGGGGCCTTGCCAGCTTTCATATGCTTAAGAACATTTTGAACCTCCATCTTTAAAATTGCTGGTCCTTCATTATTAAATCTAATAGCGTACTGTTCCTCTCTGTTATCATTATACAGGTCTTTCACATAATCTGTCCATACATGTAGAATCTGATCTTTTTCTCCCTTCTCTATGGACCTTGTAATACATGGCTAAATATCATCCAGTGTTTTTAAATCCTCCCTTTCTGTAGCTCTAGAAGTGTTTTAGCAAAGTTTGATTACTGATTATATTCAGAGACTAAAACAAGTCTTTTTTTGTACGACTGGATCTACACTTAGCTATTTGGACTAAAATATGAAAACTGGATCCACATACAGTGATTTATTATTCATAGTTCCATTAAAAGAACCCTTAGGGGAAAAAAATATTTATGTTCTTTGCAGGACGTTGCGATCAAACCCAGGTTGATTTGCTTGGTAATTTTATGTTCAGTAATTTGCCATTGCCTTCTGAATGAAAAGTCAACGCTGCATTCCACATCCTGGCATCAGCACATCAGAAGTTTAAGTGCAAACACATTAATCCTCGCGGCCACAAAGACCTCTAGAAATTTGCATATCCTTTTCCAGGACGTTGTAATCTAGACAATTTTATGCTCAGCAGTTTGCAACTGGACAGACAATAGTTTACCATGGACAGACAGAAAAACCAATGACCAAGTACTACAGGAGACAAATGAAAATCGTAAATTGATTAGAGAAATTAGACGTAGGCAGTCAAAATTGTTTGGACATGTTATGAGAAGAAATGGATTGGAGAACTTAGTGACAACTGGCAAGATCGAAAGGAACAGACCAAGGGGAAGACCGAGAAGTAAATACCTGGAAGGCTTGGCCACATGGCATGGTAGAGACAGGAATACTGAGCTGATCCATGACTCTGGTGATCGAGTGAAATGGTGAGTCGTGACCGCCCACGCTTTCCGGCATGGCACATGATTGAGTGATTGAGTTTGCAATTACTGGCTCCAAAGGGGTTATGGACGCAGTTCGTAATCCAGCATACCCATATTTGAAACACAGCTGTGGGTGATTGGCAGCAGACCACCTTAAGTTGGTTTTTATGAAATGGTAAAGGTGCCGGTCGTTCAGAAAACAATGGCAAACTACTGAACGTAAACTTGCCCAGGAATCACGAACAGCCAAAACATGCTGTGGTTGACTGCTACGTTCTGAAAAGGATATGCAACAACTAGTTTGCCACTGCTTGCTGAACAAGATGACAACCCTTAATTCCAACTTAATGCAAGTGTAGGGATTGAACCCCCTACCCCACCATCAGCAAACTGGAAGTTAAAGAGCAAGTACTCTTATCCTTTTAGCAACATCCATTTCTCCTTAAGAATTACTATTTAAAATGTCTTTTAACAATATAGTGCTGTGTGACACTCTAAAACAAAGTAAAAGCTCTGAGGTAATTCTTAAACCATGTAGCAAAGAAGTTAGTTACTGTTAAGCTTGCAATTATCTTTATCCAACTGACAGATAGCGTTCTTGCCAAATTCCATAACCTAGTTTTAAGACTATTATAATACCCAGTCAATCCATAACTGAGTTTTAGCCAGGACAATAAAATGAGCTGGTCAATTAAAGTCATTACATGAAAGTGTAATGGCATTGCCAGTGCTTCACACTCCAAAAGAGTGTGATTTGATTTACAATATAAACTGAAATTTACAGTGGCAATTTAGTGATTGCCGGTCTCCCTGGCGAAGGTGTTAAGGATGTTGTTCGTTATCCCATATACCCACATATGAAACACAGCTGTGTGAGATGTGGCAGCAGATCACGTCACGATGGTTACTTACGGAGGTATGTGAGTTGGTTGTTCAGAAAGCAATGGCAAACTACTGAAAGTAAACCTTGCCAAGACATCAACAGCAGCTGAAAAATGCTGGTGTTGACTGCAATGTCTTGTAAAAGGATATACAAAATTTTTTTTTAAATTAGTGATTAGTGCACTGACTAATAACCAGTGGTCTATGGTTCAATCCTTAGTAGTTTGCTGAATTTATATCCCACTGATATGGCATCTGGTCAATCAACACCTTAAAATTGACATGAGATTTTTTTCTGCCAAGGAAAGGCAGCAAGATGATTCAACTCATTTAACTCTACAACACTTATAACCCATATAATATATATAAAGATCTATGATTCACACCACTATGGCAGCATCTGCCATGATATTCACTTTACCTCGATATGTATAACATAGTTTTCCTTCATCAAAACTGAAATTCTTTTTTCAAACTCAATAAAACTATCATACTTACATCAGCAACTTCTGGAATGTAATTGTCCGGCAGCAGCGACTTCAGCTTGATGTTAAAATTGCCATCCATATTTAACAGTTCAGGGAACTGTATATTCATCACTGAAAGATTACTAAAAGGATAAAACAAAACTCAAGTGTTTACCTATTACTGAAAATAAAACAGAAAAAAAATTATACAAAAGTCATACAGAATGTAAAATAAGAGAAGCACTAAGGAAAAGTAAAGCATACACAATAAATTACCATGTGTGTTAATACATGAAAGAGATGTTACCACAACTGCATCTTTTTCATTCTTAAATAATCACTCCTACCTCTCTTATGTCAGGTTCAACTTTTTAAAATAAATTACCTGTGCTCTAGATTTATCCAGTCTAAAATACATGTCTGGAAATGTTTTGGGAAGTAATGATGGCCAGTGTGATACTGACCACATAACTCACAGCGCCATTTGGGCTATAAAAATATGGGATTAGCACCATATGCCCAAATGCACTTTTAGGTGTGTTAAAGGGTGTTTACTTTACTTACTACCCGTAAGTTGTTTCAGGTTTCTTTTATCATCAGATTATCATTCCCCACAATAAATTGGATAAGGCTACATCATCATTCTGCTCCTCTCTTTTAGAGCAGAGGGTCTTGGAGGATTTGTTTCATTGTTTACCTTCTCAAAATTGATGGACACATAACTGCAAGACCTATTTTCATTCTGACATCTGGATCTGCTACAGCCTGTTCACATTCTAAAGCTTGATTCCGATGTGCTTGGTCGAGGTGTTTTCTAATCTTTGAAATTGTTCCTTGTTAATTTTAGATTTTATCTCTCCATTTCTCTGCTTCGACTGTTCAACATCAGAAACTATCGAACATCTTGAGAGACACATTTGATCCAGTTATTTGAAAACAATGTATCACAAGTGCAAAGGGTAAGAGTAAAACAGACTTGTATTCTCTCCACATGCCCATTCAATATCTACGCAGAAAATGTAATAAGAAATAAAAATAATTAAATCTGACAATACTGATCCATTCATAATTGACGGAAATCCAAAACCAGAACTAAAGATATGCATATGATATAGTTTTCTTTACAGTGAACATGATCAGAACAGTTAATTATGTCTGTTAAAAGACAGAGGAGATAAAACTTGCTTATCCTGACTTAAAAAAAATTAATGATAATGTTCATAGACAAAACTACTTATCAAGCAAAAATTACAATCAACAAGGAAGAAATTGAAAATCTCACAAACTTCACAGATGCCTTGGTTTAATAGTTAACAACAATAAGGATTGTTCTGAAACAGTCAGAGACAAAACTCACTGTATCTATGCAGAGGTTAAACAACTTGAAGAATCTATGACACAATACCAGAAAACAAATAATAGTAACAACGTTGAGTAAATACATCTTTCTTGTGGCAACATAGAACTGTAAATCATGGACCACTTCACAAACACTGAAGTAGAAGATCAGGGCTTTTGAACATAAGTGTGACATATTCTTAGATTACTGTCAACCTAAAAATATGTTTAAATGCTGACATTCCACCAGATCTTAACATCAGAGCAAACTGACTCAAAAACAGTACCATTAAAATTCTTTGGTCACATCAAACATCACAGTCATTTCAAAAGAACAGTAATGGAAGACACAGTTCCTGGAAGAAGTGGCAAGGGCTGACCAGCATAATGGTGGACACCAGATATTACAGAATTAAAGACACTCTGCACATGAAAATGCAGAAATTCACAGTACCATTCTAGGTTTGAATTTGTAATTGTTATATTTCTGTCATCCTACAGATAATTTATCTGTTTTTACAGTTCCTGTATGTGATGCCTGGGTGTGAGTAAGTGAAAAATATGATTCTGTCTGTATCAGGGTCTATTTTCCCACACAACAATTGCTGTCCATTTTCAGATGGTGCTGAGAAAGAATGTAAAAATTGAAATAAGTTTGGACATAAAAAACTGAACACATCATTAGACTGGAACTTGAAATTCATTCATCCATTCAGTAGCATGTCCTTTTTTTCTTCTTCCAGTCACGAACATGGAGGACAGGCATTGAAATAGTTAAGGCTTCTGGAGTGTTTATGCTACCGTTTGCATTCACATTTTCCTCATTCTGGACTGGAAGTGTATGGTTCTGTCGCAATGCTACTGAAATTAGTGTGTGGCACGACACTGTGAGCTATGAATTTTGTGTAAAATGCTTTTGTATCTGCCCGAGGTTGTATGAAACGTGAACTGCATGTTCGGAGCAATGGCGGCTGGATGTGTCGCAGAATTGACCAGTTTTTTGCCTTATGCAGAAATGTGTGGCTGCTGGTCTTCTAGTGACTGCCGCTTCCATCCACCATGAACTGTATTTTCGTGGAGGACTTTTGTGTTGGCATTCTGGTGACAGCATTATGTTTGCCACTTTTATTTGATAGAAAATATCTAGAAATTGAACAAACAACATCTAGAAATATCTAGAATGCCTAGGCGAACATCTAAAAAGCATCCTGATGAGAAAATGGCTGCCGCTTCCATCGAAGATAGGCTGTGTGTTTCGTAGAGGACTTTTGTGTTGGCATTCTGGCGATGGCGTTGTAAACCATCTGGAAACGGAACAGACAACATCTAGAAGTGTCTAGACTGTGTGGGTGAACATCTAGAAAAACATCAGGATGGGAAAATGATTGCGTTTCCATCAAAGATGAACTGTGTGTTTCCTGGAGGACTTTTGTGTTGACATTCTGGCGGCAGCATTATGCACAGAGTACCTGTGCGGGCTGTTGGTTGTCGAGACTCCTGTCTTTTCCACTTTTCACATTGGGCAGTGAGGAGCATTTTGTGTGATATTCACTGGCATAGGAACGGAGCATAATAGGACGACCCGTTGCTGTGAAGTTGGAACTGCAACTAAATAACTAATTAACAAGTAGCATGTCCTTTGCAGAATCTCACTCCCATAACAACCTTCCAGAAAACTTCTCGATCACAAGCAAGATGTCCCACGTCCTTCACACCCATCTGGAGATTATCCACCACATTCTGCACCCATTTTCTCTTTGGCCTTCCTCTTCCTCTCTTCCCAGGCATATACCCCTCCATTATTATTCTCTCCAAACGTTCATGGCGTTTCAAGTGACCAAAATATTTCAATTTTCTTTGTTTTATCGTCTTTACTAGCCAACCCTCTTCAATATTCAACTCTTGAAGTATAGATGCATTTGTTCTTTTCTTCACCCAAGATATTCTTAGAACTCGTCTATAACATTTATATTCAAAGGCATTTATGTGCTGTTCAGCTTGTTTAGTAAGTGTCCAGGTCTCACAGGCGTATGTTGCAATGGGAAAGATGCATGCTCTTAAAAATCTAATTTTTGTAGTTCTGTCTGTCCCACTCCATAATTTATTCAGTTGTTTTAGTCTTTGAAGAGCAATTGATAGTTGATGTTTAATTTCTTTCATTGTGTCACCATTGTTGGTAATCAATGACCCAAGATATTCGAAAATTTCCACCACCTCCAATCTTTCCTCATTAACATATATTTCTTTCTCCATGGTAGTTTTATCTGTATGCATTATCTTTGTTTTTGCTATGTTAAGATATAAGTTGTAATTTTCCCTATTTCTTTGGGTTGAGGTTATTAAGTTTTCTATACCATTCTGTGATGTGGATAGTAATACTGTATCATCAGCATATTGAATCTCTGATATTTCATGACCACCGATGTTTAGGGCATCATATTGCTCCCTGGTTATATCATCTCAGACATTTCTCATTATATATTTGGCGTACAGGTTAAACAAATAGGGGACTCCTTGCTTGATGTCAAACCAATCTGATGTCTCGCCATCTATTCTAACCGCTGCTTGTTGGTCTAGATAGAGCATTTTTATGAGTTGTACTACATGTGATGGAAAGCCCATATTTCTCATGATGTTAAAAAGTTTCTGATGTTGTACACAGTCACATGCCTTTGAAAGAAATTAACATGGTAAAAAGTTACTAATGCAACCTTTAGTTTTTGTGACTTAATAGGAGAGTAATAACAAATGAACAAGAAAAAGAGAAATGTTTGGAGAGCACTTCTTTGTTCCTTTTTCATCGGTAATGAATTACACCTAGCTGTGTACGTCTTTAACTCAGAGGTGAGTGTGTCTGGCTTCGGCATACATTTGTATCATGTTGTTTTCCTCTAGACAGATTCAAGTCCTGGCTGCAGGACTCTATCTACACACAAGTGGCTTTTTAGTCTCTAGAAATGTTGTCAAGGCAGGACCAGCTTCCAAATAAACCAGAGGACCCTTTTACATACCCCTGGACATATGGTGCAAGCCCATATTTAGACCAACTGGTTCTCAAGGGGCGATGTCAATACCACACTGACCCTGGGGCTAGTTCCACATACCAACTACACCACAAGATGTTTAAAACGAGTCTTTTACTTACTTTTACTTACAAACCAACCATTTTCTTATACTTTAGTATACTTTATAAGGGTCAACAAAAAAGTTAGATGTATATGTAAGTATATAATCATTTCATTTCTTTAAAATAGCAGCTGTTTCACCCTTCTTAGGGGTTACAAATGCAATTCGCAATCCTGCATACCGTGTTCGAAACACAGTTGCAGGCGATTTGGCAGCAGACAGCTTTGTGTTGGTTTTTATAAAATGGTATGACTGCTGGTCGCTTAGAAAGCAATGGCAAACTACTGAACATAAACTTGCCAAGAAACCACAAACAGCCACAAAATACTGGGGTTGACTGACGTCCTGTAATAGAAATGCGACAAACTTACTGACCATAACCCTATAAGTCCAATACCTACCTCTAACACATTTCTATCTTTACAATCAAAATAATCCTGACGCCCTCATACTGCAAAATCTCACCCCACCCAGACTGGTGTCATTCATATCCATCCTCATACCCTGACCTCTTTTGACCCCTTCCAAATACATATTTGTCCTTACACCCAGACCCTGAAAGCCTGATCCCATCTGCACCCATCCTTTCATCCTGACACTGTAAACCAAACTATACCCCCCAACTGGTATATGTCTGTGCAAGCAGATTTCACCCCAAATTGACCAGTATATGTCTTTTCAGTCTAACTCCACAAATCTGACACAACCCATCCTCGCAACCCAACCCTGCAAACCCCAACATCGCCTCTGACCTGCACCCCCCTCATTATATAAACCTGTAAACCTGACATCACCACTGACCTGTCCTAATAACCTGAGCCCATATTTAACTCCAGGCCCATCTACACAGACCAACCCTGCATTCAACCACCCTTACAATCCATTAGCACCTCATACTCATACCATTTCTTGCATCATGAACCCACATTTGACATGACCTTACATATAACCCCACCTCTAACCCTACACTCGACCTTACTCCAACCCCATAATTGAACTTCCGCCCGGACACCAATCCAGAGACATATCCATCCTATGCCATGGCAATACTTCTGCCCTATATAGGCACCACGAAGCTGTAAACCAAACAACAGCCTAAATCTGTCATCAGGGTGGAATCAACAAACCTCTCACCCCTGACACATATGATGGATCCTTGGACTTCAGCTCTACAAACCTAGCCCTACCAAGCCCAGATATCGCTGCATCTTAAATTAATCACTGCTTCTGAGTTCTTACCCCACCTCTGATCCAGCTTGCATCATCACAATCTGACCATGCCCCTGTCCTCAGGCCTGACCCTGCAAAACCTACCCCACCCTCAAGTTCCCTCAACCTGGACCAGCCCTCACACCCTGACAGCCCTGACTCTAACATCACTTCCGACATCACCACCAAACTGTTATTGCACTCCAAACGACTGAGTGACCTTGGCTCATACCCATCCTTAGTTAATCAGTGATGCAATCAAGATCTCATCACTCTCCCATTCACTGGACTTTCACCTCAATGAGAAACAAACTATTATTGCGCATTAGATTACGTAATTACGCTTTTCAAGATCTATTCAATGATGCAGGTTTCAGAATTTAACCAAAAAAAATGTTAAACACATTTGATTTACGTTACAGGTCTACTTACCTCTGAAGTCAAGGACACAAAAATAAATCTTTCCTTAGAATCTTCTCTTTCTTTCGTCCGCTTCAATTATTTTTTATAACTATACCTGCAAAGGCCGGTCTCTCTGGCCGAGGAGTTACAACACTTTCTCCGTAAATCCCGTTTATCATGCTGAGTCACGAAGCGGGCGAGAACTAGGAGCGGTTCGTCCCCCGCTCGTGACTTGCGGGATACTGAGCCGGCCGCTCAGAAACCAATGGCAAACTACTGAGCGTAATCTTGCCAAGAGATCAACAGACAGCTGAAGATGCTGCTGTTGACAGCTAAGTCCTGTAAAAAGGATATGCGAAATAAAAAAATTTAAAAAATACCTGCAAAGGCAATGTTGTCTCGTGTAATAATACAATTACAAGTTGTAACTTCCAAGTTGTATGAATGAATTTAACAATTTAACTTCCTTGACAAGTACTGCTGCACCCCACTCAGCCAGGTTCGGTTATTGTCTAACCTAGTAATTGCGGTAGGTTTTATCGCAACCTTGAAATAATCGTAAAGTTTAACGTTATTAGTGCACAAAATATAATAATATAATAAATTCGTAGTGGTATTCGATTTGCTTTGCGCAAGAATGTTGAGCAGACTGAAGCAGTTGCCAGCTTACAATTGTATACAGGGTTGCCACTTTTGTTTGACCAAAAATATATAGAACCGGCCCAAACAACATCCATAAATATCTAGATTTCGTTGGAAAGTATCTAGGAAAAATATCCAGATTGAGAAAGTAAGAAATTACATAATGTATTGATGTGACTGCCGTCTTCCTGGCGAAGGTGTTTACGGCTTTCGCCGTAACCCTGTATATTCTCGCGAGTAACGCAGCTGCGCCCGAACAGGCAGCGGTTTGAGCCACGCTGGTAACTTACGGGAGCATATGAGCCGGTCGATCAGCAAACTACTGAGCGTAATCTTTCCTAGTACATCAACAGCAGCTGAAAAATGCTGATGTTGACTGCAACGTCCTGTAAGGGATATGAAAAAAAAATGATGTGACTTACCCTATAGAATCATGTCCTCATCTTCACTGATGTATGTCTCACAAGATGCACTTAGCTTGGATGATGAAGTTGAAGCTTCAGATTCAAAATGACTCTGGTATGCTTTAGCTGTTCCAATTTCTTTTAATACACGATCAGGGAGCTGATAGTTGAACAGCATTTTTCCTGCTCTCATCAGGCCAAATCTTATTGTCAAGATAGCATTTAAGAGGTCAAGTTTCATCCTGTTTCTTAGTTTACATTTTGTATAATTCATAGTACTAAAAACTCTTTCCACATCAGCATTTGAATGGGTAGTATCATGGCAGACATCGCACATTCAAAGAGCTCACAGAATGGACTGTTACCTGAGGCATCTTTAAATTGTCTTACTTCACTCCAAAAGGCTTCAGTTTCTGTTTTGTTTCTCCAGTCAACCAAATTTATTTTGGTTAACTGATATTCTGGTTCCAGTAGCCCCTAAAATTGTCATAACTTGACAATATTTTGATATGTCCTTTACTGGCTGAAGTATGTTGTTAACAGAAAAGAGTAAAATATTTTTCAATACATCTAAATTTTCAGGAAGTCTCTGCTTCAATTGCTTGAATAATGAGAGAAGAAAATCTTGACAGCGCTTTCTTAAGTTGTTCTCTTCATTTTCTGTTAACAGTCCTTTTGTTTTTAAACCATCAATTTTTGATTCGATTTGGTATCCCAGGTATGGCTTAGGAGCCAAATAGCTCTCTATAGTGCAAGTGAACAAGTCAGCTTTAGAAGTTGACAATATAAGTCTTTTACCAATTGAGTGAAATAGCAAAGTGAGATCGTCAAGTAATTTAACTTTATCAACATTTTGAGATTCAAACAGTTTATTAACTTTTTGCACTTCACTTAAAATGGGTTGTAAAAAGAGAAGGAATGCCAATTTTTTTTTTCATCACTGTACATTCCATATAGTATTTCAGCTGTGTAGCACTTTTCACTTTGTCTTGTTATTTCGAAGTGTGTCTTCAACTCCAACCATTGGTTCACAATTACTTCAACAGCTGGTTGAATTGATAACCATCTAGTTTTGCAATATGACAGAATTTTCAGTGGTGAGGAACTATCATTTAATGCTTTATATAAATTATTATATTGCTGTTGTCTGACAGATGATTTGGAGAACCAGTTATGTGTTTCAGCAATAAGGAATTCCAAATTCCTTGGTAAACATTCTGATGAGGCATGTGATAATGCTGTCTGCAAGGAATGACACGCACATTTTATGAGGATTAAAGATGGGATATCTTCCTTCAATTTTGCATAAACGCCATGGTTGATACCGACCATTACCGATGCATTATCGGTTCCAATTGCAGCCAAATTCTTCAAGTTTAAATGTTTACTGACCAAAAGTATCTTCAGTGCCTGAACTATACTTTCTGCATCACACTCTTCCATGTGAACTAGTCCAAGAAATGTAGAAACTACTTTGTCTTTGCTGTTGCTATAATATATAACACATACACCAAGCACTGAAAGAAAAGTAAAATCTAGAAAGTATCCGAAATATCCAACTTCAAATGAAAAGTATCTAGAATTGCATCCAGCATCCAAACGTCAGAAAACGGTATCCAGACGCCGGCAAAAACCTCTAGATCTGGATATAAAATATCTAGAATGGCAACCCTGGGGCCAAACATTACTATAAAGAGAAGCCAAATAAATTTGCATGAAAAGGTTACATCTCCCCCCCCCCCCCCCCACCCCACCCCACCCCCACTTAATGAAATGTGCGGAACTTACAGTATAAATCTGGTTAAATATCAGGTCTTTTAGCTTTTGTGAAATTAAATGGTTTGATCTGCAGTCACCGGGTCCATATGGAATAACCACAAAAGCTATTCAACCTGTGGGAAAACATGAGTTAAATGGCTGACACGACTGTTTAATAAATAAAGCATGGGAAGAAAGAAAAGTTCCAGGCGATTGGCAACACGTAGTAAAAGTAGTAATATGAAAAAAGAAAGGCAATATGAGAGAGTGCGAAACATACCGAGGTGTATTACTCCTGGGTCGTATAGGGAACATGTATGCAAAACTATTGGAACAAAGAGCTAGACTAGAGCAATGGCAATAGTAATGAGTAATGGCAATAGTTGCACAACAGTTAAGCAAAGTACAATTTTGTTTCGGGAAAGGTGAAAGTCACACTGATGCACTATTCACACTTAGACAAATATGTGAAAACACCATTGAATATAGTGATACGCAGAATATTGTGTTTGAAGATCAGGAAAAAGACTTCCGATAGAGTAGGCAGATACAAATTATGGACCATCTTTGGAGGCTACGGGATACAAGAACAACTGCTAGAAAACAGCGCAGCCATAACCACTCGAGCCAAAGTGCAATAAGAACACAAAAATGTATATCGGATATGTTCACAGTCAATACAGGAGTGAGACAGAGATGTGTGCTCTCTCCTATGCTATTTAATATCTACGTAGACAGAATATTCAAAGAAGCAAACCTTGACAGAACAGATTCAGACAATGTTGAACTCTTTACTTCAGATGAAACAACAGATTCACGCGTAATAAATGAATTTCTATTTGCAGACGATCAGTGCCTGTTTTATAGCGATTAGGGCAGACTGCAAAATCATATTAACAATCTGAGTTCAAAATGCAACAAATACAATATGAGTATAAATACAGCCAAAACCGAAGTAATGCAAATTAGCAGATCTCCTGGTCCACTAAGTATACAGATAAATAACACATCTCTGAAGCAAGTTAAAGAAGTCAAATGCCTTGGAAGTATGATCACAGAAGATGGCAGATCGAAGAGAGAAATTGAAAAAACAAATGATGTCAAAAGGCAAGTGCTCTTATTTATAAACTATCACCCATACTGAAACATCTAAATATATCTATGTCCGCAAAACGACAAATAATAAACAGCATATTCACTCAAACCCTTTGCTACCAATCTCAGTCTTGGACATTATCCATATCACACTAACGCAAAATCAACACCTGCGAGATGAGATGCCTGATTGATTGATTGATTGATTGATCTAGGAACCGACATCACAGCATTCGGGACATTCCCATAAGCGCTCCGTCTCCATCCTCAGCAGCCAGCGAAGAGTTCCAACACTAATAGTTCCAGTAGCAATCTGATTATACTGTAGATGAGATGCCTGAGGAGAGCTGCCAATTTAACAATCAGAGACCGAGTAAGAAATTTTATCAGACAGACAGTGGGATCAACACTTTGTGCAACATTTATTGAAAGACAAAAGATCAAATGGTTTGGCCATCTCGTTAGAATGCAACACTATCAATTACCAGCACTGGTCTTACACCTGCCTCGAGAGCAAGAAGACGCCCGAAAAGAAAATGGATTGACGACATCAAATACATTGTACAATAACACGGAATGACACTGTCCAGTGTCACCCAATGGGCACTGGAACGCCAATTATTCCTTCCCACGACGCTTGACGGCAAAAGTGGAAGATGATGATGGTGATCTGCAGTGAAGAAGTAAAATCCAATGAGCATATCAACAAACACGGAAAGTGGAATTGGTCAGCTTTATAAGAACACAATTGGCCAAATAGTTAAACCTTGGATAATGCTTGCTTGCTTGCTTACTTGTGTTCGTTGGCTTGAGCTCCGACGCGAAGTCCTGTATGTCGGATGAAGGCATCCTGTTGTCCAACATCAGTGTGATGTCATACAGGACCTGAGTTTTGCGTGAGTATCCGTTGTCCCATGTCTGGCTTATTGGTGTGCAGACTGGTGGTTCCTCGCCGTACAGGCAAACACTCTCTGACTTCGGAGGAAAACCTTGGATAATAAGACTGGATTATGTATGTGTGTGTGTGTGGAGGGGGAAGGGAGGGGGTGTTTGTATTATATACCACCATAGGTCTCAAGATGTTCGTTACTACACTGGACACAGCATTGCGGTCTGATGTGTTTGTGCGTTTGTTATTTGACTTATGCTGGTCTAATATAAAATTCTGACCTATGGTGCTATTTCATTGGTTAGATACGAATTCTGTCCATAGTCCATAGTTGTGGGTTCATGTGGATGACAGACTTGGCTAATGAAGACACTTTTTTTTAAAGAGGTGACAGGTTCGAATCCCGGTCGGTAACTGTCAAAACTGTCATTTACTATAACTATAACGTTAAATTGTTATGTTGTCTAGTGCGTCCTCCACTCTAATTCTTACCCCTACTTCTATGCGCGCCAAACATGTCGTGTATATTTATTTATAATCTGGGTTAATGACACTGCCAATCTCTGTACACCAGTCGATCACTTTATTTATTTCTCTTGCTATAGATAGTATTTGCATCCTGCCTTTCCCCTGCCTACACGCAAGGACATCATCTGCAAATGTCAGCGTCATTCCAATCACCTAACTGCTTCAATGCTTGCAATCTTGCTTGTGTAAAAAATTGAATAGTACAGAAAATTTTACAGATCCTTCTGGCAATCCATGGGTAATATATTATATATTAATAATGCACGCCTCCGAGGTCCATTAACCTAGGCGGAGAGCAACCTGATGAGAGTGCAGGGTAACTGTTATTCAATTAAACTCCCAGGGACTAACACACACACCTATCTCCACAAGTGTGCATTAAGAGACTCCGATTCTGTTATAATGTTATATGCGTCCTCAAGATCCACTAGTGCTGCTATAATTGTTTCCTGTATAGTCCGGAACCCCTCACAAATATCAAAAACAAATGTTCCTGTGTTTGACCATGTTTCTGTTTTTTGGTTTTTTTTTGGTGGGCCCCCCCCCCCCCCCCCCCCGGTAACTCCCCGGCGAAGGTGTTACAAATGTAATTCGTAATCCCGCATACCGCGTTCCAAACACAACTGCGAGCGATTTGGCAGCAGACCGCCTTGTGTTGGTTGTAATTCACTGGTATGCATGTCGGTCGTTCAAAAAGCAATGGCAAACTACTGAACGTAAACTTGCCAAAAAATCACAAAATGGTTCCTGAGACGAATGTTGCTATAATACCTTGGACTGTCAGAGTAACTAATAAGGATTGCCTGGAAAAGGATAATGAAAACATAACATTCTCATCTCATCTCATCTTATCATGTTCCTCTTGTACCTTGCGGTGTCGAGGTGAAGTATAAACTTCGTGAGAGTGCCCGATTATGGGACTCATGTAGCCTATCGATATTCCCATGGACTCTGCTATTCCCTCCGTCCAACTTTACGTGGTCGGCCTCTTCCTCTGTTTCCATCTGGTCTGTACATCATTGCTTGTTGTGGTATGCCGTTGAATGGTAACCTACTTGCATGGCCAAACCATTTGACTTGCTGCTTTCTAATAAATCCTAGTGCTGCTATAGCCCCCACTTTAGTCCTGATTTCTTCATTTCTGATCTTATCTCTTCTTGATACGTTGAGTATTCTTCTCAGGAACCTCATTTCTGTTGTTGTGATTTTTCTTTTATCTTTTTCTGTCATTGTTCAGGTTTGGTATTGGTTGGTAGCATAGGGTTGGTAGGACGATTGTGTTATAAAGTGCCTTTTTAGTAGTTATTGATACATGTTTGTTCTTTAGTATTGGTGCCATTTGCCCAATGAGTTGGTTTGCCTTATTGCACCTATTTTCGATCTCGTCTTCTTATTTGCCATTTGAAGATATTATACTTCCTAGGTACTTGAAACTCTTTACTTGTTTCAAGGGATGTTCGCTTAGGTGAATTGTTGCTGTTTTTCTTCTTTATGTATAGTCATTACCTCTGCTTTAATTGTGCTAATTTTCATGTTATGTTCCCTACACATTTCGTTTAGACTATTCATAGGGTTTGAATAACGAAGACACAAACAATAGATTGCACGATTTATTGCCTGGCATATTTCGCTGCATCTCGTCAGGTACATACTGCAGAACTCACACAACTTACGTGAAATTAACTAGATAAATCCTTCAAGTTGAAATATACACAATTTCGCACAGTAATGTCGATTGTCTACCACGGTAATTTTAAGCTGACTAACATGCATGTTAGTCAGCTTAAAATTACCGTGGTAGACAATCGACATTACTGTGCGAAATTGTGTATATTTCAACTTGAAGGATTTATCTAGTTAATTTCACGTAAGTTGTGTGAGTTCTGCAGTATGTACCTGACGAGATGCAGCGAAATATGCCAGGCAATAAATCGTGCAATCTATTGTTTGTGTATTCATAGGGTCTTGTAATTCAGCTTTTGATTTTGCTATTAGTGCTTGGTCGTCCGCAAACAGGATTTCTCTAATGGTTAGATTTGCAGATGGTTCTTCTTGTTTGTTCTCATCATGCAATGTTCTTGCGGTCTCTGTTTGGCTGGTTTCTTTACATAGGTTGTCTATGTATGTTATAAAGAAGAGAGGGGACAGGACACAACCTTGTCGTACTCGGGATCTTATGGTGAAGGGTTCTGGGTGTCCTCCAGTTGCTCTCACTATGCATTCACTGTTGTTGTATGCTGTAAACAGAACATTAAACATTATATACTACAATAAGAAAGCGACAAACATCATTATTGGGGGTCATATAATGAGAAGAGAGACGTTGAAAAACATTGCGCACACCGGAAAGATCAGTGGGAGAAGATGTAGGCGGAGACCACGAGAAATGGAATGAGGCGGTGGCTTGGAAGGATATCTCAGGAGAGCCGATTCACAACACCAAGAACCGAGATGTGTGGACAGACATGAACGCCCATGCCAAATGGCAAGGCACATAACATAATGTTGATGATGACTCGAGGAACCTCAGTAATAGAACTCCATGTCTTATAATTATATTGTGATCACCAAGGTAGCCTGTTTTGCATAAATACAATAGAATAAGAATAATGTTTAAAACAAACTGATGTTCAATAGTTGTCTGTTTTCTCCAATGTCTTTGTGGTATCAATTTTGCAATACAGTTTTGCTTAGCTCCGTTTCGTCAAATCTGTGGATCAGTACACCCAAGCTGGCATTTTTTTTCGGGTTTGCTTTTCCTAGCCTTTGGATGTCCCAAGACTACCTAATAAGGCAGCAGGTTTGTCTGTCTGGTACCCCTTCGCCTGGTCCCTATCCCTTGCCCTGTCCGATACGGGAGACCACACCAGAGCTGCATTTACCGCTCTTATCTTCGGGTAATTGAAACATGCAAGCACCCCTACCAAATAGTATACGGATGGATATACACCAGACATGGCCAGTGTGTTTAGGAATATGTTAATCTATCGCCTTTCTGCCCATCGTATCCTTTGCACCCGGCGATAACACCATAACATATACCAAAAGCGTCCAAATTCATTTCATTCCTTGTGTCGACGTGTTGAGCCGTAGTGGCCTCAAAGAGTTTTCTAGTTGATTTTCTATGGTCCAAAGTACAGGCAGCCGTAATGATACCCAACATGGAAGGCGTTTTGCTGAAATGGACCAATTACTTTTCTGGTATGAATTGAATGTTTCAGAATCAACTCTACTAACAACCTTTTAACTTTATATAACATGCGTGCCTATTTGGGTAATATGATAACTTTAAATGAATAATTTTACATGTATTGCTGTAGAGTTTAAAAGCTGTATAATCACACATGGTAGTCTGGGCAACCGTGGGTGTGGCAAGCCCGGAGGGTGGTTGCACACGCTGCATCTATTTACAAAACACGTTTTATTAGTAATTTTGGTCAATATTTCAAAATTGGAGTTTTACTTATGAAATCATAACAGCTGGATACATCATACAGATTGACAAGACGAATCCAACGAAGAGCGTGCGTTAATTCTAAGCGGAGTTATGAATGTTTTTGTGTCCTAATTTAAAACCAGGAAGTGTAATTATGTCCTAAGGGATAGGGGATATTTTATCGCGGTTTATTAAATTGGAAGCTGAGAAATTCTGCTTTTTATTACTGTAGCTTGTTTAATTTTAAATGGATAACATAGACCCATATATCATTGCATTGTGTCCGGGGTGGCGAGACCTAACTTGACTTACTATCTATTTTTCAATAGAATGTGCTGTGACCTAATTAACAATAAAAAATGGCCGCCAATTGTTTATTATTCATTAAAAGTCTTTCACATTACTAACAAACCTGGTAAGATGTATATTTTATTGTGCGTTTTGGTAACAGGAAAGTAAAGGTCACATTCCTCTTTTGATAGAATGTCGAGAGGATCAACTTCATTGCACCAGGTTTTACCCCATATGGCTCGGTCTCTTTCCGCATGGCGGCCTGCCGAAAGCATCATACAAAGCACGAGAGTCTCAGAGTCTCTGACAAAAATGCACTCGACTTTTAAGACTTCGATAGGATGTGCTGTGACCTAATTAATAGTTAAAAATAGCTGCCCATTTATATTAATTAAATGTCATGTGAAATGTTCGTCGTTAGTGAAAGAACAATTCATGAAAATGTACTCATATTGTCTTAATGTACCAACTGCATTGCGACAGCTTTCTTTTGTTGATTAAATATCATGCATTAATGTAAGTAAATAAGTTTGTAACTGCTGCATAAATTAAGCAGCAGTTAATTAATTATTAAAATATTAAATAATAAAAAATAAAAATATTAATAATTAAATATTCACTAAATTGATTTCTACTTCTGCTCTATAATTACACTGTTCTGTATCTAATAGTGAGCAATTAATAATTAAATACTAACTTATTTAAAACATATAACTTATTTTATAGTACTGTATTTAAATTTAAATAACTATGTACTGCTGCGCTGCTTAGAAAAATAGTACTCCCTACTTACACTTACACTACTTTCAGGTTTACAGACGGGTCTGAAAACTGGCTTTCAAAATTATTTTCAGTCATATCAAATGCTGAAATATTATACAAGTACACGGATACATTACTGCTACAAATGACACTTGTATTCTGTTTAATTTTAGTAGTTAAATTACCAGTTCTAATTATAAATAAATACAGACCCGCAGTAGTTTATTGTATGAGCACCGCAATCTTGAATTTTGTGTTATGACGGCCATGTCACTAAATATTTTTTCTTTAACGCCAGCAAACACCAGCAATGTTGAAACTCTTCACATTTAATTTAGGCTTTCTGATCATGATTTTCAAATTGATCATTTACTATTGGGAGAACCACAGATAGATAGGCCTTGAAAAACCAAATCTAACGGTACCTCAATGAGTTGTGTATCTCAATTCTAAGCTGAGTTATGTAAATTTGAGTGTCGTGACCTTTGGACTAAAATTTTCACAAAAGAGTGCTCACTGGAGGATTTTATTGCGTCCTGGTCAAAATCTGGCCCAGATTATCAAAATTTTGGTGTTTTTTGAGACTATCTGTTTTGTTTATAAACGAACATCTTAGCAACCATACATCACTGCGATCAGGGTTGCAAGGCCTAACTGGTCATGTTATTTATTTTTTGATATGATGTCTGGTGACCTAATTAGGAAGTAAAAATGGCCGCTAATTATTTTGCTAATTAATTACTATTTCACAAATTAGCGTACGTTTTCTTAATTTTAGCTTTAAAAATTACAAGATGAATTTGGTAATATGCAGGAATGATGCTACAGACCTTATGGTCTCTTTGCTGTGTCAGTATGATGTGTGGTGACCTAATTAGCAATTAAAAATGGCCGCTAATTAATTACTATTTCACAAATTAGCCTACGTTTTCTAATTTTAGCTTTAAAAATTACAAGATGAATTTGGTAATATGCGGAATGATGCTACAGACCTTATGGTCTCTTTGCTGTGTCAGTATGATGTGTGGTGACCTAATTAGCAATTAAAAATGGCCGCTAATTAATTACTATTTCACAAATTAGCCGTACGTTTTCTAATTTTAGCTTTAAAAATTACAAGATGAATTTGGTAATATGCGGAATGATGCTACAGACCTTATGGTCTCTTTGCTGTGTCAGTATGATGTGTGGTGACCTAATTAGCAATTAAAAATGGCCGCTAATTAATTACTATTTCACAAATTAGCGTACGTTTTCTTAATTTTAGCTTTAAAAATTACAAGATGAATTTGGTAATATGCGGAATGATGCTACAGACCTTATGGTCTCTTTGCTGTGTCAGTATGATGTGTGGTGACCTAATTAGCAATTAAAAATGGCCGCTAATTAATTACTATTTCACAAATTAGCCTACGTTTTCTTAATTTTAGCTTTAAAAATTACAAGATGAATTTGGTAATATGCGGAATGATGCTACAGACCTTATGGTCTCTTTGCTGTGTCAGTATGATGTGTGGTGACCTAATTAGCAATTAAAAATGGCCGCTAATTAATTACTATTTCACAAATTAGCGTACGTTTTCTTAATTTTAGCTTTAAAAATTACAAGATGAATTTGGTAATATGCGGAATGATGCTACAGACCTTATGGTCTCTTTGCTGTGTCAGTATGATGTGTGGTGACCTAATTAGCAATTAAAAATGGCCGCTAATTAATTACTATTTCACAAATTAGCCTACGTTTTCTAATTTTAGCTTTAAAAATTACAAGATGAATTTGGTATTGTGCGGAATAATGCTACAGACCTTATGGTCTCTTTGCTGTGTCAGTATGATGTGTGGTGACCTAATTAGCAATTAAAAATGGCCGCTAATTAATTACTATTTCACAAATTAGCCTACGTTTTCTAATTTTAGCTTTAAAAATTACAAGATGAATTTGGTATTGTGCGGAATAATGCTACAGACCTTATGGTCTCTTTGCTGTGTCAGTATGATGTGTGGTGACCTAATTAGCAATTAAAAATGGCCGCTAATTAATTACTATTTCACAAATTAGCCTACGTTTTCTTAAATTTTAGCTTTAAAAATTACAAGATGAATTTGGTATTGTGCGGAATAATGCTACAGACCTTATGGTCTCTTTGCTGTGTCAGTATGATGTGTGGTGACCTAATTAGCAATTAAAAATGGCCGCTAATTAATTACTATTTCACAAATTAGCCTACGTTTTCTAAATTTTAGCTTTAAAAATTACAAGATGAATTTGGTATTGTGCGGAATGAATGCTACAGACCTTATGGTCTCTTTGCTGTGTCAGTATGATGTGTGGTGACCTAATTAGCAATTAAAAATGGCCGCTAATTAATTACTATTTCACAAATTAGCCTACGTTTTCTAAATTTTAGCTTTAAAAATTACAAGATGAATTTGGTATTAGTGCGGAATAATGCTACAGACCTTATGGTCTCTTTGCTGTGTCAGTATGATGTGTGGTGACCTAATTAGCAATTAAAAATGGCCGCTAATTAATTACTATTTCACAAATTAGCCTACGTTTTCTAAATTTTAGCTTTAAAAATTACAAGATGAATTTGGTATTGTGCGGAATAATGCTACAGACCTTATGGTCTCTTTGCTGTGTCAGTATGATGTGTGGTGACCTAATTAGCAATTAAAAATGGCCGCTAATTAATTACTATTTCACAAATTAGCCTACGTTTTCTAATTTTAGCTTTAAAAATTACAAGATGAATTTGGTATTGTGCGGAATAATGCTACAGACCTTATGGTCTCTTTGCTGTGTCAGTATTGTGTGTGGTGACCTAATTAGCAATTAAAATGAGCAATTAGGCCTGGCAACCCCGGTCGCAGCGATGTATGGTTGCTAAGATGTTTGTTTAAAAAACAAAATTGATACAATCAAATAATACTCTCGCTTTGACTGGCCTCACCAAAATCAACTCATTGAGCACTGATTATTATTGGTAATCACGGGTATATTATTGGGACAAATGGTTGTTATGAGGTTCGTCTGAAACAAAATTAGTAAATTTGCACACAAGTGTCAACAGATGAATATGTACTCATATAGTTTGCCGTTAATAATCTTTATTAATATTATATAACATGATTTATATTTTATTATTACAATATATATGCAACTTGACATCAGTTGATTCTGAAAAGAACCTGAAAAGAAAGAAGAAAAACAAGATTAATAAAATGCTGTAAAATAACATGAAGAAGTTATAAATTATTAATTATTTCAGATTTGCATCTAACTAGTCAGGAACTACGGACAGAAGGTGACACTGTCATTGCAAAGAAAGGTTCCGGTGCTTTTGCTTCGAATCACAAGTAGCCTGACTATGGAAGTAAACAAGAACAGTATGCAGAAAGCCAAAGAAGATTAATAAACTGAACACTTATGCATTGAATTGTTCGATGTGCAATGAGGATGATTTGTCGACTAACTAGCTGTGAACTCTGAGAAGAAATGAAAAAGAAATTAAAGATACTGTATATTTATTTTTAAAAAGTTGTACATAATAATAAATAGTTATTAAAACTATAAAGGTAAATTCAACTCACCGTAGAAAAATGTCCTTAATTAAAGAAATACTACCTCTGTTGGCGACTGACCTGTCTTGGCATTCAATATCTCTTCTGTCTTCCAGAACCTGAAAAGAGAAAATAAAAAGATTACTAAATCTGAAAAAAATAAAAAAAATGCTGTAAAATAACATGAAGAATTTATACATTATTAATTAAAGGTATATTTATTCTAAAAATGTTTCACATTATAATAAATTGATCTTAAAATTATAAAGATAGATAACATGAAGAAGTTATAAATTATAAATTATTAAATTTAAATCTGACGAGAAAAGAAACGGTCTCTGTGGCTAAGGGCTTGCGAACGCGGTTTGTGAGCCTGTATACCCGGGTTCGAAACACAGTGGTGCTGGTTTTTTCGAAAAAGGTATAGGGGCCGGTCGTTCAGAAAGCAATGGCAAACTACTGAACGTAACACTTGCCTAGTACATCAACAGCAGCTGATAATGCTAGTGTTGACTGCAACGTCCCGTAAGGGGTACACAACAAATTTTTAAATTTTAATATGTATTAAAAAACCTTTGTTTTACAGTATAATAAATAGATATTAAAACTATAAAGGTATAAATTCAACTCACCGTAGAAAAATGTCATTAATTAGAGAAATACTACCTCTGTTGGTGACTGACCTGTCTTGGCATTCAATATCTCTTCTGTCTTCCAGAACCTGAAAAGAGAAAATAAAAAGATTACTAAATCTGAAAAAAATAAAAAAATGCTGTAAAATAACATGAAGAATTTATACATTATTAATTAAAGGTATATTTATTTTTAAAATGCTTTACATTATAATAAATTGATCTTAAAATTATAAAGATAGATAACATGAAGAAGTTATAAATTATAAATTATTAAATTTAAATCTGACAAGAAAAGAAACGGTCTCTGTGGCTAAGGGCTTGCGAACGCGGTTTGTGAGCCTGTATACCCGGGTTCGAAACACAGTGGTGCTGGTTTTTTCGAAAAAGGTATAGGGGCCGGTCGTTCAGAAAGCAATGGCAAACTACTGAACGTAACACTTGCCTAGTACATCAACAGCAGCTGATAATGCTAGTGTTGACTGCAACGTCCCGTAAGGGGTACGCAACAAATTTTTAAATTTTAATATGTATTAAAAAACCTTTGTTTTACAGTATAATAAATAGATATTAAAACTATAAAGGTATAAATTCAACTCACCGTAGAAAAATGTCCTTAATTAGAGAAATACTACCTCTGTTGGTGACTGACCTGTCTTGGCATTCAATATCTCTTCTGTCTTCCAGAACCTGAAAAGAGAAAATAAAAAGATTACTAAATCTGAAAAAAATAAAAAAATGCTGTAAAATAACATGAAGAATTTATACATTATTAATTAAAGGTATATTTATTTTAAAAATGTTTTACATTATAATAAATTGATCTTAAAATTATAAAGATAGATAACATGAAGAAGTTATAAATTATAAATTATTAAATTTAAATCTGACGAGAAAAGAAACGGTCTCTGTGGCTAAGGGCTTGCGAACGCGGTTTGTGAGCCTGTATACCCGGGTTCGAAACACAGTGGTGCTGGTTTTTTCGAAAAAGGTATAGGGGCCGGTCGTTCAGAAAGCAATGGCAAACTACTGAACGTAACACTTGCCTAGTACATCAACAGCAGCTGATAATGCTAGTGTTGACTGCAACGTCCCGTAAGGGGTACGCAACAAATTTTTAAATTTTAATATGTATTAAAAAACCTTTGTTTTACAGTATAATAAATAGATATTAAAACTATAAAGGTATAAATTCAACTCACCGTAGAAAAATGTCCTTAATTAGAGAAATACTACCTCTGTTGGTGACTGACCTGTCTTGGCATTCAATATCTCTTCTGTCTTCCAGAACCTGAAAAGAGAAAATAAAAAGATTACTAAATCTGAAAAAATAAAAAAATGCTGTAAAATAACATGAAGAATTTATACATTATTAATTAAAGGTATATTTATTTTAAAAATGTTTTACATTATAATAAATTGATCTTAAAATTATAAAGATAGATAACATGAAGAAGTTATAAATTATAAATTATTAAATTTAAATCTGACGAGAAAAGAAACGGTCTCTGTGGCTAAGGGCTTGCGAACGCGGTTTGTGAGCCTGTATACCCGGGTTCGAAACACAGTGGTGCTGGTTTTTTCGAAAAAGGTATAGGGGCCGGTCGTTCAGAAAGCAATGGCAAACTACTGAACGTAACACTTGCCTAGTACATCAACAGCAGCTGATAATGCTAGTGTTGACTGCAACGTCCCGTAAGGGGTACGCAACAAATTTTTAAATTTTAATATGTATTAAAAAACCTTTGTTTTACAGTATAATAAATAGATATTAAAACTATAAAGGTATAAATTCAACTCACCGTAGAAAAATGTCCTTAATTAGAGAAATACTACCTCTGTTGGTGACTGACCTGTCTTGGCATTCAATATCTCTTCTGTCTTCCAGAACCTGAAAAGAGAAAATAAAAAGATTACTAAATCTGAAAAAATAAAAAAAATGCTGTAAAATAACATGAAGAATTTAGAAGAGATTTAGAAAATGTCAATAAAAATGAAATGCATCATATGATCGTTAGCACATTTTTTTAAACGAAGTGATTATACGAAGAGCGCTGCAAATAATACCTTCCTTTTTTTCATGTAAAGGTACAAATTCCTCAAAGAAATATGTATAAATATAATTAGAAAGACAGGAATAAAAGCTAAACCTGTTGGAGATTTCAAAAAACAAATAACTTATCTTAATGTAACAAACTATTAATTAACATTTATAATATTTGCACAAATTTACAATTACTATTACATATTATATATATTCCGCCGGCTTCGTGGCTTAGAGGTTATGACTTTTCTCCGCAATCTTGTATACTCTTGTCGGTTAACGTGATGACGGTAAGAATCAGCAGTGGTTCGAATCGCATTGGTGACTTGCGGGGTATGTGAGCCGGCCGCTCAGAAAGCAGTGGCAAACTGCTGAGCGTAATCTTGCCAAGAAATCAACATACAGCTGAAAGATGCTGGTGTTGACAGCAATGTCCTGTAAAGGATATGCAAAAAAAAAAGATTATACGAGCGCGGTGCAAATAATGCCTCCCTACGAACTCTGCCTATGAACTCCTTAGCTTTTAGCGATGACCCACAGGAGTCTCCGAAACATTTAACTCGTAAACTGAAGGACGCGGCCCAGAATCAAACCCACAACCTTCGGAGCATGAGTCAAACGGCTTGAACACTTCGCCACAGAGACTACCAAAGAAATATGTATAAAAATATAATCAGAAAGACAAGAGTAAAAGCTAAACTGGTTGGAGATTTCAAAAACATTATATAACTTCTCTTAATTTAAATTATTATTTAACATATACAACTAAATTAAAATAAAATATGATGCCAGAGCTGAGTATACAAAGTGAGCGGACGGGTTTGAAAAATGACTTTATATATATAATATATCAACAATGGTTCAGCCACGTCACATGAATAAAAATTATTAAATCAACAACACAAATTATTTGTAGAAATTATTTGATACTTTGTATATTATGATTCTAAATCCCCAGTGTTTTAATAAAACATACACTAGTAGGACTAGTCTGGATATGCTGGGATGCCGCCATTGTGAATTTTCCCTATTGTAAAGATGTAACCGGGTGGTCTCACAAAACATTTATTTTCTAAACCTTAGTATAACGAATCTTGTCAGAACCTCTTTAGTTATGTGTAGAAATGGATGCAGCATCCATAAATGCACAATAAAGTATAATTCTCTTGATAATTCATTTATCAATGAAAATAAAACTGTGAACCAGTCAATTAAATTTCAGCAATGGACCGTGGACAACTTTGAAAACTGACTTGACTTTCAAAAAATTATTATATATATATTATAATAAATAAAAATAAAATAAATATAAAGCAACAAAATAAATATTTAATAGAATATAAACGTATATTCATATTTTGTTTAGCTTCATGACTGTAAAGCTTCTTGATTATTAAAAGAGGCAGACAATGATCCAAAATGCCATGATTCTGACATTATAATGAATTTACAAAGTAGACACGACGACCTTGCTGAAATTAAAATTTTATTGTGAGTCACTAGCATAACGAATCTTGTTGAAAGTCAACATTTATATGTAAAATTGGATGCGCAGTTCAAAAATGCAGGTTAAATTAGGATATCTTTGATAATAAACAAGCCAAACTATAAACTTCCTTACCTTTGTCAAAAAACGGGGAATATCTTTCAAACAAGCCACTTTCAACCGCTCTCAAGCATGCAGGCTTGAAGAATAACCTTTTGGCCCTCGTTAAAGTTGTCATTCGCAATTTTCATAAAAATAGTTTCGCATTTATCCAATAGGAAACACGACATGTTAATTTTCATATACTGCACTCACCAGCCACAGGAAGTCGTCTGTGAACCCAATGACCTTGAACTTTCTGAAAACAGCGTCCTTCCCTAGTTACGAAGTCCCTACATTTATGTAAAATTGAACGGGGGATTCAAAAATGCGATAAAAAGTTAACGTTTCTTTAAGCTACAGGAGTTATAAGACAAATTAGCTTAGTATTCGTGAATAGACTCCAAGAAATTCAAGACAAAACAGTTTCTCGGCCTCAAACTCTTGGCGCTTAGCAGAAGGACCTCTACTGCAAATATAAGAGTAGTTTCCCCTTTCGTTGTACCACGCTGGTTTCAAATAAATCAAATCTAACCAGACATGGTAGCAACCGGAAGTGAATCGTTGGTCGCAAAGAATAGCACGGGAAGTCAAAATTGGGTAGAGAGTTCTGAAATGTTGTATAGAAACTGTTTTGCTGTATAGCAGTGAAAGAAGAAACAAATTAGAAATAAATTGGAGGCAACAGAAATATGGTTCCAGAGACGAATGTTGTGAATACTGAATACTTTTTAAACTTCCAGAATAACTACTAACAACGAGTGCCTGGAAAAGGTTAATGAAAGTAAAACACTTTATACAAATATAAGACTGAGACAGACAATTTTCTTTGGTCATGTAATAAAAAGAGAGGCTTTGGAAAACACTGTGACGACTGGAAAGATCATCAGTAGAAGTGACAAATGTGGACCAAGAGAAATTATGCTGGATGGACTGAGGAGGTGACATTGCATTAATATCATCAACAGAATTTATCCAGAACACCAAGGCTGGAGATCTGTGGAGATGCATGAATGCCTGTGCCATTCAGCTAAATGTGGATAATCATGGTTTGCCATCTGATACGATCACCTGTCTCAGATCAGGCCTGTATTCTTGACCTGATTGTGCCTTTTGGGCTAATCATCTAGATTGCCATCCTCTTTTTTTTCCTCTCCTGTAGTAAAGTTTGTCAGTCAGAATTTTTTCAAGTTTATTTCTCCGCAAAACATGCCCAAACAATCATGACTGTTTAAATCTAATTTCTTTAATCGTATTGCAGTTTTAATCTATTTTGTTGTTGTTATTGAAGAACTGCCTCATTTGTATTTTCCTCTATAAAGATAGGTACTGTATTGATATAGGTATTGTCCAACTTTGTATTTTCCTCTATAAAGATAGGTACTGCAGTACAACTTCTGTTGCCAAATTCCAAAAATGTGTTTTGACACAACCATCGTTGTCTTATGCTTTCCTACAATCCTCATGAGCAAGCATGCCACCCAGTCAGCATAACCTTCCCTGCAAATTGTGGCCGACAAAATTATAGCTTCTGTGAGGAAGCTTGGTGATATTCCTTGCTCACTCTGTGCGTCACTCTTGCACTTGCTGAGGCGACAGGCATGCATGACCATACTGAACCTTTTTTTTGGTGAAGAATTTCCATTGGTTTCACCCCTTTGCTGCTCAAGAACACTTAATAGAACACTGATCCACTGTAATAGATGTCACAAGTGAGATGGTCATCTTTATACTTCTACTGTGACATCATGTGATTTGTCTGCACCTTGATGCCGCCTGAGCAACAATAATAACAACTTAGGTGTTTGCATCTTTCTCTGTAATCCCGTATATTCTCGTGAGTAACGTAACCTGCGTGAGAATTGGTAGCGGTTCTCGCCACGTTGGTAACTTACAGGGTATGTGAGTCGATCGCTCAGAAAGCAGTAGCAAACTACTGAGCGTAATCTTGCCTAGTACATCAATAGCAGCTGAAAAATGCTGGTGTTGACTGCAACGTCCTGTAAGGGATATGCAACATTTTTTAAAAAAAATCTATAAAAGAAGTTTGACCCAGGCTGGCCATCACAATGCAGAGATTAAACAGTGTTAAGAACCTAGGCACAACGACAACAAACAAGTTAAAGTAAAATTTATTTTTTACACTATGTATTTTTCCTGTATTAACATATTGATGTGAGTCGTGGACCATTTCGCATTTACTAAAGAAGAAAATTGGGGCTATTGAGCTCAGCTGTTACAGAAACAATTCTTAGAATATTATGGACCAAGAAGAAGAACATGACTGAACATAGAAGAAAACTGTCTCGTATACAGTATCATGTCTTGGAAAATAAAACACAGTAGCCATATTAAACATATAGAGGCTTAGAAAGTTCAGTGATGGAGGCATTTTTCCTGAAAAAAGAGGCTAGGTTCGATCGGCACGAAGATGGACACAGGAAATTGCTGGCATCCTGGGCATGAGGGTTCATGAGGCAAGAGAAGTGACAAGAGATCGAGAAGCTTTTGCTGCACCATGATGAGAGCAGCATTCTGTAAAGGACCTGCTACATGATGAGTTGACATTGGCCCCATGTTTAGATTTTCTGTCACAAATTTATAGTTTTATGTTGAAGGCACCCCCACCCTCTGTATTTTCATTGATATACCTACTGTCTTTGAGTTTTTTGTTTGGTTTTGTGTGTGTGTTTTTTTTTAAAATTAATTATAATGTTATTATTTCTTATTTTTGTTTGTGGCATGTAATGTGAGCTTGAAGAAGAAGATAGGAATTTTCTTGAAATGTAGCCAACATTTATTTTATTTTATTGTCTGTGAATAGATCAGCATTCTTCTATATACATGTAGAAGAGTAAAGTATAAGAAGTGTCATGTTAGAGTAAAATGTTAGTATTGCCATATTGGAATGTTTCCTGTGACAACATATGGGTGTGAAACTTTGACATATTTTAACGAACAAACTTTATTTTCACAGTGTCACAAATTGGGCACGCAGAACCATCTTATATTTGGCCCTTCCAGTCACTCATCTATCGTACATCAATTATCTATTGTGCATGTTATATTCACCTAGGGGGAAAAATATTGTCAAATTAATTTTGTGAACATAAACAATGTGTATGACCACGTTATGAGACAGGCAGGCAGCCACACATACACATACACAAGGACTTGCATACTGACTGACATTCTACATACATTTAACAAATCAGCTGTTAAACAAATCAGCTGTTCAACATATCAGCTGTTCAACAAATCAGCATACATATTACAGAAGAGTACTAAATATTTATTGAATGGAAAAGGGAACAACCAGATCAATCTAACAAGAACTCAGTACTAAAGAATGATGATGACCATTCACTTCATCCAGTGGGGTTGAAGGTATGGAGCCGTGAGTTCTAAGATGGCTGATAAGGCCTATTTTGGCTCAAAATGGTCTTTGATAATGTTGGCAAAGAATGCTTGACGTTCCAGGAGGAAGATCTCCTGCAGTGGTTTTTCTGTCCAGCCTTTTCTACACAGCTCTTGCAGTCCTGGTTGCTTCACAAGTGACTGTACCCTTGCGTAATGATGTACGCCACAAATTTTGGTCTTTGGCATCAGTCTCCCAAGTGTCATGATGAATTCCAAAAGTTTTTAGTGAGATCTTCAGAGTTTCTTTGAAGTGTTTCCTCTGGCCGTCTTGGGAGCGTTTACCACAGCGCAGCTTGCCGTAAAAATTGTGTTTAGGGAGCCTGTAATCTGGCATGCAAGTCAAGTGACCAGCCTAGCGAATCTGATTCTTCGTTAATAGAGTGTGGATACTGGGCATGGATGCTCCGCCTAGGACTTCAGTGTCTGGGATCTTGTCTTGCCATTTAATCTTCATTAGCTTACTAAGGCAGACTGTGTGTTAGTGGTTCCTAGCATGTCGCTGATAAATAGTCCAGGTTTCACAAGCATATAGCAGTATGGATAATACAACTGCTTTGTAGACTTTCAGCTTTGTTTGCAGGGTTATTCTATTTCTGTCCCATACATTCTTGTACAGTCTGCCAAAGGCTGCGCTGGCCTTGGAGATTCTTGCATTCACTTCGTCATCTATTGTGGCAGCTTGTGACACAGTGTTGCCAATATATGTGAATTTGTCCACAACACTTAGTCACTTAGTCTATGACCATCCACCTTGATATTCGGCACGGTGTGATTATTCCCTGGAGCTGGCTGGTACATAAATACAGTCTTCTCCAGGTTGATATTGAGCCCAAAGTTGGCACAGGCATATGAGAAAGCTGAAACATTGTGTTGCATGTCTGCCTCTGAGTTGGCATATAAAGCGCAATCATCAGCAAACAGGAGCTCTCTGACGGTGTCGCTGTTAGTTTTGGTTTTAGCTTTCAGCCTCCTGAAACTGAACAACTTTTCATCCATGCGGTAGTTGATGTCTATTCCAGTGTCATTGTTCTCGAAGGCATTCGTCAGTATAGCTGAAAACATGAGACTGAACAGTATAGGTGCCTTGCTTCATTCACTCCATTGGTGACAGGAAAGGGCTCAGACAGCTCACCATTTTCCTGAACTCTTGCCTGTATACCATCATGAAATAGCCGCACTATTTGGACCAACTTTTGTGGACAGCCATATTTCGCCACAATCTTCCTTCTCTGCTGACTGTATCAAAAGCTCAGTAAGTTCAGTGAAAGTGGAGAACATTTCAGAGTTCTGTTCCAAGATGTAATATATATTTTGTACATGACAGCAATTGAGACAGGACATCTGGCTTCCTATAGAGAGAAATTTCATTAGATTATTCTGGGGACAAATTTATGCACACACAAGCCACTGGATGATGATGATTGTCATTCTTAAAGTAAAATGTAATTTGAAAGCTTATCATTTTGTATTATCTGCACAGGATGGCAGCCTCGGTGGTTTATTCTGGACAATGGGGTTTTGTCCTACTACAGGTCTCAAGAAGATGTCAACAATGGTTGCAAGGGGTCCATCAAAATGGCTGTGTGCGACATAGCAGGTGATGAAATATCTATATAATTTGTATCAAATAGGATGCCTCTTATATAGCCATGGGAGCCACTGCAGCTTTGTAGCCAGATGATTGCTTGCCGCCCGGTGGTCACAAGTTCAAATCCACATCAAGATGGATTTTTAAAATTGATCTAGGCAACCAGGTCAGCCCAACCTAAAATGTGTACCAGGAAATGTCTTGGGAAGTAAAGGTGACCAGCATGATACTGACCACATCATCTACCGAGTACCGGTTGGTTTATAACATATAGATCTAGCTCTGTATGCCCACCCAATGTCCATGTGCCTTAAGGTGTGTACAAGGGTGCTTCATTTACTGTACGATGCAGCCGCAATGAAACATAAATGGAGTGACATTTAGGAAATCTCAGTTTTAATGTCTGACTCTCTGTCTCACAAATATATACTTAAATTAGTCAACTTTGTATGAGAGAGTGTGATAGACTGAAGACAGAAGCAGAGGTTTCTGAAAAGTTGCTATATTTACTTGTTTTAGTGTGACAACATAGTTCAGCATTGTATATACACTATATTAGAGAGCATCTGTTGGATTTTCCCCCTAGGACATGCTGGTGTGGTGGGAAATGAGCAGGCGGACAGATTGGCTGGGTCTGCACCACTTCGTGGGGTATTGGTGCATGACAAGATAAATGTGGTTGGAGCCCTTTGGAATCGTGTGTATAGTGCACAAGGACGGATATATTATCATGGCCTTGAGAGAATGGTGCTGCAGGGAGTGACCAGAGAATCTGGCCGACACTCAGAACTTCGAGGAGAGGCCAGATGGACACATAATTAGACTGCTACTGGCACCATTAGCACTGGAACTCTTCACTGGCTTATGCAGATGAGGATGGAGCACATTTGGGAATGTCCCAAGTTCTGTGATGTCGGTTCTTGACTCAACTCACCTGTTCTTTATGTATGTAATGGAACAGTTACAGAGTTCTCATTAAAAATACCTACTCCACACCATCATTATCATCATCATGTAACAGGGCCTGTGTAGAATGTCACTCTCATGACAACCCCCGAAACATTTCTCGATTCCTTGCAGTTCTCCTGCCTCATGCACCCACATGCCCAAGATGTCTGCAGTGTTTCGTGTCTTGTCTTCCTGCTGGTTAACCTGTGCCTTTTCTTCCAGGTACCAGGCCAGTGTATGTATCTATCATACATTGTGTGTGAAATTCTGGAAAAGTGCTGCATGTAACAAATTACATCCCTCACCGAAAGAAGCAAAATTTAAAATTGTGCACCTATTCCAAATCTTTAATTCCCCTACCACTATCCTAAATTATTGCAAGATTCCTCATTATTATCTTCTTCTTTATTCTTCCTCTTCTTCCACCTCAGTGGTCATGTGTTCAAATCCCCATCGAGGCTGACTTTAAAATTAACCAAGGCTTCCAGATTGACCCAGTCTTAAATACGTGCCAGGAAATGTTCAGGGAAGTAAAGGCGGTTGACGTGATATTGACCAATTGAGAGCCGATTGGTCTATACAAATGTGAAGCCAGCCCCATATATCCAGTATTCCTCAAGGCATGTAAAAGGCTCCTTTTCTTTTAATTTTAACCACATCACCAACGTAGGATTACATTAAATGCTTTGGCACTGACTTCCAGGAAAATAGTGTGTTGCAGTGATAGTTGTGTGCCCTAGAAATGCCCGGAAGGTCTGATCTGTTGCAGTGATAGTTGTTTGCCCTAGAAATGCCCGGAAGGTCTGATCTGTTGCAGTGATGGTTGTTTGCCCTAGAAATACCCTGAAAGACCGATCTGTTGCAGTGATAGTTCTGTGCCCCAGAAATGCCCTGAAAGACTGATCTGTTGCAGTGATAGTTTTGTGCCCTAGAAATGCCCTGAAAGACTGATCTGTTGCAGTGATAGTTTTGTGCCCTATAAATGCCCTGAAAGGCTGATGATATGTTTCAGTGATTGTCCTGTGCTCCAGAAATGCCCTGAAAAGGTAATGATAATAATGATATGGCAGCTTGGTCATTATATATTAACTCTTCTGACATGAATGTCTTCTAGTTCACCCAACGGACACGACTCGACTCGACCTTACAATACCAGGCGAGCAGTACTACTATGTGAAAGCAAGTACTGCACAGGAGAGGCAGTCATGGCTGATAGCGCTGGGCAGCTCTAAGGCAGCTTTCCATGAAACCAGTTCTGTTAAACAAAATGCAGGTAAGCTTCACAACTTAATTATAATCATTTACATTTCCATCATGATTAACCTCTCCTGATAACTAAATCAGTGGCGACAATGGAGGTAATATAGACTGAAAGAAACATTAGATTAGACAAGTTGGGTCTAACCAGAACAGGAAGTATTTGCTTTTGAATTTCAGGATAAAACAGTATAGTTGTTTCATTATAGGTTTGTGCATTTGTTTATTTAAGTTTTTTTTTTTTTTTTTTTTGCGCTCGCTCGCTTTGAACTCAAGCGCAGTCCACACACTATTTATAGTAATGATGGACTGAATTTTGCGTGTGGATTAGCTTTCTTTATTAACAGTGTCCCTCGCCATCAGGCGAACCCACTACGACTTCTGAGGTACTTGTAATTTACGTCCCCAAGTCAAGAACGATAGGTCAACATTTTAGTCCAGCTGTCCGGTGTAGGGGTTGAACCGCTAACGCCGTTATCAGCACAACAGATGTTTAAGAACACGCGTTCTTACCCATTGGGCCATGCTGACCTGCATTTATTTAAGTGATTTATTGACAGAAACTATGGCCTATGAGCAAAAACTCAGTCCATTCTTTTATCATTCACTCGCTGTGAACTCAAGCATAGACCATACACGTGATACTTCTAGATTACTGGATACCTGACTAGTTTTTGCATGTAGATTAGCTTTCCATATTACCAGTGTCCCTCGCCATCAGGCAAACCCACTCCGACTTCCGAGGTACTTGTAATTTACATTCCCAAGTCAAGGATGAGACTTCAACATTTTAGTTCAACAGACTGGTGTAGGGATTGAAACCACTACCTTGGCATCAGCACACAGGATGTTTAAGAACGAGCACTCTTATCCATTCAGTCATGCTGACCTCCATCAGTCCAGTGTGGACTATGCTGAAGTTCAAAGCAAGCAAGCGCTACCAACAATGGAGGATATGTCAGGATCTTGCATGAAGCAAGAGCTCAGGCTCGTATATGCTGACAAGTGTGATACTAAATACTGTCACAGAATAATTCAACGTGACACACAGCTACAACAATTCACACACTTTATTCTCGCAGCGCACTCTTCGCAATCAATGCATGCATCGCGCAATCACAATTCGCGATGCCATGATACAATCAATACATGCAATCAATAAATACATAAATATACATCAATGCAATACACTTACACTTCTACCACACAGGCGCACAGTCTCTGACTCTCATACAGGCTAGCTATTGATTTACGCTCAAACACTCGATTCATTACAAGCATCATTCAAACCGTCCGTCCGCTAGACCGTTCCCAAGCCGTCTGCTTGAACGGTCAGAAATCTCGCCAGTTGGAATTGTGTCCCTCGGCGTGAACTTCATGCTTCACGCCTGTACCAACTGACCCACAACTTGGTTAGCGTCGCTCAGAGTTGAGCCTGGCTGGACTTGCCTGGTGCCGTCGAAGACGCCTCATTGTAACTAGAGTAGTTAATGTCGCTCAGAGTTGAGCCTGGCTGTACTTGCCTGGCGTCGGTAAAGACGACGCGTTGTAACTATGGGGGAGAATCTGACAAATAGGCATAGAGTCCTTCAGGCCAAATGGTACCTGAGAGTTGCCGTAGACAGGGATCACCCGCTGCAAGCAGCAATGGATATGGTCAAGGGTCATAGACTAAGATGAGGCAGGTCCTGACGCTACCAACAATGGAGGATAATCATAGAGTCCTTCAGGCCAAATGGTACCTGAGAGTTGCCGCAAACAAGGATCACCCGCTGCAAGCAGCAATGGATATGGTTAAGGGTCATAGACTAAGACGAGGCAGGTCCTAGATGGCACAGGCAGAACTTTCTATAAGTCAGGTGTGTGATCTAGAGACCATCAATCTTGAAAGAGAGTGGGTTGAAGTTCCGGAAGACATGAAGGACTGGCACAATGTAATAATAACACTGGGTCGTGAGTGCAGAGAAGGGGCAGCGGGCTGCACTGAGTTTGAAGTGCAACAGCTGATCCAGAGCAACACACATCAAGGTGACAGTCATCTACACTGATGGGTCAGTGGTGAGAAACAGACGTAGTGGCTGGGGCTTTATTGCAAAAGCTAATGGGTGAGTCTTGAAAAAGGAAAGCCTGGCATATGAGACTACAACCTCCAGCATGAGAATGGAGGTGGAGGCAGTAACAGCGGCATTCCGGTGGCTAGAGGAGACTACTGCTACACACGTTGTGGTCATTATGGATTCAAAGAATATGCTTAGCAAGGTGGAGAAAGGAATGTTTTGTGTGGAATGGCTCTCATCGCTTCAGAGGTCACAGATTGTGAGAATTGTATGGATATTTTGCCCTGGCCATGCGGGTGTACTGGGGAATGAACAGGCTGATAGGCTAGCAGGGAATGCACCTCTTACCTATGGACAAGGGGGAGGTGGTCATGCGCTTGTGGGACCAGGTGGAGAAGGCGGAGGAACAGATTGAGAACCCATATGTGGAAAGAATGAGATTGCGGGGGATTGGCAGGGGTTCTGGAAGAATCTCAAAACTGAGAGGGAAGACCAGGAGAACATTTAATCAGATAGCGCTGGGAACGATTAGTAGTATGACTCTTTGCTGGCTGTTGAACGAGGTGACTGAGCACGTATGGGAATGTCCTGAGCGCAGTGATGTCGGTTCTTGACTCAACTCAAAGCAAGCAAATGAAAACAAAACTATCTCGTTGGACTCAGGTTTTATACACATCTAACATGTCCAGACAAATGGCAAGCAATATTAGGTCCAGTTTGTATTCTATGTTCCACGAGTCTAATCATCGTTTTCTCATTGTATGCTGTATGATTCCATCCATCCATCATGTGCCATGCCGGTAAGCGTGGGCGGTCATGTTCTGCCATCTCACTCGATCACCAGAATCGTGGATCAGCTCCGTGTTTCTGTCTCGACCATGCCACAAGGCCAAGCCATCCAGGTACTTGCTTCTAGGTCTTCCACTTGGTCTGTTCCCCTCGATCTTGCCAGTCGTCACTAAGTTCTCCAATTCATTTCTTCTCATTCCATGCCCAAAAAATTGTGACTGTCTACGTCTAATGTCTCTAATCAGTTTACGATCTTCATTTGTTTCTTGAAGAACTTGTTCATTGGTCTTTTTGGCTGTCCATAGTATTCTTTGCATTTTCCTCAGAAACCACATTTCTACAGCCATCAGATGTTTTTCAGCCTGACTGCTCATTGTCCAAGCTTCACATCCATATAAAAGTACAGGTTCTATGTAGCATCTCAACACTCTTTTTCTCGTTTCAATTGACATCTTTTTATTGGTCAGTATGTTTTTCATCTTGCTAAAGGCTACTTTTGCCATGGCGATTCTTGTTCTAATCTCTTCAAGGCATCTCCCATCAGATGTTATTACTGTTCCGAGATAATTGTACCTGCTCACTTGTTGAAGAATATTCCCATTTACTTGTATATTACATTGTGGTATTTCATTCTTCCTAGTGACGACCATAATCTGTGTCTTTTTACAATTTAATTCTAACCCTAGTTGTTCACTGTGTGTAACAACCGCATCTACTAAATTTTGCAGGTCCTGTTCATTGTCTGCAATCAAGACTGTATCATCTGCATATCTAATGTTATTGAAGCATCGTCCCCCAATGTTGATTCCTTCCATATCTTCAATATTTCTGAAAATATTTTCACTGTACAGGGAAAACAGATCTGGAGACATTACACATCCCTGTCTCACACCTCTCTTAATAGGCTGATATTGGCTTACTTCATTATCAACTCTTATGGCAGCTTGTTGTTTCCAATATATGTTTTTTACAAGTCTAAGGTCTTTTCCATCAATTTGTAGATCTTCAAGCATCCTTATCATGTTGACATGTCTCACTTTATCGAAAGCCTTTGTGTAGTCAATAAAGCAAAGGTGTAGGTCTTTGTTTACTTCTATAGAACGTTCGATTACAGTTCTCAGTATATAGACAGCATTTACTGTACCCTTGCCTTCTACAAAGCCACATTGTTCTTCTCCTATTTCAGGTTGTATTTTCCTCCTAACCCTTTGCATGATAATTCTTAGGAAAATCTTCGTGATGTGACTCATACTAATTGTTCGATGTTGATCACATTCCAAGGCTCCTGATTTCTTTGGGATTGCAATAAATACAGAATTACATAACTCCTGAGGTATATTTCCAGTATCATATATTGTATTAAGCAGACTGGTAACTTTATCTATTCCATATTCTTCTAAAGTATTAATCATTTCTGTTGTGACGCTGTCTGAACCGGGGGTCTTGCCAGATTTCATATGGTTAAGAGCATTCTGCACCTCCATCTTCAAAATTGCCGGTCCTTCATTATTATTTTGAACATCATACTGTTCGTCTCTGTTATCGTCATAAAGGTTTTTCACGTAATCTGACCATACATGTAAGATGTATGATTACCTGATTCTTTATCTGATGACTTGCACAGTTGAAGATTTGCTCATTTGAAATCGCCCAGTAAAGGTGCTCTAGAACCAACCAGCCCCCATTCTCATTGCTAAGGACTTCTGCCTGTCCATGGTAATTTATCCATAAAAGTAGGTAATGAACTACATAAAAAATGATACATTTGTTCTTTACTTTTTCAGAATATATTTACCAAAACAAAAATAAAAAATTGAGTCTGTCATTTTAATCCCCCTTGTAAATTATAAGTACCTCAGAAGTCGGAGTGGGTTCACCTGATGGTGAGGGACACTGGTAATAAGGAAAGCTAATCCACACACAAAAATCAGTCCAGTGTACTAGAAGTAGTAGCACGCATATATATATATAGACTATGTATGAGTTCAAAGCGATAATAAGAGTGATATCAGAGCGTGAAATAAAAAACATTTTCTGTATAGGCTGTATTGATTAATTTACAGGAATAATTTGGAAATGAAGGCAGTAGCAATGACCTTAGCAAGAAAGCTAAAATAATTACTCACTGACATGCGAAGATGATGGAGAAGATGATGTTAGTAATTATTGTTAGGTAGAAAAATACATATTTATGATTACTGTTATTTACTTTGGCCAGATGCCCTACCAGACCTTATCAGAAGCAAACAGTCTGAGCTGAGACTTTACTGTGACCTACTCATGCAGCAGGTTCACTCTATAAAGCAGATGGCATCAAAGTCTGATGGGATGCTGGACATTGAGGTGAGATTGTTGCGCCTGTTGAGCTAACAGACTCAACTTGAAGTAATTTTTTTTGTCTTTCTAATATTTTTGGGGGGGATGCAACACAACTGGTTATATTTTTCTCCTTCTTTTACACTGTATCCCCTGTTGGGGCATAGACCTTGTTGAACTATCCGACTCGACTTAGTCTTCTTTCTAATTTGTTTTAGGGGGATGCGACAAAGCTGTTATTCTTTTCCTTTTTTTACTCTGAATCCCCTGTTGGGGCATAGACACTCAGTCAAGTCACCCCATGTCATCCTATCCTTGGCTATCTCCTGCAGCGCCGTCCATGTCTTCTCCATATTTTTCATTTCTATCTCCACTTCTTTTCTCCTTTGTAATCATTAAAGAAGACAATTGGAGCTTTTGAACTTACATGTTACAGAAAAGTTCTTAGTATATTGTGGACCAAGAAGAAGAAAGATACAGACATTCTACAAGACCTGAACAGGGACGATAACTGGCTCATAAATGGCTTCGTGTCTGTGAAACTGAAATACTTTGGTCATATTAAACATCACAATCCCCGTGAAGGTTAACCCGGTCAACAAATGCTCGCAGAAGTTGGATGTGTCTGCCTAACGGTGCAAGAATGCAGCTTTGCTGTAAGCAGACACAACGCAATTACGTCCGAAAAAAAAAAAAAACTCACAATGGTTTGAGAAGGACAGTGATGGAAGGTGTGGCTCTTGGAAGAAAAGGCAGTGGTCGACCGTCATGAATATGGACACATGACATTGTAGACATCTTGGGCATAAAAGTGCATGAGGTCCGTGATAGCATATTGGCCAATGTGGTTGCTGACCCAAATAGTTAGTTTGCATATCCTTTACAGGACGTTGCAGTTAAGCCAACATTTTTTGGCAAGTTTACGCTCAGTAGTTTACTTTCTGAACAGCCAACACACATACCATTGTATTAAAAACCAGCACAAGGCAGTCTGCTTCCAAATCACCTGCAGCTGTGTTTCGAACGCATTGTGTGGGATTACGAATGGCGTCCGTAACATCTTTGCCACAGAGCCGGCTAGTAAAGATAACCCAGGTAGTAAAGTTAAAGAAAATAAAAAGCAAACGACCCTTTTCCATACTTTGAGACATATTGGGTGTATGTTGCTGACCCCATATTTTTATTTTTCTACTGTAAAATAGGTACCAGGAACCAAGACTAAAAAGTAGAAAAGTAAAGAACCCTGTCTAGTCAAAATGTAAGGGAAAATGCCTGATTTGAGACAGAAATTAGAATTCGAATTGCGAGGCAAAGAAAGCATTTAGAGAAAAACAAAAACTCCTAAATTCAAAGAATATACATCTATTGAAAATAATCCTGCGTATGAACGCGTGATATGTCACATTATGTGGTTGTGACATACAGACAGTGAGTAATCATGATGAAAAACATATAGAAGCATTTCAGATGTGATGTTGTAGAAAAATGACAAGAATCAATTGTTAAAAATGTATAAATAAACAAGTTCAGGAAAATATAACAGAACAAAGAAGAATTTTTAAAGTAATCAAACAGCAAAAATGCTCATATCTTGGTCACACCCTGAGACATGAAGAAACACCAAAGAGAGGATTAGAGGCACAGTATTTGCAAAAAGAGGAAGACCAAGGACAATATTTGTGTAATAGGCTTGCACATTCTATCAGTGCAAAAATGTGTGGAATTAAAGAGAGTAACACAAAGCAGACAACTATGGAATGATCAGGAAGCTTCATGACCAGCCCGTGGCCTGAAATACTTGATGATGATGCCACAGACATCTGAACTGCAGAATTTCTTTCACTTGCATTCTTCTCTCATATTTTGGTTACTTGCATTCTTCTCTCATATTTTGCAGAAAATGACGGAATCTTCTTCGCTGATTGCAGCAACGTGTGACACATTTATTGTGGCTTTGAATGAGTGTATGACAATAGTATCTGATTCACCAGCCTTTCAGCCCAGTCAGCATCACGCTCATGATATGACCACACAAGGATCCTCTTCGCTTGCAAGTATTCAGAGAATGCAGGTAGGATATCATGAGATTGATCATGTATTTATCTGAAACAGCCTGACAGATGTTGGTCAAATATGACTGAGCTACTGTATGACTGTAGACAGTACTACCTGCTTTCTGTTAGCACCGAATTTTGGGCGGTGCTCAAAAAACTCGGCACCCTACTTTGGGCGGAGGAATGCAAGTGGGAGGGTACAAGCTTTATCCTGGTGTGAAGAAATGCAACCTAAAGACAAAATGTCATGGCAGGGCAGACCAGGCCCTAGGCCTTGGTTGGCAACTGGTCTAGGATTGAAGTTCTGACAAGCGTACAATTAGAGCATTGCTTTGCTGATCTGGCAGCTTCTGCAGCTTTTCTTGTTCCAGATGTATTGGTCTTACCTTTCCTCTGGAGTAAACTAGGCAGGCTGACAAAGGGATCATGCTGCATGGGCAACACATGATCTCTACAATTAGTCCAGGCTTTGTGCTATCAGTCACATTAACTACCGTACCGCCATGGGTTGTAGCTATTATGCCTTTTTTGAAGCACAATGTAATAAACTATCGTCTGTCAAGATGGTGAGTGCCAGTAGTATCTGAAACAACGGGATTATGAAGACAAGTATTGACAAGAATGATATGAACTTTACTTGCTTGCCTTTGGGTTACCCAGGACCACAAGGGAAGCATTCAATAGTAATGCTGAAAGCTAAGCATGTCGTAAGAGACCATTAAGGATAATTGATGTGAGACTGGCTATCTCAGCCTGTAGAAAACTAGCTCCAAAATCCAACCAATCATGAACAGATAGACAAAGGTTTTGGTGTGAGTTAGTTGAGGGTCTGTGCTCATTTAGTAGATGAAAGGCAGAAGAAGAGAAATATATTAGCTTTCTGTAAATGAGCCATGCTAGCTGAGTGGCTAGTGCTCTCACCTATAGTAGAACCTGAAAGAAATCCCAGCAACCAGGTAAGTGCTAGTCATACCTGAGCAAGAAGTCCTGGACTGAGAACCTGAACAAGTCCCAACTGTGATTTCTACCTAACGGTTTCTTGTGGGTTCTGTAGAAAATTCTCTAAATTCAGACTAGTGACTTCACTGAGAGTTCATAGGCAGCCACTTGAACAATGGTAAAAGTTAAAAGAAAATACATCATGATGGTAACATATAGGATGCTGGACATACAGAGACTGGTATGACATGCAGTACAGATTGAAGTGTCCTTTCTTACAATAATTTCACACAGATATGTATGTGTGGGATAGAATCACCCATCAACACATTATTCTGACTACCAGAAATACAGATTAGTATCAGTCCCAGACTGTGTTCGCAAAATATCAGAGTCCCGATCTCACATATACTATTGATTAAATACAGCAAATGAGTTCATTTTATTTGTCCAGTGTTCACATTTTGGGGACCAGAACAATAAATTCTTCACGACAACCTCTTCTGTTGATATGTCCCATATATTTTCTTTGTGGTTTTGATCAGTGATTTAGTAACACCTACAGCTTGCATCATCTCAGTGTTTGTTCACAAGATTCCCATCTTTCTCAATAGCTACATCTCCATTTCCACCAATTTCCCTATAATTTTATTACTCTATGGTTGTCAGGATAGGGGTATCCCCTATCAAATGAAAAGTATGGTGTCTGTTTCCCTCTGCTAGCATACAGGACACCCTTGGATATGATAGATTACCCATTTAGTCCCGCATTCAGGGTAACGTGAAGACATTGATGCAGGTGGTGGATGGAGTTGAAAAGAGAGTTGAAGACTACTAGGATATGGTGTTTCATTACTTTATTTCTGTGTCATAGCTTCCACCAGATGTCACTGTCCACCCTTGATATTTGCACATAAAATATTTTTATTTTTTGTTTTGCAGTTTATAGAGAATTTTGAATTTATGTGTTCTTGACATCTAACATGCATTCACTATTGGTCAAGTTTAATCCCTTCAGTATGAATTTAAATAAGTAAATATTACACTATTAAGAGTTTTAAATATCAACTTTTTTTTTTAATTAGTTTTTTTAAATAATGTATTCTACACACGCCTCTATCCTTATGTTATTTCCACCATTTTACAATATGATATGTGGGGAAATAATGCTTTGGTTCAAGAAATTTGACCTGTGAGCTAAAGGTTTCAGTACTGTAATGCTGGCCAGGCAATAAACAATAGCAGAATGATAAAACTCTGTGGTCGGGGTGAAAAGGATGCATTACTCCAGTAGCCCATATTAAACATGTCCTTTTTCTGTCCATTCCTGTACACATTATGTGTATCTTGAAAGAGGCAGTGATTGTCGAGCCAGAGATTGGCAAGCTAAAGAACTAATCACTGCTAGTGTTTCATGACTTCCATAACCTAAAACTGTCTATGCTCTGTTGTTTCAGAATGCAAGGACAGTTATTTCAAGACCAGTCGAAAGGTAACATGCATATTTTAACTGCATTTTTTCTGTTTTTCTGTTTCTTTCTCAACATTTTCTCTTCACCAATATTGTGTAACATATAGAAGTAATTTTGTCTGTTTCCTGTGTAGCAAAACTCTATTTGGCCTAATGTACTGTTACACTGCATTTGTCATGATGATATTGATTACTCAGGAAAATCAACATTAGTCTATTTGAATCTGGAAACCACACAGACGTAGTTTCTTTGCAGAATGCTAAGAATCATGGACAGCCAAAAAGGCCAGTCGCAGTACATGGTCATGGGTTTGAATCCCCATTGAGGTGGGAATTTAAAGTAAACTGACCTGGGTTCTAAGGCCAACAGCCTAAACTGGGTGCCAGGAAAAGTTATGTAAAGTAAAGGCAGCCGGCATGATATTGACCACATTACCCATCTAGTGCCGAATTTTTTTTTCCCCCCGCATTTCCATCCTGTTTCAGGATAATGCGGTCAACATCACCATCTTTCAGTTGATTCCTAGGCTAGATTATGCTCATCAGCACGCCACGACTTTCTGAGCGACCGGCTCCATACTCTTCATAAGTCACTGGCGCAACTCGAACCGCTTCCAATTCTCGTGCGCTCACGTCAACCACGAGAGTGTTCATGGTTACGGAGAAAGCTGCTAACCCTTCGGCCAGGGAGTCCGGCATCTAGTGCTGAATGATCTATAAAAATATATACTCAGTGTACCTTAATGCATGGAAAAGAGTCATTTTCATTTTTAACTTAATATAAAAGAGACCGTGCCCATGATTGATACCTTCTCTCTTTCAGCACCAAGCAACATATGATATATTGGTTGGCACTTTACTATAAATCCCAAACATCATGTAATATGTTCTTGTACTTTAAGACTTATTTAAGAGCATGCAAAGAAATCTGGAATCCCCACTGACCACTTTCACTGTATATTTAGCCTGTTTGAAGGCACTCCAAATCACACCTTCGTAAAATCAACACCTGCGAGATGAGATGCCTGAGGAGAGCTGCCAACCTAACAATCTGAGACCGAGTAAGAAATGCTGTTATCAGACAGACTGTGGGATCAACACCCTGCGCCACATTTATTGAAAGACAGAAGATCAAGTGGCTTGGCCATGTCGTTAGAATGCAATACCAACAACTACCAACACTGGCCTTACATCTAAGATCATCTGCGACAAGACCAAGAGGACGTCCAAGAAGAAAATGGATTAACGACATCAAAGACATTGTACAATCACAAGGAATGACACTATCCAGTGCCGCCCACCAGGCACTGGAACGTAAATTATTCCTCCTCACGATGCTTGACAGCAGAAGTGGAAGATGATGATGATGATGATGAAGACAATGCACTCTTGATTAAACTTAGTGGTAACTTCCCCCATGGATATTTGCTACAAAACCTTCTGGGACTCTGAGATTAAAAGCATGTCATGAAGGCAAAATTCCTGGCAGGCAATCAAGAGTTCAACCAAGGAATGCATTCATTGCCCAGGTATACAACACAGTGACCTGTCACTGAAGACACATGCAGAACCGAAGTTAGCAGACGTGAACTGACAATATTGGCAAAGCACAATTAAAGGTAAAAGTAAAGATAGTCCCATAGCAGATACTGCCATTGGGGTGTGAAGTCTTAGACCTTCACATATATTAGACCATGATATATGAGATGGGATGGCCATTTCCTTTCCTTTCACATTTCCTTCCCAGAACCCATTTTTATGAGTCTGCATCAACCCCAGTCTTAGTGATGGGGGGAAAAAAATCATCCTTCCTCTGCTGGGGATTGAACCTGGATCTCCTGTCTTGGTAGGCAAGAATGATTAAAATTTAGTTGCACATCTTTTTCAGGACCTTGCAATCAGCCCCAGCTTTTATTGGCTATTTGTGATTTACATGGCAATTTTATGTTCAGTAGTTTGCCATTACTTTCTGAATGGCTGATTCTCATACCATTGAAATCAATGCAAAGCGATCTTCTAAATCACCTGTGGCTGATTTCAAACACTCGACCTGGTATGTCAGGAAATGATGAAACTATGTTAAGTAACCCCTTTGACACATTTACCGGGAAGCATCAAAACCAGGGTTGAACATCTTGTTGATCAGTCTTAAATGCCCTGTTTGTATATTGTGAATATGTGACTATCTAATGTTAGAAAACTGCATTCCCATTTTGTCTTATTTCAGACCAGCAAAGCGCAGGCCGCCATCTACAAGTTCCATGGATGGCATCAAGGTCCACACTTCATCCTCTCATCATTCACACACTGGTGGTTCAAGTCCTAAGTGGCCTGCATCCCCCGCTGTGCTCTCTCCCGTATTATCACATTCACCTCTCCAGCCAGAATCCATGAATTATTTCAGTGTGCCACCCAAAGAAGCCAGACAAGCATCTGGCTGTTTGTCTTCTACTCCATTGTCATCTTTACCGGCGGGAGACTTGAACTTGTCAGAGATGCATGCTGTTAGTGATTTGATGCCTCTTTTATATGACAATGATAGGAGCTTACACACGGATGTCCATGAACTAGCCAATCCTGCAGAACTGATTGATTCGACTGCATCAGATTTAGATAATATTAACAACTCTGAGGATACTATTGATGAGAATATTGCTACCTTTTTCTCGGCAATGCCCATCAGGTTTGTGTGATGAGTTTAAAAATGCAGTGATTGTCCTTTTACTGAGCTTCATATTTAGAGTAATTTCTGTGCTAGATTTTTTATTAACAATAATTGTTATAGCTATTGATTTATTGATTTTTTTGTGTGTGGTTCTTTTGCAGTCTGTAAATAAGTAAAAATAAAAAAAATAGTGTTCAGTTAGATATTTTAATTTTTATATAGACTCATAATTAGTTTGTAAATAAATAACTACACATTTTATTAGAAACTAGGAAACATGAAATTCTAGATAGAAATATTTTGTTAGTATAATTCATGTTAATGTAACTCATAATTGTCTCAGAAACTGAAATATGAGGGTAAGTTAATAAGTAAGCCACAAATGGCTGTAAAAAAATAACTAAATATGATAACAACTTGAAACAGTTTATTTTTATTCATACATTGTCCCTTTATTTCTCAACATAATTTCCACCAACATTGATGCACTTGTCCCATCGTTTTATCAATCTTCCCAAACCCGCTGCATAGAAAAGCATGCCCTGTTCTCGTTTACCTGCCATCCCACAGAACTGTGTGACTTACTTATTGACTCACCCTCGTAACTTTTTCTACCCAGCTATGCACCGCTTTACGGGACAAACATTTGTCAGCATAAACGCTGAAAACCCAACTTGGCAGGAGACATTATGCGAATAACGCTGACGTTGAATGTGAAGTGAAAATGTGGTTTAGAAAACAGAGCACACAGTTCTGTGCAATGGGTTTGGGAGGGCTGATAAAACGATAGGCTAAGTCCATCAATGTTGGTGGAAATTATGTTGAAAAATAATCGGATGATGTATGTAATAAAAATAAACAGGTTTCAACTTGTTATCATATTTAGTTATTTTTCTACAGCCATTTGTGGTTTCATTATTGACTTTCCCTCGTACTTTGGTCATATTAAACATCGTAGTGGTTTAGGGAAAAACAATAATGCCAGGCATGGTTTCTGGAGGAAGAGCAGGGGTTGACCAATAGGATGGTGAACACAGGGCATTAAGACACTTTGTGCATGGAAATGTTTAAAGCATTCGGAACATGTGAAGAATTGGGAGTCTTTCCAGCAGGTTGTGATGAGGGCAACATTCTGCACAGAAACTGCTACATGATGATGATGATCCCTCTAGAGTTGATCCAGCTTTGTAAAGTGGGCTCCACAGATATTTCATTGTAGGAAAAGCAACAAGTAATGGAATTGATCACCCAGCGTCATAATGCCATACCGTAGTAATGTGAAAGTATAATTTCACACCCTATAGTAGCATCCTTCTTGGGATTTCTTGTACATTTCATGATTCCTTAAGATAAGAGCAGGATCTTTTGACACAACATCTGTACCAAACATACAGATTGACGAAGACTTAAAAAAACTAAAATAAAATGATTTGGACATCTTGTGAGAATGAAGCTACCAATTTGTGCCTGCAATCAAATAAGCTCTGACTACAGAGTTAAGAGGTAGAATATGAATCAGGTGGTTAGATTCTACTAAAGGTAGGCTACACAAACTCAATGCAATCCATGCAGCTCACTTATGAACACTTCATACAATGAAACAAAATGGTGTTAAGATACTGCCAAGATAAATGAGCACAAACACATATACCTGACAAACCTGGGTTTCTGCTGTAAGGTATGTTCATTTCCACCGAGAAGAGCATGGCCTAGACATTCAAGCCACTTCAGCTCTAGTGGCTGTGATGTCACATGATAAGTAGGGAAATATTTCACTGAGCATACTGTTTAATATGTTACAATGACAAGAAAGAAGTAACATGATTTGAAATGTTTTCCTTTCAGCTTTGCTGACGTTGATACCAGTCATCAGGATTCTATCCTTGTTGTTCCATTCCTAGATGCCTGTAAAAATTTGGTACCAATATTTGGTAAGGTTTCATTAATCTGTTAATTTACTTGAGTGTTTCATTGTGCCAAAATAAAAAGTGCAATAACTAGTATGCTATTGATCTTGCAGTTTAAAGAAAACAAACATCTGCTGAATCAGTCTTCTAGATGTGGGATTTTTGTTTCTGCAGCTGCACTTTCCACTCGATTGTTAGCCTACATATTTTCCCCCCACAAAATACAGAATTCATAAATGTTGGTCTACGTTATTTTTTTAACAGTTCATAAGTGTTAGTCCTCAAAGTTGTTATTTTACAATACAGTTAATACATTTAAGTCTGCAAAGTTGTTTGTTTTCTTATAATGTACAGTTCATAAATGTTAGTCTACAAAGTTGTTTTTTAAACAAAATACAGTTAATAAATTTTAGTCTACAAAATTCTTAAATATCATTTGTTATAATTTTCTACGTATACAGATTCTAATTACATGCGTTGTTTATAATTAACCGCTAAACATTTTAATGGGGAAGGTAAGGGTAGGTAGATCAGAGATTGCGGCTTCTGCTTATGGCTCAAGCAGACTGGTACACAACCCCCTGATTTTGGGGTAGTGGATCGGACATTTTGCCTTATCAGAGAAATATTAAAAACTTGGCATCCCATGTGCACATTTAATAAGTCCCAGAGTAGAAACCTGCAATGGACGTGTGAAGTGTCAGCAGCCTCACATTTTAAACTCTTGAATGCCTGGAGGAATCGGTGGCCAGTCTGTCCATCCTGTAGCCAACACCAGGAGCTGGCATCCAACACTCATCTGACCACACTTGTGCCATTGTTCACATAATGCAGGTTTAAAAACCCTCATCACCGGGAAGGTTACCCCGGTCAACAAATGCCCGCAGAAGTCGGATGTGTCTGCCTAACAGTGCAAGAACGCAGCTCTACTGTAAACAGGCACAACGCAATCACGTCCGAAAAAAAAAAAAAAAAAACTCCGGATGAACGCAGAAGAAGAAGAAAACCCTCATCAGTTAGAAATCTCACAGGAAATGTCAAACTGGCCACTTCCCAGGTGCAGTGTCTAAATTAAAAAAGCTACCCTAAAAAATTAATAGCATGTGTGATTCTCCTATATACACATTAGATTTGAATCATAGCTTGTGCTACAGAATTTGTACATTGTACTGAGATTCTCCTTGTGTGCTCTATGGGAGAAGACTGGAGCACTTATGGAGATATCCGTGTGGAATGAAAATGAATCTTTACAAACCCAGCGAAAAATTGTAAACCATGACAGTAGTTAATTTTTTTTTCACCTTGGGATGCAGAAGACAAATGTAGTAGGAAGGATACACAACTCATAAAATTACAACATAAAATAGGTTGTTTCTTTAACAGTAATCCACAAGGAGCCACAGTCTAAACCAAATTGACTGTCATGTTAACTATTAAAAGGCTCAATTGGTATGCCAGGCTGCATAAACATATGTTACCAGGAAAGTGAAGATCCCTTCATGTTCATCATTCATGTGCGATTCTATTAAGATTGTGTGGTCATGGTTCACCGTCTCACACGATCACCAGTGTCTTGGATGAGAACTGTGTTTTTGTCTTGATTATGCCATGAGGCCAATCCAGGTATTTGTCTCTTTGCCTTACCTTTGCTCTTCTCCTATCAATTTTGCCATTTTTCAATAAGTTTTAACGTTTATTTCTCCTCATAACGTGCCCGCAAAATCATGACTGTCTGTATCTAATTTCTTTAATCAGATTTTGGTTTTTGATATTTTTCTTGAAGAACTGTCTCAATTGTTTTTCTGCCCATCCATGTTGCTCTTTGCGTTTTTCTCAGAAACCTTATTCCCGCTGCCATTATATGTTCTGATCTTGTCTGCTTATTATCCTTGTTTATCATACATACCACACTATAGGTTCTATTTTGCACTTCAGCATTATTTTTCTCACTGTAATTACAACATTTTGCAGTCAGGTCTTAGTCAGATATGACTGAGCTACCGTATGCATTAGACGGTACTACCTGCTTTCTGTTAGCACCGAATGTTGGGTGGCGATCACTAAACCTGACACCCCACATTGTGCCAACGGATTCGGGCGGAGGAGTGCAATTGGAAAGTGCACCCTAGTGCGAGGAAATGCAACCTAAAGACTAAATGTCATAGCTGGACAGACCAGGCCCTAAGCCTTGGTTGGCAGCTGGTCTAGGATGGAAGCTCCGATAGGCAGGCAGTTAGAGTTAGAGTATTGCTTTGCTGATCCGGCAGCTTCTGTAGCTTGTCTTGTTCCAGGCGCATTTAGGTTACCTTTCCTCTGGAGTAAACTAGATAGACCAAGAAAGGGATCATGCTGCATGGTCTCTAAATTCAGTCCAGGCTTTGTGTTATGGGGAAGTATAACTCCATTTTACAAACTATCATCTATCAAGACGGGTAGGTGCCAGTCAGTCAATTAGAACATTTTAAGGGGTAAATAATAACATGAAATTATAAACTTCTATTAAAAATACTGACCAGTTAAGAGTTCAAACTGTAATTGCTTGCCAGATCTTCTACATAAGATCTGTTACTGTCTCTTGTTTTTACCAGTCTAAAAAAAACTGGTTGTTGTCTTAACTGTTAAAATTCCTAATGTATATGCCAGACATAAAAATGTATTGGGAAAGTGAAGAAAGTTGTAATTACATTTTAAAAAAACATGAGTAACAAATACTAAGCAGTAATATAAATCCATACAAGACCTTTTACAGGATATCTGTTACTGTCTCTTGTATTTTGGGTATTGAAACATGATGTGTGACTATGAATATGTTTTTCAGATAAATTAAACAGCTCTGCTCTGATTCCTGTGAAAATGGATTTTTGTGGTAATATAAGGGTATGTTTGTGTTTATACCTCCATTTATTTTATGATTCTGTTGTCTTTTATTTTCTCTACTAGTTTTGTGGGATTTGGATTTATTGTGATTTGAAAATCGGAGTCATGTTTTGTCATCGTTTCTTGGTTTATATCAACTGTTCCCTTTTATCGTTTTCCAAATCTTTGTTCTGCAGGTCCGCATGGTCGAATGGGTAAGAACGTGTATTCTTAAACATCCGGGTGTGCTGATGTTGAGGTTAGCTGGGCTAAAATGTTGACCTGTTGTCCTTGACTTGGGACGTAAATTACAAGTACCTCTGAAGTCAGAGTGGGTTTGCCTGATGGCGAGGGATACTGTTAATAGGGAAAGCTAATCCACATGCAAAATTCAGTCGATCACTGCTATAAAGAGTGTGTATGGACTACGCTTGAGGTCAAAGCGAGCGAGCTCAAAAAAAAAAAAAAAAAACTATTCTGAAATTATCGTTATTTTCCTATTATGTTTACTATTTGTGTGGGAGGTTGTGGTGTTCCGTTTCATGCTCAGGAGAAAATTTGGTTAAATATCTGCACAGGGGGAGTAATTTTCCCAAGAATCACTCGTATTTAATGATATCACATATTCCCCCTGATCTCTTGGGTAGTGAGATCAGATACCTAACCTCCTCAAATAAGGGTGAAAAACAGAAGGTCTTATTTGTAAGTTGTGCTCATAAAAAAGTTGAAAAAAGTTGAAAATTGCAAAGAGTAGGCAGAGGGCCACTGCCTGGCAAAATTGTAAGGAAAGAAAACTTACCCACGGGTAAATAAAGCCCTTTACCTTGGATGGAATCTGTTTATAGGAAGCAGACCTGAAACAAATGCATGCTGAACTCAGTCACACTGACCTTTGAGTGCATAAGTAGCTGTGACACATTTCCCTCAACAGGGGAACAAAGAAGCAAGTTTTTGTTGCAACTTTGTCTAAATAAGCTTTCTAGAATGTGTGCGGTATCATTAGTATTTTCATTGCCCTTTAGTCTGAACTTGTCACCTTCAAATGACAACAGCGCCTCTATGCAGGAATAAATGTACTTCGACGCATGACCAATCAGGGGTGTCTAGTTGGTCATGTGTCAAAGTACACTTGCTCCTGCAGCGAGGCGCTGTTGTCAGTTGGAGGTGACAGGTTCAAATCCCGGTTAGTAGTTATAGCTTTTAATATTTATGTTGTCTAGTGTGAAAAAACAAAGAAACTTGAAATATTTTGGTCGCTTGAAATGTCACAAAATTTTGGAGAGAACAATAATGGAGGGGTATATGCCTGGGAAGAGAGGAAGAAGAAGGCCAAAGAGAAGATGGGTGCAGGATGTGGCGGCTGATCTCCAGATGGGTGTATCGGATGTGGGACATCTTGCTTATGATCGAGAGGCTTTCCGGGAGGTTGTTATGGGAGCGAGGTTCTGCAAAGGACATGCTACTGAATGAATGAATGAAGTGCGTTTCTAATCCCTACTTCTTTATTCTAATTCTATGAATTCCAAACAATACACATGTCTTTATTTATGAACAGTATTATATTGTGGCTGAATAGTTTGGTAACATTACTCATTGAGCTGGTTGTTCTGAATGATTCACATTCCATTGTTCCTGGTTGTGAAGGTATTGCAGTGAAGACTGATCAGCAAATGTTTGAAGGGATTTCTCTGTTGTCATGTATCTTATTCAGGATCTTTGTTATGTAGAAAAAAATTTATTTTGGTCACATGTGTAACCACTCATGAACCATCTGCTGTAGCTCTTCATCAGACCGAAAAGTTATGAAACTTCCTGCTCCACTCATACTTGCTAGACTGACAGGCATGCATCACCATACTGGACCTTCATTTGCCTATGAATTTCTATAGGTTTCACCCCTTCACTGATCAAAAATGGATAACAAAACGCTGCTCCTCTTTGGTGCATGTCAAAAGTGGGGCTGCCATCTTTAAACTGTCTTTATGTTGTTATGGTGTTCACCTGCACCATAGTGTCACTTGCTTAACACTCTTGACATCCTTAACAACAATATTGACAGGTTTCAAGACAATAGTATGGTTATTGTGATTTCTATCACACTTTTAAGGTTTTGATTTGAAGCCCCTTTGTATTTCAGCATTTGTAAGCAACTCTTGTGACTGACTGTCCACAGAAAATTGAAAGCAAATATGAGACTAATCCAGAAGAGTTCTCAACTCTCCAGTCCATGGTGTTTCAAGAAATGGAAAACAACCAACACACACACTCAAATTCTGCTACCTCTGCTTTGCTTTGGCTGAAACGGTAAGATTTAGCATTTGTTTTACTAAAACACTGCCAAGAAGTGACAAATAAACAGATCAAACTATATCTATGTTTAATAACACTGGTGAATGAAGAATACTGTTGGTGTTGTTGTTGTTTGAATCTATCATATTAATGTACATGTTTGTTAGTACTTAAAACTTAAGGTTTAAATTTCAAGTGTCTTTTCATTAATGTCATTTAACAGTTCAATTAAAATGTCTCTTTAGTCAGGTCTGTTAGCAGTTCATTTTAAATTATAGTTATTGTAGATATTGAAGCCTGTAGACAACTTTACATGCAGTTTTATTATTGAGTATTTGTAACAGCTGTCAATGATGGCAAATTAAACTTGTCTCTTCAAGTTAAAAACTGGTGCTGCGGCAAAGTGGTTATGAGCACAATTCACAATTCTGCCCTCTGCGTTCAAATCTCAGCCGCAGGCCATTTGGAAGCAGACCCCTTTCACTAGTTTTCATATAATGGTATGAATGCTGCTCTTTCAAAAAGCAATGTCAAACTACTGAATGTAAACTTTCCAAGAACCATATACAGCTAAAATAATTATGGGGTTGACTGTGACGTCTTGTAAAGGATATACAACTAACTTTTTTAACTTCAGTTTAAAGTAAGTACAATGTAAATGGCCCCTGTACACAACCTGAAGTGTGTTGGTTATATAGTAACCCGTATTTTTGTAGACCAATCAGCGCTTGACGGATGACGTGGTCATTATTGCTTTTTTTTAAACTTCCCAGGACCTTTCCTGGCATCAATTTTAGGCTAGTTGGACCTGTTAGAAATGTGCCTCACTGGGAATTTGAACACATGATCACCAAGCCTGCAGGCAAATGTGTTAGTCACTATATTACTGCAGCTATCCTCATTTCAGTTAAGTAATACTAAGTGTATTATCATCATTAGAAGAAACATCTGGGATGTATAAGTACTGATGTGCCTTGGTTGGACTTAATACTAAAATGTCACAAATGTCACTTAATCTACCCCCACGTGCATGCTGGACAGATGCTAGTGGGGGTGGATTAGCCATGGTTTCTGCTGTGATGAAGCCTGTTGAGGGCTCAAACTGTGCACACTATGGGACTGCAAGAGAGACATGGCAGTTCTTCACTGTCCAGAGCCACTGTGATCTTTTGTCTAGATGTGTTGAGAACAATGTCCTGACTGACACAAAGAGTATTACAAGATGAGTAATGAAATAACAACAACCGATACACCACAAACACATGGATTTATTCAAATGTGTAATCTATCCATTGCACAGAATGGACCCCCACATTTCTGGGTCCGACTACCTCATGACTGATTTTGTCACCTCCAAGGTTATGTCCTTTGTGACCTATCAGAGTGGGGTTTCATTCTTAAAACATGACCTTGTGGGAATAGTCAATGGCTATGTCTGTTCTATGGTTGACACACATTCTGGTCGCCTAGACATGTCTGTTCTCCAAAGTCATGCAACAAACAACTGTTTGCTGTCTATTTTGTAAAGATGAATACTTCCTTGAACAGTGTCTAATCAAGGAGACTGGGGCAAGGTGTTCAGGGAGGCATTCCTTTGTGTTGATCATTTTCATGTATTTTTTTTAATTGTTCCATTTTTGTTGTACCATTAATAAATACTTTAGTGAACACATTCACCTGTGTCTGTGAGTGTTTTTCCTTCCATCGAGCTTCTAATTTTTGTGTGTTTTGATTCAGACTCCCTTAAAAGCTTGATAACAGCAAACCCCTTTTATCCATACCGTTTGGGGTCATTAGCAGGTTTCTTTATTCTGGCAAATTCAGATTTTGTGACTTGTTTCTTGGCGCTACTTTTATTTTGATTTTGTGGTCTTTTCCACAATTTACAATCCATGTTTTTTGTTTTCAATGTTACATTCAATGATTACAAATTGTTTATGAAGGTCAGAATTATGACTCGAGACATGAGCAGTTTGCTAACCACTCGACGACCAAATCTTCCATATAGTAGAATATTAATAAGAGACTTTAGTTTCTTGGAGACTGGTTTTCCACTTTGTTTAGTTATTTTGTTTTTAACTGCGACATTTTAAAAATGTGTATAATTTAGCATGATCATTATTGTAAAGTGCCTTGCCAGCTGATGTAGATGATCATGCTGCTCCACACCTGCAACACTCCAGCAGAATGTATCAGCTTATGTGCCTGATATCTTTCCTTGCCATCATGAAAGGCTTGCAAGAACAGAACTTATCTCGATGTCTTTCTCTGTCTCTTTTACCTTGAATTCCATTAGCTTCATTCACTTTATTGAAAGATGAGCCAAATTCAAAGACAGTGGATGGAGTCTATGAGGGGGTCAATCCTGATAAAAATAAGGTCATATGAGTATAAGAGAAAATGAACAAGTTGGTATACTTGTGTGCAGGACTGCTGTGGAAAGCGGATGAGCAATGGACCAGACTGATATAGTAAATGTCGTCACAGAGGTGATTAAATGAATCAAGTGATGACTGCGAATCTGCAACCTTGACTATTCTGCAAGAATGTCACATCAGCAGGGATGAAGCCGGACAAAAACGCTACGCAGTGTGTCAAAGAAGAATGGTCAACAAACACAGAACTGGTGTCAATGACCACTACATGCTGAGGGAGATACTGAGTAGGAGATCCAGACACTTATGGACTGAATAGTTTGATGTGCAGTGAGGACAATCTAGCGACTAACAAGCTAACTACCTACCTAGCTAACTTTATTTAGTTTGAGTATTAGCATGATTCACTGGCAATTAATTCAAATGTACTGTAATTTACTTTTCAGAAGCCTGGAGTTTATAGCAGAGTTCCTAAAGGAGTGTTGCTCCGGATGTACTGACATGGGTGTTTGTGCTGGCAATGCTTATTCACGAACTCTGAAGCTGTATCATGGTTGGGTGGTCAGAGGAGTGTTTGCTGTAAGAATACTTCCTAATATGCACTGTTGTGTCAAAATAACCCATGTTTAAAGGCTTTACAGGCGCGAGATTTGGCTTCAATGCACCAAATTATATGTCTTTGTTTTTCTCTCCATACAAGCTGGCAGCCAAGAGCATCACACGGGGGAAACCCAGGGGTTTCTGGGAAAATTGCACTCACTGTCTGAATAATGCAGGTCCGAAAATGAATCCATGACCTTCAGAGCGTGATTCAGATGTCTGGGTCACTTTGCCTTAATAATCCATGTATGTCATATTGTACTATAAGCCCAAAGACATAGTGAAAGATTAATGTAATCATATCCCAGCTTGACTGCTGGCAGCATTACTGAGGTCTGATGCTAGTGAAACGGTGCTGTTTTTGGGTCATTTAGAGGAATATGCCCCTCACAGAGGAGTGGCTGCAGTACATTTTAAAGAGGCAGGAAAGCATTAGTACAGTGAGAAGCTGTGAGTTCTAGAATAATAACAGGAACAGTTAGTACTGAAACAAGAAAATGAACATGAATGTGATCCAATGTTGCATACCGACAAACAATAAGGATTAATCAGTTAAGGCGGAATTTTACATGAAACTTCAAAGTAATATAGGTAATCAAAGAAATGTCAAGATCAAAGTTGTGATTGGTGAATTGATTGCAACATCAAGACAGCTGGAAAGGTCAGTGGAGAAGAGGCAGATGTAGACTGAGAGAAATGTCTTGAGGATGATCTAAGACAGTGGCATGAAGGAATCTCATCAGAAAAGTTGATCTATGGAGAGACATGAACACCTGCGCCAGTTGGCATGGCACATGATGATGATAACCTAAATGCCAAGATAGCAGCAAGACATTTGGATCATCTCTACATGACTTAAATGTGTTCAGAGTTGCACATGTAAATCCATATCGCCATCTTCTGGTATGTACAATTCAATTGAAACTCAAGAGAACTTCTTAAAGGAGTTACAGGCAGGAGGGTCAATTTCATTGCACCATGTTCTTTCCTACATAGAAGCATTGCACTAGGGCATGAACTCCATGGCTCCAGTGATTTTTGTGTTTTTTTTTTTTTGGGTGCTCGCTCACTTTGTATTCAGGTGTAGTCCATACACATGCTACTTTTTTTTAGTGCACTGGACTGATTTTGTGTGTGGATTAGCTTTCCCTATAATCAGTGTCCCTTGCCATCAGGCAAACCCACTCCGACTTCTGAGGTACTTGTAATTTACATCCCCAAGTCAAGGACGAGAAGTCAACATTTTAGTCCAGCTGTCCGGTGTAGGGGTTGAACCCGCTACCTCAGCATCAGCATACTGGAAGCTTAAAAGCGAGCGCTCTTATCCATTTCATCATGCTGACCTCAGGTGTCTCTGAAATAGAATACACGTGGGAACCGAATGACGGAATCACAAAATGAACCACAACCTTCACAGCGAGAGACAGGCAGCATAGCTACTTTGCTAAGAAGACCCCCATGGGAAAACGTACAGTGTAGAATATCTCAGAAACCGAGACATTAATGAACAATTTATGGTCAGTCCCCGTAAGTAGAAGGTTAGTAGGCAAGATGTGTATGGAAGACTGCTGGCAGCAGGTTAAAAGCATTTTGAATTAATTATGTATAGAAGTCTTTGAAAAAAGAGAATAAAAACATAAAGCATGGATAAAGCATGAAACCATTAAAAATGAGAGAGAAAAAAAAAAGGAATACCAAAAAAGCAGATTTAAGCAATAGCAAAACCAAAGCTACTAAAGTCAGAGCCCATGAAAAATATACAGAAGCTAATAAAGATATTAAAAAGTTGATCTAATAAAGATGTTAAGAGTTGATCTAATAAAGATGTTACAAAGTTGATTTAATAAAAATGTTAGAAAGTTAAGGGCAGATAAAGGTAATATTCAGATGGTGTGGTAGGAGAGACAGAAGTGGTAGCAGCATTGGAAGATCTTATAGATCTTAGCAAGAGGAAAATATAATCAACCAGGTGGACTTAATCTGAAATAGTAATGAGAAAGATGAAATTAATCTGTGGCTAAGGGTGGAGGTGAGGACAAGAGTTCTTAAGAGCCATATTGAGTCAATCCTGGTGTATGGAAGTGAATCATGGACAAATAGCAGACAAGTGAGGAATTATGTGGAGGCTGCAGAGATGTGGCTTTATAGAAGAATGATGAGAACACCACAGACAGATAAAAAAAAAGAAATCAAGATATCTTGAAAGATGTTTAACTCACAAAGAGAAATTGGTTATTTACATCAGAAGTAGACAGTCCACATTCTTTGGGCATGTCATGAGAAAGTGAATGCTGGAGTGTGTTGTCACAACAGGAGAGTTGGAGGGGAAGAGAGACTGGGGGAGACCAAGAAAGAAGATGCTGGACAGTTTGACATCATGGCATGATTGGCAGCACACAAGACAGAGGGCTATGGACAGGCATGATCATCTACACACGGTGTGGACTATAAGAAGAAGGGCCCTTTACCTGCATACTGTGTTGATGGTTTGAAATCAGCTGATGCCCCAGGATGGCTAACCTGGTTTTAAAAACGCCCACTAAAGTCGGATGTGTTGAAAAAAACACTCCAGATGAACGCAGAAGAAGAAGAAGAAGAAGAATTCAGCTGATGGAGATTTGGAAGCAGATCACTTTGTATTTATTTTTATCATATGAGGATTACAATCATAAACAGCCAATAAATGCTGGGGTTTACATTCAGCTAACTTAACCAGTCCCTAAGAAACCAATTCCAAAAGATCCCACATGTATCCATCCTGCAGAAGAGGAGCTGGATAACACATGTGAGGAATCATTTAAAGAAGAAAACAGGATAGCTACCAAACTTTTGAAGCATGGAAATGCTGCTGGTTCTGATGGTATCCCTACAGAAAACATTAAAGCCAATATGAACACATCAACTGAAATACTGCTGTATTTATTTATCAGAGTCTAGGAGATGGGAGAGAAGGATATCTGGTAAAGTTGCCAAAGAAAGGGGACCTGCAGGAGTGTGAAAATTATAGAGGAATGATGCTGTTATTATTTCCTGGGAACATATTAAGTAGGAACATCCCGAGATTAAGAAATATTATTAACACAAAACTAAGGGATGAATAGACAAGTTTCTGATCAAACAGATCCTGTAGTGACCAGATAGCCACATTACGTACAATAATAGAGAAAAGCATTGAAATTAATTTACCACTTTATATTGGATTTACGGGGTATGTGAGCCGGTCGCTTCAGAAAGCAATGGCAAACTACCTGAGCGTAATCTTGCTAAGAAATCAACAATCAGCTGAAAGATGCTGATGTTGACAGCGATGTCCTGTAAAGGATATGTGGGGGGAAAATTGGATTCTTAGACTATGAAAAGGCCTTTGACAGCATTGATAGGGGATCTCTTTGGAAATTGATGAGGCATTGTGAGATCTCACAGAAGATAATTAATTTAATAATGGCAACATGTGAAGGACATGAAATGCAGATTTCTTCATGAAAATAAACTAATGGATATGCGTGAAATAAGAACAGAAAAGATGTCTTTTGTCACTTTTATTATTTTTACTATCGACTGAATTATGAAGACAATGTTAAATGCCATCAGAAATTAAATTCAGTGGACTCTGACAGAGCAGCAAGATGTCTGGACTTGCTGATGACATTGCTCTCCTGTCCCACACACTAAATCAAACACAAAATCAAGTAAACACATTTAATTGGAGGTCAAACACAGGTCTAAAGATTCACTGGAAAAAGACAAAGATAATGAGAATAAATCAAGCAAATGATAACCCGATCAACCCTTGATACAATCCTACTGCAAGAGATGTAATCATACATGTTTAGGTTGCAATGTAGACAGAGATGAAGGAGCAGACAAAGATATTAAAATAAGAATTCAAAAGGCAAGAAGAGCTTTCACAGCACTAGGACATTTGTGGAAGGCAGAACAAATAAAATCTGGTAACAAATTTAGAATATGTCACACAAATGTCCAAAACTGCTGTATGGACCAGAAACATTAAGAATGACAAATTATTAATAAACTACAAACATTAAATGGTGACTGTGCAGAACAGGTCTAGAATGGTATGACGGAATCACCAATGTGGAGCTTGTGGAGAGAACTAGACAAATACCAGTCAATGAAGTGGGGAGGACAAGACACTGGTATTGGACATGACACTCATTGAGAAAACTGTTAATAGTAGAATTAGAAAGTCAATTATCTGAACAAAACAAACAACCAGGGCAAAAGAAATAACACCTAATAACACACGGAAAAGAGAATTTGAGATATAGGTGAATAATATGTGGAGAACATGGTGGGTGTTGCAGGAGATAGCAAAAGATGGGAGGGCTTGGCATGAGTTTGTTGAGGGTCTGTCTTCCAGTGAGGGATAAAAAGCAGCTGCAGAAAAAAAAAGATTTGTTTCATTGACTTGTGCAGTTTTAAAAGGTGAAAAGGTAAATTACCCCTTTTCCACGCTTGAGGCATATTGAGAATATGGTGCTCTCCCCATGTTTCCATAGACCAATCAACACTTGACGGGTCATGTGGTCAGTATTACCTTGGCCACCTTTACTTCCCAGAACATTTCCTGGTACCCATTGTAGGCTGGGTCGACTTGGGAGCCCTGGTCAGTTTTTAAAAAATCCCCGCCTCAAGAGAGATTCAAACACATGACCCCTGGGTATACATGCAAGTGTGCTAGTTAGTTAGTTAGTTAGTTAACTAACTAACTAGCACACTTGCATGTATACCCAGGGGTCATGTGTTTGAATCTCTCTTGAGGCGGGGATTTTTAAAAAAAAAAAACTGACCAGGCATAGCACTACTGTGGCTGCCATGTACATTTTTACCTGTTTAAACATTCTTACAGAAATCTTCACATAATTTCTGATTCAGGTGGCAGTGAGAGCTCTTCCTTACAGGGAAACATTTATCAGTCACTTGTCTGCTGACGACGCCGTGGCCATCGATACGTCCAGTGAACATTTTGAACATGTTTTGTTGTCACATATCAAGACATTTGTCCTACATCTGACCAGAGTCCTCGATGTCATAAATGATTTCTATAGCAGACATTCCCTGGACTCGTCAGAAACAGTATAATTAAATACTGATACAGTATGATTAAATAAGATACAGTATAATTAAATACAGATGATATGATTAAATACATATAGGGTATTATTAAATACAGATAGGGTATAATTAAATACAGATAGGGTATAATTACATACAGATAGGATATAATTAAATACAGACACATCATCATCAAGTGCCTTGCCAGCTGGTATTGGCGTTCATGTCTCTCCTCACATCTCGGTTTGTGATGTTCTAGATCAACTCTGCTGATGATATTCCATAACACCTTGTTTATGTGAAGGCCTGTCACTTCACATCCTAGTGGCAGTTTCTGCCATCTCTTACCATTTTTCTGTGCAATGTCCTAGAAAATGTTAAACGTTGAAACAATAGTAAACATGGAAACTGTTGTTATTGTATGGATCACTGAATATAGGATAAAACAGATTTTTCTATATCCGTGACATCCTTTTTTTAATTTTTTATTTTGCTTGGTTCTCAGTGTTTTGTTGATGCATTCTTGATTGTTTTCGAAGGCACATAATTATTTTTATAATAACATTCTCAAACTATAAATAAATTATATGCATATATGTTTCAATAAAATGGATTTTAATGAGTATTTAATTAAATGAAAAGTGGTCAATACACTTTGTTATAAATATGTAATTAAACTGGTAGTATTGACTTTAAGAGTGAAATATACTAAATGGAAATAATGTTTATATTATTTAGAATAATTGCATATTCTGTAATAATAAGATTTTTCTACACACATTAATTTGCAAATTTAAAGTAAAAACCATGGAGCTTTCATAATCAGTTGAGATAGATAAGGGTGACAAAGAAATCTGTGTTAAAATGTTTGAACATTTTATATTACATTTCCCACTATCAATAATTATTTTACAATCTGATATGTAAAAAAGACAGCTATCAGACTGATGCCAGAAATGAGTGAACATAAATTTAGAAAAATATGACTAGGGATTATGTGAAACAAGATGGAATGGGGCAGACAGCAAACTTTTAAGCATACATAAAACAATGCTGTTCTCAGGCCACACAGAGGAAAATGCCCCTCAAAGTGAAGGAGTGGATCTACTGCTACTTAAGAGGCAGAGAGAGCACTAATAAAGTGGGAAGCTGTGAGTTCTTGAATATTGTCAGCAACATTTAGAATTATAAAAAATATAGTAAGCTTGACTACGACCCAGGGTTATGCACCAACAAAATGATTAGGATGAATCAGTTAAGGGGGCATTGTTCATGAACCTTCAAAGTACTGTAGGTAATCAAAGAAATGGCAATATTTTAATTAAAAATTTATTTTTTTGCACTCACTAGCTTTTGAGCTCAATTGTAGTCCATACACACTACTTCTAGTAGTGCTGGACTGAATTTTGTGTGTAGATTAGCTTTACCTATTACCAGTGTCGCTCGCCATCAGGCAGACCCACCCGACTTCAGAGGTACTTGTCATTTACATCAAGTCAAGGATGAGAGGTCAACATTTTAGTCCAACTATCCTAAACCCCTTACCTCAGCACACTGGATGTTAAGAACACACATTCTTATCCATTCAACCATGCTGACCTCCGAAATGGCAATATCAGAATTTCGATAGGCGCCCTAAATGCTAAGATAGGAGCAGGTAACACTGGTGTTTAAAAATATTTGTTGGGAAGTATGGACTTTGGTTTTAAAAAAAAGGACCCTTTTCCATGCCTTGTGTATATGGTGCTAACTCCATATTTGTATAGAGCAATCGGCACTCGATGGGTGACGTGGTTCATATCTCAGATCATTTTATGGTCACTGCATCTATAGGTACCACCCATGTTCCCCTGTTAGCTAGGTTTAGGCTGTTTATCCATGGTGCATGATGAAGTCGCATGGCATGGGATTCCATACAATTGGCAGAGTCTGCTGGCGCCTGAGGTGAGGTATAGGGTATTCATTTGGACAGCACAATGGCCTTAACCTTCCCCCTTGCCTTTGACAGAAACTGCCAGACTACAGATCCACTTGTAAACTGCTCAACGGTGTATTCTTAGCAACGGTGTGAATCACTATTCTTCACTTTATTGTTTTGCTTTGGTGTGGAAGGTTCATACATTTTAGTGACATTTCCTCAGAGAGTTTATCTTACAAATATACAAAAATTGAAAAAGAAAAACTGTGTTGAAACACTGCTTTCTGACTTGTCTGTATTTATAAATACAATTTAACTTTTTTTTAAATAAATGTATAATGTACAGAGATATAGCAGTCATATCACACTGTGACAAAAATATTTTTCATTAGGTAAATGGGAGATTATTAATCAGTCGAATAATCTGACACGACTTAACCGTTTCCTTGGTTATAATATGAGTTCTTTAATGACGTTTCTTTTATATATTGTTATATCGATCATGTTAAAATGACCAGGAACATATCAGTATCTTCTTTGTGTATGTAGTTCGTATTTATTGTTTGTCTGATGATTCCCTTCCTGCCTGATTTGTTACATTTTATACTATTTGCAAATATTGGTTTTTTAAGCGTTACATATAGTTTTTATGTCTTAAGCTGGCTTACATAAAGTTCACAAGTGACAAAACATTGTTTGGTGGTTAAATTGTTGTTTTCTTAACAATTATTTTTAGACAACTTTTAAAAATACATACGTTATTCACAATTGGTGTTTGTGCATTTATTTTGTGTGACTTCTTTATTGTATTTCTTTCTGAATATTTCTTATCATTGCTTTTCTGTTTTTGTATTCTATGGGTATTCATAAAACTGTGATTGAAGAAAATGTTGAATGTGATTAAGGTCAGACAATTAAGGTACTTTGGCTACAAAAATAGACGCAGCTCCTTGTTAAAGGATGTGCTGGAGAAAAGTATGCATGGGGAAAACAATGTTACATGTGGATTGACAACATAAAGAGATGAACTCGAAGAAACCTGTATGAATTCACTCTACCAGGTGGAGTTAGAGACTCTTAAAACCAGCCTTAAATTTCATGATGGCATTTGATGGTTATTCATTCATTCATTCAGTAGCATGTCCTTTGCAGAACCTCGCTTCCATACCAAACTTCCAGAAAACTTCTTGGTCATAGGCAAGATGTTCCGCATCTGATAACCCATCTGGAGATCATCCGCCACATCCTGCACCCATCTTCTCTTTGGCCTATCTCTTCCTCTCTTCCTGGGCATATACTTCTCCATTATTGTTCTCTCCAAACTTTCGTGACGTTTCAAGTGACCAAAATATTTCAATTTTCTTTGTTTTATCATCTTTAGTAGCCAACCTTCTTCAGTATTCATCTATTGTCATATGGATGCATTTGTTCTTTTCTGTATCCAAGATATTCTTATAATACGTCTATAACATTTATATTCAATGGCAATTATGCGCTGTTCAGCTTGTTTAGTAAGTGTCCAGTTCTCACAGGCGTGTGTTACAATGGGAAAGATGCATGCTCTTAAAGATCTAATTTTTGTAGTTCTATTTGTACAGATTTATTCATCAGTTTTACTCTTTGAAGAGCATCATGATGGTTGTATCAGTAAAATTCTCTTATTTTTTAATATGACTATTCATTAAGAAAAGGAAAAATACTGTCATTCTTCAAGATCTGAACACCAAAGAAAACTAGCTCATTAATAGCACGTATCTCCACACCCCGACAAAACCTTGGATGTATCAGAGTCAGTCTGGGGTGGAGTTTCTCCCAACTCAGTACCAAAGTACCATCTTGACAGGGACTGTGTTGGTGAGCTTTCCTTTCCCTCTCCAACATCAGAAATCAATTGGGTGCAAAAGACTAGTATTGCAATTTTACATATGCAGAGAGGCATTTAGAATATAACCAGTTTAGAATTCATCACAGTAATATAGACTGGTTTGGTCAGTAATGTTTCCTTCAAAGGTTTTATAGATTTCTGTGTCCCCAGACTCTAATCAAATGTCCAGAAAGACTCCTACACTGTTTAAAATACAAAGGTAAGTTAATAAGTAAGTCACAAATGGCTGTAGAAAAATAACTACATATGATAACAACTTGAAACCAGTCTATTTTTATACATACATTGTCCCTTTATTTCTCAACATAATTTCCACCAACTCTTGCACTTATCCAATAGTTTTATCAGTCCTCCCAAACCACCTGCATAGAATTAATTGCATGCTCTGTTTTCTAAACCACGATTTAACTTCACATTCAACTTCGCCGTCACTTGCGAAATGTCTCCCACCAAGGCGAGTTTTCAGTGTACTTAGCCCCTAGCGATTTCCTGTAAAGTGGTGCATTAGTTGGGTAGAAAAAAATTGAGAGAGTGAGTCAATAAGTAAGTCACACAGTTCTGTGGGATGGCAGGTAAATGAAAACAAAACACAGTTCTATGCAGCCGGTTTGGGAGTACTGATTAAACGATGGGATAAATGCATTAATGTTGGTAGAAATTATGTTGAGAAATAAAGGGACAATGTATGTATAAAAATAAACTGTTTCAAGTTATCATATTTTTTTTTCTACAGCCATTTGTGACTTACTTATTAACTTACCCTCGTATGTTAATTTAATCTCTTTTCAGTTCAGCCTTTTCATTACATTCTGCAATAACACTGCATGTTAAAAACTTCCAAGTTCTTTTTATCCTGTTTAGCTGTAGAGTCCATGCATGTTTCAGAGCTGTGTAGTGCTACAGTCCAAATAAAAACTTTCTTTTGCCCTACATCCCCTAATGGGACATAAGCCCTAAACCAACTCACTTCAAGTCATTCCATCTTTTACAGAGCCCTATAAGTCCTCCTCGTAATATTCATCTCTGTCTCTAATGTTCTTCTCTGTGTGTTTTAGGTCTCTACTTCATTTGCCCCATGAACTCCAGACAAAGGACTTACTAGTTAGATTATTCTCAGGTTTTCTCAATGTATGTTCTATCCGGAGCCCACATCTTTTCTTCACTTCTTGATTTACCGTTATTTGTCTAGTTCTCAGCATGAGCTCCACATTGGTGATTATGTCGTACCATTTTAGATCTATTCTGCATAGCCACCAGTTAATGAATGTTTGTAGTTTACAGCCCAGATATAGGGTGTATTTTTAATGACTGTGCAGTGTTTGAAAATATTGCTGGTCCAAGTTTTGTATTTACCTATTATGTTACATGAACTTTACAGAGGGTGAATACAAAACTTGGACCGGCAGTATTGTCAAACACTGCAGTCATTAAATATACACCCTATATAAAACATAAGTAAAGGACTCCTTTACATGTCTGAAAGTGCACTGAGCATATAATGATAGACCCATACTTTAACAGACAAATTGGTACTCTACAAATAATGTGGTCACTATCACACTGGTTGCCTTAACATCCCAAGACATTTCCCGGTACCACTTTTAGGCAGATCAAACCCATAACCATCAGATCAGCAGGCAAATGTTCAGCCACTAGGCAACTGCCCCTCCCTTCTGCATCCAGATATGTATAGTAATTATTATTTTCCCTGGCCCAATATCAATTTTCCTTGATGAAGGAATTGTTTCTTTTTCCACCAAAATGCATGTTTAGCTTACCCAATCCTTAGATCTTATTTCACAACAAGCATCTGCATTTTGGCCATGATAAAGAAACTTCTGCACCCCATACATGATCGAACTATAAGTATACTTGACCTAGCAAATGCATTTATTTTATTGTGTCATGGCTATATTGTGAATGGTGATCAAAAGTGAGTTACATGTCCTGTTTACAGGAATTTGCAATAAATCCGAGCAGTGATTGGTTGTTTGTGATTTACAGCCAATGAATGCAGGGGTTGATTGTCATGTCCTGTAAAGGACATAAACTCACTTTTTATTTGTGATTTATTAGGCAAATTTACAGTTTACCATTGCTTTTTTTTCATACCATCGAAATTAATGCAGAGCGGTCCTCCTGGTTTTAAAACCCTGGCTCGGTATGTCGGTATGCGTTTCACTATCCCCTAAGCAACAGGCACTGACTGAATGTTGATTATCATAATCATCATCATCATATATCTTGCCACAGATCTCAGTCCTTGGTGCTCTGTGTAAACTCTGTTGATGATATTCCTCCATGCCACCGCCTCAGACCACATCCAGCATCATTTCTATTGGTCTGCCTCATTTCCCACTGGTCTGCGTAATTTCCCACTGATCTTTCCAAAATGTTGATAAGGGGCGATAAAATACCAGAAACACATAATAAAATTAAGTGAGAGGTCCTTGTATGTTAATATGTTCACTGGATGAGGAATCATATGGATGTTTTCGCCACAGGTTTTCAGTATTTTCATTGTCAACAGACTCCAGGCTAGTACTTGGAGGATACAAAATACATAGCTGTCACACGTCTTTCTGATGATAATATCAAGAAGTTCTTACGATGATATGTTCATGATGTTGTCGTGTGATGGTCATTGTCTAGGTAACGATACTCATGGTGTGTCAATGGAGATATCTAACTGTCTTGCAATATAACTCACCCCCGCAGTGCATATTCACCAGGCATTAAACAAGATTCCGTTGGCGCACATAATCCTTTATTACAGAAATAAGACGGACAGACGGAACATGTTTATACATCCAGAAATAATGTAATCCATAGAATATAATATCCTCCTCACAATTTAACCAGCACACATCAATGCCTTCTCAAGCCTGCTTCATATCAAATCCACAAGACATTTAGTCCAGCTACTATCCACGGCTGGATCTCCTACAATACAACCCACACATTGGGTCGGAGCCACTGCTCAACTATGTAACCCACTCTGGGTTTTGGCCCTCACTCCCTATAGAACCCACTCTGGTTCAGGCCTGTCTTCACAACTAGGAGAACAACACAACACGGAGATCTCTAACTCCGCTTCTCCTTAGACTATCGACCAGTTCGGCATCTACACATTAACTGTCCTGAAGTCCCTTGACTTCACACAAAACTAAACTGTCCTTCCCCCATCCCCTGGGGTCCACACTCACCCTTCCCATTATTTTTCAGGACTGGCTGTTTTCTCATCGCCAGGTCAGTCACTTTACTGTCTCCCACTTTCATCTCCATTCTTTCTCATGCCTGGTCACTCAACTCAATGTCAATGACCCAGGCTTATGTCAATAGCTGCACCGATCTTGAAAATCTAATTTTAATGAATTATATTTTTTACATCTTTGATAAAATTATCCATGACCTACAAAGAAAACCTGTAATGCTTACATCAAAAAGTAACAAAGGAAAATAATGTTTGACTGTTTATTTCTTCTTGCATTGTGCCTATGTCATATGCATTTTTAAAACAAGATCAGTTTATGGTCAAGGGCTAAAAGAAAACATAAAATGATTAATTTATTAAATTTATGTCTCTTTATTCCATATGCATCAAAGAGACATAAATAGAATAAACTGATCAGTTTGTGTTTTCTTTTAGCCCTTGATCGCATTTGTCAACAAGGATAGGTTCACAACTGTGCTCGTGACTCCAGGCTAGATTTATCCCTTACACTGGTGCTGCCTATGGGCTTCTCTGTCAACACTGGATCACTTTATGTCTACAACATTGTCAGTTTTCTGTTTGAAACACTTCACAGTATTCATCATGATGATGTGCAGTGCTGAGCAGCACTTGCAATTAAGTTCTGCCACAAACACCCCTCCAGTGTTCTTGATAAGCTTGACCATGGATTGTCTTCAGCATTTTCTTCCTCTGCTAACTTGATGAGTAACATTTATCATAACTATACAAAAAACAAATTACTGGATATTCTTGTGAAAGAATACAATTTATTTAAAAGATAAAGATAAAGGTATAATATTTCCAGAAAGTGATACACAAATACACCAACACACAGCAAACCATAACCGATACACTGCACTCAATACAAAAACATATACATATTCAAGCATACATATGTCATAAATCTTAACAGTATTTCCCAACATCCAGGATGCATTCCCATTGCCTTTTAGGCTAAACTCATAGCACTCTCAGATGGAAAGACAGAAAATAAATCATTACATACTTTACTTTACGTACGTGCTTACATAAGTACAGACAGACAGACACATACATGCACAGACAGAGAGACAGACACACATACATAGACAGATAGACAAATACACATTTTTCTCTTGGTAAATTTAGTCTACCGCACATTCCAAATATGACATGTTAAAAAATCGACCTCTATGGGGATTCGAACAGAATAAAGTGACAAGTATGCACTATCAGAATCAAGTGACGAACGTGAATCCCCAGAATAAAGTAACACATATGTACTATCAGAATCAAGTGACAAGTATGCACTATCAGAATATAGTGAGACATGTTTATCAGAATCAAGTGACAAAAGTGAATCCCCAGAATAAAGTGTCACGTATGCACTATCAGAATCACGTAAAATATATTTATCAGAATCAAGTGACACTATATCAGAATCAAATGACATATTTATATCCAAACCATCAGAATCAAAGTGAATCATCAGAAAAAAGTGCCACATTTATGTCATAACACAAAGAATAAAGTTACAAGCATATAACCCCACATATAACCATACAGTTTTTCTATCTACAAAGGACAACAATACTTACAAAGGATTGTGACACACACACATACCATTATGTGCCCTGCCAACTGATATAGGAGTTCCTTTCTCTCCACAGATCGTGGTCCTTGGTGTTCTGGATCAACTCTGCTGGTGATATTGCTCCATGCCACTGTCTGTCCATCCAGCATAATTTTTCTCAGTCTGCCTCTGCCTATTTTCCCCTTGATCTTTCCAGTTTTCATGATGTTCTCCATTGCCTCTCTTCTCATCACATGATCAAAGAATGCTGTTTGTCTATTTCTCATAGTTGTATATAATGTTCTAGTTTCATTAGCCTCTTCCAGGCAATCCTTGTTAGTTACTCTATCTGCCATCTAACAGTATTTATAACAGTAAATATGATCCTATTGTAAATACTGCCTCAGCAGTGTCAAGTGTTAGGTCTTTCGCATTTACTAGGTCATTCATTGGCACCTTGCTGTCTTGACAAACGAGTTTGTTACATAGTGCTTCAAAAAGGCATAATGACTACAACCCATGGCAGTAGTTAATGTGTCTATCAGACCAATTTGCGCTGTACATGTTTGTCCACAATGGATGCAGGAGAACACATGGTCATTTTCACCATCACGCACCATCTTAGTTTCATGCGCTCAGTGTGTGACCTATCTGCAATCATATTCTCCTTTATATTCCATTTCTGATATTTGCCCTCCATGCAACACGTTCAGCGGCGACTTGCTCCCAATGTGAATTATCAATGCCTGTATCAATCATGTCCCTCTTACACACATCTATTTATCGTAGTAGAGGCCGACCCTGAGATCTCTTACCCATCTTTAATTCACCAAAAAAGATGTCCTTTGGTATTCAACCATCAACTACTGTCATGAGATAGGATGACCAATTCCCTTTTCATCCTAGATAATTTTCACAATTTGAAACAGAATGAAATACGCCACCACTGAAACATTTTGTGACTGCAATTCTTAAAGAAACAGCATAAAAGCATTCATCTTTTTACTATAAATAATAAAAACATACAAGACTAGCCTAGTGGTTTTCGACCTTTTTTTCAGTCTATGACCCTCCTGATGAACTGTGTTTTAACTGTGGCTTCCCTAGCAAAAACTCTAGTGATGTTTCAAAATACACTCACACATTTTTATTGAGAAGGGAGTACTTTGGAAAGGCCTTTCAAAAATGTTAATTGTTTACAAGATTATAATTTGGAAATTTATGACAAACTATGCACGCAACAAATGTTTATTGTTTACACACAAAAAAGTATAATTTGGTGATCTATGACAAACTATGCATGCAACAAAACAAAATGTGCAAAATTTTCCTTTGAAAATCCTTACTTATAAAACTAAAAAAAGTACTTTTTATTTGGAATAAGATCTATGGAGAATGATAAAGATGATAACACAGAGTGGAATAAGATCACTGGAGAATGAGAAAGATGGTTACACAGACTGGGGTAAAATCAGTGGAGTAGATCAGTGAAGTAAATCAGAGTAGACAGAAAGATTACCTAGTTATTCTTGCGACAAAAGGTCAAGCAGGTTCATGATGAGAAAGAGGCAAAAACAAAATTTACTTAGAATCCATCAGGCAATTTCTAATTAAAAAGTGCATCATGGTCTAATTCTTGACTTATTATATTTAAAAACAGAAAAACTAAACAAGAAACAAAACACTGAACATAAATGTGAATTATCATATAACACAATAAAATCAGAGAGGGAATGCCCAGTTGTGATACCTCACATTTATGAAACAAAGGTATACTTAAACATAAAATTCCAATCCTACCTGAACACTTTCATTATTAGTTATGTAAACAACAAATTATCATTAAATACAATATTGTTTTAATTCTCTTTAAACTAAAAAAAGAAACACAGTCCCCCTTTTCATGAGTGTGAATTATCAGGCCTTCCCAGACTATGCCATGGCACAAGGTGCAATGATCAGTTAGTTCCCTTCCTTACTGCCTTTCAGTCCAAACAACTTCCAGTAATTTTTCAAAAATGATCTGGTACCCATTTGACAGGCAGGGTTGACCTCAGAACTATACTGGTTCTGAAAACAATGCTGCCATACTGAGGATTCAACTCAGATTACTATCTTGGTAAGCAAGCACACTAACCCTTAAGCCACTAGGGCTAATTTAACTAATTAACAGCTTGATAAGCAGATGAAAGGATTAAAGCACTCACGCTTAAACTTGGGTGGGTTAAGCGGTTCAAGCCACATACCGGTCAGTATGGCTTAAATGTTGACTGAATTACAAGTACTTCAGAAGTTGGAGTGGGTTCACCTGATGGCAATAGGGAAATCTAACCCACATTCAAATCTGTCCAGCACTAGTCCCTAGTAATAGCAACTACTCGTAGTAGTGGTAGTACGTGAGTGGACTTCGCTTGAGCTCAAAGCAGAGGAAAAATCTGGCTGATAAGCAAAAACTATCTAGAAAAATAACATTGGCCAGGACATGTGGAAAAATCTGGCTGATAAGCAAAACCTATCTAGAAAAATAACATTGGCCAGGACATGTGGAAAAATCTGGCTGATAAGCAAAACCTATCTAGAAAATAACATTGGCCAGGACATGTGGAAAAATCTGGCTGATAAGCAAAAACTATCTAGAAAAATAACATTGGCCAGGACATGTGGAAAAATCTGGCTGATAAGCAAAACCTATCTAGAAAAATAACATTGGCCATGACATGTGGAAAAATCTGGCTGATAAGCAAAAACTATCTAGAAAAATAACATTGGCCATGACATGTGGTGAGCACTGAAAGCTATTGTTTTCACAGCCTCTTTCAGACAGCATAATTTACCATCCAGGGGCAAGCTCACAAAACTAAACATGCATTCACCAGAATTAGAGGTAGAAAAATCCAGGTGTCCAATTGCCATGGTGCCTGGGCATCTCTGCCTAGCGCCTGAATTTTCAATTATTTTAGCCTGCATTTGCAAAATGCATATGTTGGCTCCTGAGACAAATGGGCTGGTTCCTGAACTATGTTCAGGTTTCTCTACCTCTGAACAGAATAAACCCCTCAAACGAAGCAAACTGCACACATCATTGCTTGACTAGTGAGTATGTACAGCTTACATGCTCAAAGCATACAACAGACAGATGAAAACTTGCAAGTGTCTCCAACTATTAATAACAGTATATCACCATAACAACATTATAATGTCAAATACATGTCTGGCCTGTGGCAGTGTTTTTTTTATTTCAGCAGGCTTTTGTTTGGGTCTGCCTTCTGTAGTCTTAGGCTGTCTCAAGTCTACCTGATAGGCAGCAGGTTGTCTCTCCTGTGGTCCAGTCTTTACCTGTCAATCTGTCTGGATTGGGAAGGCCTGTCAATAGTTAGGCTACAGCTGACATAGTGCTTAAGATCATTGGGTCACCGCTACATTGGAGTGAGAGTGAGGCTTAATGGTACAATCAGCACCTTGGGAACGTATACAGATTCTATACTGCAGCATTTGGTTCATGTAGGATTTAGACCCCGACATCCCACCTACAAGTTGATATGTGCAGTCTCTCCCATCAAAAGTGCAATGATGGCCATGGAAGCTAGTGTTTGCTCTGATAATTATCTTACAGCCTCTCCTGTACAAACGTGTCCAAGGCAACACTTTCATGTGATGACCCTGTTTTCACAGTTCTCTATGGAGGCACCAAGGAAAGGCCAGATAGACACATAATCAGACTGCAGCTGGGACCATTAATAGTGGGACTCTTTGCTGGTAGTTTAAGATATGGACAGAGCACGTATGGGAATGCCCTGAGTGCTGTGATGTTGATTCTTGACTCAGCTCAATTCCATGGAGATAACTGGTGGTATAGGGTTGGGCGTTGGTAAAGCTCATGAAGGTAAAGGCACCGTACCTACTGGTAAATGAAATAATCTATGGCTGACACCATCCTAAACTCTACCCACGAGTTAAATGTATCTTACAACAGCATAAACTTCAACTATACTCTTTCCTGTCTATTACATGCTATGCAGAAAAGATTCCTAACGCAATGTGAACAGCCAGAACTATTTCTAAACCTGAGTGCAATCTGGATCATGATCAATATCCCAACTGCAGCAAGGACACAGCTGCCCAATAGGTCAGACCTAATCTAACTCACGACATGTGGAAAGGTTGTGAAACCACTCAAACCAGATTGAAACAAAGAACTATAGTGTGGGGGGAATTCATCAAGACACAGGATGCAGGGGGTGACATGGTCACTGTGCCTCAAGATTGACAGACCCATATCCCGACCACTATGCTCTTCAAATATTTTGTCCATACTAGGTTTCCTTTGAAAGTGTGAAATTAGATTCCACCAATAATACCGGACTCCGTGGTGAAGCCAGTCTCCGTGGTGAAGCCAGTCTCCGTGGTGAAGGGATTACATAATTAAGACAAATATGTATCAACTGTGGCCAGGATTGATTTGTTACAGCTAGGGCACACATACAAAGGATCTGCACATTGACGACATACTGTAAAATGTCCACATGGCAGGAACGTTACTTCTCTCGGCTTTTCTGAACACTGGCTACATTTTCTGGACCTCTCCAACAACTCATGCTCTCTTTCTATCAATTTAAAGCAGGTGTTAATGAATTCTGCATCGCTGCTAAATGGTGGCCTTGCAATGGCCATACTTTCTCTTCTCGGCTGTGCCGCTGCTTGTTCTATGCTATTTATATCCTCCCCATTTTTATTTGAAACTGATGAATGTTCCAAATCTGTCAAACTGCTATGTGTATAAGCATTTGCACTTCTGCTGTTGTTTGTGTTGATGCCAGGCCAACCATTCTGATGTTGTCTGGGTGATTCAAGATCTCTTGACGGCATTAAGCCGGGTGTACAACTCGGCCTGACTCAGACCATTATGTAAGCCCGTTGCTGCACTGATGAAGCTGTGTTTAATAATCCCGGTGAACTTATTTGCACCTGTTACAGTCGAGTTAAACGCTGTAGAACTGTCAGCACAATCCACTTGTATCTGCCCATGAAGACTGTCAAGAGTGTCTCTGAGTGATGATGACAAATACCCATCTGGCATGTCTTCACCCTCACTATCTGGTTCTCTGCTTTGTGCAGACACATGTGGACCTGATATTGAGGTCCGATCAGCACCACTGCTTCTCCTGGAGTTTCCATGCACCTCTCCATTAGTATGTCTACTTGAAGTGGGATGACCACTATTTGAAATTAAACCAGGCCTGGCATTTGTTGATGATGATAACGAACCTTCATTTACATCTGGTGATAAGGATGTTGACCCAATATTAGTTTCATACAAACCACTATTAGCACTATTATTATTAGTTCTCACTCTTTCTAAGTAACTATAAGATTGGTGAGTTTCAGGCGGATAACGTAACTCACATTCTTGTAACAATGTAGCTGCATTTAATAATCTTCCTTGATTTAGCATGTCCTCGGCACATCGTTTTACTAGATGTTCTGGAATATTAAATGACGCAACAGCACTAATACAAGCTGTTAGGCTTTTTGTATTTACCTGCGGCATTCTTTCATGTGGTTCCTGATTTGCAACAGTTGAGTGAGTTACAGTGACGTTGCCATGTGCAGCAGATGAGGGCATATCTTGTTTTCGTTTGCGGCTACCTTGGCGATGTTCACTTTGTAAACTGGTTGTAGCCGATTGTGTCAAGGGTAATGAAGTAGACGCTGTAGCCATGACTGAAGTATGCTGAATTAATTAGTTTGATAGTATTGCAAAGAACTCTTAAACATAGCAAATGAAATGTGAACATGTATGCCTTTCCTGCTATTTAGTTGTCTCCCATTCTAACTGCATGTGCATTACTTTAAACTCTGTAAAAGAACAGAAAAAAGAATTAAAGATATAAAATATATTTTAATCAAACATTGGTACTTGTAACTACATTTAACTATAGAGCCACTATAGCATAAGTGATTAGTGCACAGCCTGCCGGGACAGTAGGTTTGGGTCGAAATCCCCAAATGTGGGGTTTTTTCATGACCATGTTGTTCAGAGTTGACCCAACCTAATAATAAGGGTACCAGAAATTGTCTAGAAGGTAAGGCAGCCAGCAGGCTATAGACTAGAAAATAGGAGCATACCACTTTTTCTTCAATTTGTAACAGGTGTCGCGAAATGTCCCAACACATGTGGCTTCGCAGCAGGGAAATCCCCGCGGGCAGAGCGTATCAGAGTTATCTAGGTCTCTGGTTATTTTTAACCGCGGGGAAGCCGTCTAAAATTGTAACTTCTAGAAGGTTCTTTTTCTGTCTAAGTTGTTGATATTCCGGGCTTGCGTTATGTACCCGGCAACCTGTGAACTGAACTGGAATGGGTTTCTCGTGGACAGAACCCAGGTTTCTCGGAGAAAGTGATTTTCTCCGGGACAAGCAAACTCCTGCATGCTTCGAGAGTTCTATGCAACTCAGAAGCTAGCCATTTTGCTGTCAGTAGTAGTCACTTCTCTCGCCTGAGTGGATGCAGGATTTCAGTAGATATTTGTCTACATGGAGCTGTAAAGCACCCGGCAAGATTATGGCTGAATGTGGTATTGTTGCACGCTCTAAAGGTTTACCTTCCAGGTTGTAATTATGAAGCTATTCCTTGAGAAGGAATGATTTGGCCACACGCTCAGTCCAGGGAGACCACCCATGCTTGAGTGAAGTCGACGCTCTGGGAGCTAGCCAACAACGTCTCATTCATTGAGAGCAACCTTAACTCGTGCCTACAGGATAATACAATCTGAGGTACAATGTCTTCCACCAGGTGAAGTGAAGTCCGACGATTAATATATCAACAGATCATTATTTGGTCTAACAGACTGATCGTCTATTGAGACTTTAATGTTGCTAGATGAACCATCAAGATGACCACCGATCTATATGACCAGACCCAGTTGGGGTCAGATCGGTCCTGATATTCGTCGCTGATACTAGTGACACTTAAAATCTAAAGGCAATGGACTTTCTGCAAATATCTACTACCCAGTCGGGGTCAGTCAGACATTCTGTACTGTAGTTGAGCTGCTGAGCTCCAACATGTGTTCAGCACTTTGTGATCTTCAGCGGGGGTACCTCATGTCAGAGGGTCACCCCAGTCAAGACTTTTATGTGAGAACTCGTTGTGGTGGCTACGTCGTAGAGTGACAATTATTCAACTAACATTGGTGCTAGTAATATCCAGTCACAGGATTTCAGAATGGCCAATCCCATTTAGTATTCACCGGGGACTTGGATGAAGCCGAAAGAGTCTGTAACTTTCAAGTCAGCTTTACTTGGAGGGAGCCCGGTGAGTCTACGAAACCGACCAGACGTACGCACTCAACAGATCCTCAAGTGCCTCATCATGACAATTGGGTCATCTCTGAATCTTCTATACTCTGTTGTCTAAACTGTATATAGACCTACTTTCTACCTTACTCTTCAATCTTCTTATCTGGACTCTAGTGTACAAATACATTATGAATTTTTATTACCATGTCTTTGATTGAATTTATGTGTGTATTCTGGGCACAGTCACGAAAGTTTGGAGAGAACAATAATGGAAGAATATATGCCTGGGAAGAGAGGAAGAGGAAAACCAAAGAGAAGATGGGTGCAGGATGTAGCGGATGATCTCCAGATGGGTGTATCAGACGCGGGACATCTTGCTTATGATCGAGAGGTTTTCCGGAAGGTTGTTATGGCAGCGAGGTTCTGCAAAGGACATGCTACTGAATGAATGAATGAATGAATTCCGGGCTGAGCCTCCTATGGGTAATAGTCTATAGGTTGGGAAGCGAAAGACAGGTGGAGTCCCGAGTCTGTAGGGGTTCAGTAGATGTTGTGTTGTGGTCAGTACAGGGTGAGAAGGTCAAAGTGTATCTCTACCTGTCAAAGCCCCAGGGGTACTGGTACAACAGGTTTCTTTTCTTCTTTTACTTTATACGAGGGTAGGTCAGAAAGTTATGCACAACAATTATTATCTCAGCTAATAATAAAGATAGAAGCATTAAATTTGCAACAATTTATTGCTTTTAATCTCTTGAAGATGTATACCAAATTTCACCTCTGTAAAGAAATTCTAACCACAACACAAAACCATTGAAATGGTAGATATTAATGACGTATGTTACAAGCAGAAGATTGTTATAGAATTTTTGATCGCAGAGTAAGAAACTGTTGTTAACATTCACAAATGTCTGTGTGCTGTTTATGGTACTTTTGCAATTGACAAAAAGACAGTCAATGAAGTGGCTTCAACCTCAATCACAAGAGAGGAAAAAATTCAAAACAACTCCATCAACCAGTAAAGTCTAGCTGGTCTCTGGTCTGTATCTAACCATCTTGCAACATTCTGTGACTTCTGATAGGGAGAAAATGAGTGGTCGCGAGCTTGCCCAGGAGGTAGTGACACTGATTCTTCATTATAATCATAATCACTGTATATCTGTCCTTGATATGTCTTTGAAAGATTAAGTTTAAGAAATATGTGATCCGCATATAAGAAGGCACAAGAAAAACATGTGTTCTCTGTTATCTATTACACTAAATTATAAAACTAATAACAACTCTTTTTTGCTGAAATTTGCTAAATTTGAGGCAACATTTAGCCATGTAAAGTGGTGCAATAATGTACGACTAAGCGCAATAATAAGCTTAATAAAATCTATGTGATGAACAATTTATTTTTGTTTTCTATATCTTACTCTTTAGGCGAATCATAATGAACCAGGCACTTTTAAAGAAGGTAGTTTGCCGTTGTATTCCTTCCTGGCAGTGACCATACTGGCCGGGTGACTGCAGCCATTGTCCCACTAAAGAGATCTACATGCCGTCGCGAAACTCGAGACCATAACCAACAAATATCTGTCGGCTGCCCTCAAAATTTCATCCACCACCTGCCTTCCTTGGCTTCTTTTGAACACTTCCAATAAACGAATACGAAATCAACGAAATAACACCACATAATCCAAAGGAAAACACTAAACAGCGTCTCCCGAAGAATAAACGCGTCACGCCATCGCCATTTTACAGGAAGCGGATTACATAGAGTCTGTTCCTTTGTGTGCATGAGAAACTTGGACAATGAGCAGTCAAGATGAAAAACATCTGATTGCTGCAGAAATGTGGTTTCTGAGGAAAATGCAAAGAATACCATGGACAGACAGAAAAACCAATGACAAAGTACTACAGGAGACAAATGAAAATCGTAAATTGATTAGAGAAATTAGACGTAGACAGTCAAAATGTTTTGGACATGTTATGAGAAGAAATGGATTGGAGAACTTGGTTACAACTGGCAAGATCGAAGGGAACAAACCAATAGGAAGACCAAAATGAAAATATCTGGGTGGCTTGGCCATATGGCATGGTCGAGACAGGAACACTGAGCTGATCCATGAATCTGGTGATCGAGTGAAATGGTGAATCATGACCGCCCATGCTTTCCGGCATGGCACATGATTGATTGATATCCTACTCACCCCTTCTGGGTTATAATGGGGATATATTTTATATGTTGTGCTTAGTTTAGCAATCATTTAGTATATACTATTTGATTATTTCACAGATATTGTTTTTCCTATACGTTATATGATAATTATAATATATAAGGGTCGTTCATTTGAAACCCGTTCTAATGACTTTAATACAAAAGCATAATAGAAACATTAACAAGTGTGGTAGAATTAAGCAAAGCATTCATTTTGAATGAATTATGCACCATGGGTTGGTCAGAAATCGTCGCTGTAGGCATTCAGGCAAGCATCCCATTCCTTTGGTAGGCGGTGAATGCCATCCGCAAAAAAGGAATGTGGTTGCTCACTGAACCAAGGGTTTACCGCGTTCATTACGTCTGCGTCTGTGTGAAATCGTTGCCCCTTGAGAGCTTTTCTTTACGAGGTCCGAACAAATGAAAATCACATAGTGACAAATCTATGTTGCAGAATTTCCCACTTCTTCCTTGCTAATGCTTCCTGCACAGTCTTTGCAACATGTGGACGAGCATTATCGTGCAACAATATCACACAATGAGAAAGCATGCCGGGTCGTTTATTCTTGATGGCTTTACGCAGCTTTTCTAGTGTTTCCAAGTATTGGGTAGAGTTGATGTTGACACCAGGTTCTTTAAAGTCAGTCAACAATAGCCCTTCATGGTAAAAAAAAAATGTGCGCATCGTAACCTTACCAGCAAAAACCTGTAACTGGAATTTTTTGGCTTTTGGTGATCCAGCATGCTTCCATTGCATGCTCTCTCTCTCTCTCTCTCTCTTGCTGCTCGGCTCAAAGTGTGATACCATGATTCATCGTCTGCCACTATGCGGAAGAGAAATGCATCACCCTCCACTCTGTAATGCAGCAAGTGGTTCAAACACCATCCCATGCATTTATCTTTTTGGTGGTCGGTCAACATCCGTGGTACCCACTGTGAACACACCTTCCGATATTGCAGTTTCTTACGAACGACCTTTTGAATTGTCTCAATTGACACATCAAATTCTTTCGCTAGCGAACGTATGCATCGACAACGGTTCATCTGTACTGCTGCATCAATTTTGGCGATGGTTTTTTCCTGTTGTAACAATATGCACTTGACCCGGTCGTCGAAGATCTGTCGTGAACTGACGTCCCTTCTGAAACATTCATGCCCAGTCTGTCACTGTTGTCTTCGACACACATTTGTTACCATACGCTGCCTGCATTCTTCAATGAATGTCCACTGGTTGACACCCTTCAAATGAAAGAAACTGAATCACCGCTCTTTGAGCTTCTTTAGACGGATTTTGGATAAACCCGGCCATTTTCTCAATGGTTAGAAACAGAACCTATGCATCATGGGACGATAAGATAGTGCTGTTTTATTCATTGGTCAGTACTTATCACATGACTATGACATGATCATGTTCAACGTACGCAATTACGCGCAGTGCGGCATGAACAGATTTCAAAAGAACGCTCCTAATCATATTAATAATTTATAATGCAAGTATAATGAAATTCTGTTTATATGATAACTGTGCATCTTTATACTGATTATCAACATCACATATTAATAAATAATATTATTATTAGATAAAGTTAAGCATTCAATTCATTCTGTACATTATTTAACATAGATATCATTTTTCAACTGTCCTCCATGGCGAAGAAGTTACGCATGCAATTCGTAATCCTGTATACCTGGGTTTGAAACACAGTGGTGCTGGTTTTTTCAAAAAAGGTATACGAGCCGGTCGTTCAGAAAGTAATGGCAAACTACTGAACGTACAATTTGCCCAGGAATCACGAACAGCAAAAAGGCTGGGGTTGACAGCTACGTCCTGTGAAGGACATGCAACTAAAGGCACTCTTCCGATTGACGGGTCTAAATAGTTCCGCAGTGAATAAGTTGGGGTTATGGGTTAGGGTCAGTGTTAGTTTAACACTAACCCTAAACCCCTGACTTATTCACTGCGGAACTATTTAGACCCGTCAATCGGAAGAGTGCCCAACTAAATTAAACAATCATGTGTCAGCATTAATATAATATTATTTATTAATTTATAAAGTATAAAGTATTTATTAAGTATGTTGACTGAAGAACTGTCCATCATACATAGTTGTGAATTGTTATATATACTGAGTGATGATTGTGATCTTTTTATTTAGTTAAGTAAGGCTTACGTCTATGACAAAGAAATAATTACAAGAATCATAGTCTTGAGTAGTGCCAAGGCTGTCCGTACCGTTACCGTTGTGAGTGGTGACTGGTGGTGGCTAAATTGTAAACACTAAGTAAGTGAAGTGGAGTCAGTCAGTTTAGTTAGTGATTGTGCTTCTACTTCTAGTTGCATTTGTCAACTGAGTGCAATGTGTAAGTGTATGTGTTTATGTACTTTTCACTACGTAGTTCTGTCAGGAGATAACTGCGTTATATTTGACATACGTGTAATCGTGACGTTAGTTCCACACACACAAAAAAAAAAAGATTGTTGACCTACGACGTTAGGATGGGTTGTTGTAGGTACCATGGCATGATTCGCCATCCATCAAGACGACTGGGAATTCCCCAATATGACGTCGTACAGGGAGGTTAAAATTGTAAAGCCGTCTAGAATATTCCATTCAATTTGTTGGTATTCTAGATACGTCTTCTATTCCTAAATATACTTTAAGGCTTCGAGCTTTCTGCTTCTGTCGAAATAACCTGAAAAGACTTAAATACTTACTTTTGTGGATGGTTTCATAGCCTGTGTTAAGTTCTACACCGTCTATCGTCACGGCAAACAACTCACAATCATTGGCATGTTGGAAATGTGAAAAGCTACTACTGAGCCGTTACAGCTAAATGAAGTAATAATGTGGAGAAGGCATGGCGTGGCGAGATTTTATACACCTCGTGTTGCTTTATAGTAGTTCTATCTCTGTCTGATAATTGCTATGTAATGTTAATCTAGTTTCCTAAGCCTGGTAGAATAAAGATGTCTATTTACTGAACCATCAATAGCTGTAATTAAGATACTAAAATGTGAGATTAGTGGAATTCGCTGAGGCTTGTAACTTGTAGTAGTAACTTGTACTATTGTCTATTGATTGCTTCTTGAAATGACAGTTGAACAATTCAGCATCAATTTATTTATATTTAACGTATGGTTGAAAATTCTGCTAACATTTAATAAATTAGGGAACGTTGATGTATCTGCTGTAGGCAGATGTTAAGATTCAATTATTTGCAGAACAAAATTGAAATTGAGAAAACTGAACATGGTGTTATTAAGTATTGCTAACACGCAACATGTGCACAATATATATATGATCGAATAACTCGTATGTATTATTAATATTTATAGTATAATATACAGTATTGTATTGTATCAACATCAATAGGTAAACGAACATTAATAATATTATTTTTTTTAAATTTAATTATTTATATGTGAATTTTCAAAATCATTTATAACCCTTTACGCACCACAAATAAATATAATATTAAAACAAGACTTACGAATATGATTCTGGTAACAAGTTTTGTTGCTTCAGAAAAAACACGAAGATATGAAGTTTAAGGTAAGAACCTTCAGGGTTTTGTATGCGACGTACTTTTACTTTAGCACATCAATAACTATAGCAATGGCTGTGACTTTGTGATACAACACACTGAAGAAAAGAAATCGGGAATATCCCGACTATTTGTAATGGCATGGTGATTGATGTTATTACAAGCATTCACACGTGATGTGAATTACCACATTATTTGAAGTGAATAGCTCTATCAGGTCTAATGTGATTTTTAACTGCGACGGTGAGTTAGACGTTCAGTACTATTATGTGGTTCAATGTACTAAAACTGACCGATTTTAAAAAAAAAATTACTGATTGTGTATTTTGTTACATTTAGTGTCTCGTCATAAAATGCCTTGCCGTCTGGCGTGGGATCATGCTTCTCCACACACTGCGATTTCCGACGGCATGGATCAATGCATGTTTTCCCCGGGAAGGTTAACCCGGTCAACAAATGCCCGCAGAAGTCGGATGTGTCGGCCTAACGGCGCAAGAACGCAGCTCTGCTGTAAACAGGCACAACGCAGTCACATCCGGAAAAAAAAATCCGGATGAACTCAGAAGAAGAAGAATTCACGTGTTGACTCCCCGCCGTGCCATGACACAAGACTGTCAAGAATTTTCTCACGCTGTCTTCATATGTCTCTTTCCACAAATATTTCACCATACACCGCAAGGTACTATATTGGCAGTAAATGACAGTTTGACAGTCACAACATGTTAATGTTTTTGTGTTCTCATATAGTATGGACAAAAAAATTCTGTTTGTCTCTTTCTGATGTTTGTGATAAGTTGTCTTGAAGCATGGTTGTTATCTTCGTAAAATATAGCTGTGGTTTCCCCTTGACTTCCACCGGTTTGTGTGTGGTTACCTATGGACGAAACCCCCCCCCCCCCCCCCCCCCCCCCAACAAACTATAGATAGGACATAAAGAACCTCTTTATCCTGAATACATACATTTTAATGTAAAAACGATTTCTATGTTGTAAAGTTATTTGTTTGTTCTTTACATAATGTTGCAATCAATCCCAGCATTTTTGGCTGTTTGTGATTTACTGGGAAATTTTTACGTTCAGTAGTTTGGAAACAGAGGAAGAGGCCGACCACGTAAACGTTGGACGGAGGGAATAGCAGAGTCCATGGGAATATGATATATGAAGCCCATAATCGGGCACTCTCACGATGTTTATACTTCACCTCGACACCGCAAGGTACAAGAGGAACATGATAAGATGAGATGAGTAGTTTGCCATTACATTCTGAACGACCGGCACCCATAACATTGTATGGAAATCAACACAAGACGGCCTGCTTCCAAATCGCCCGAAGCTGTGTTTCAAATGCGGTATACGGGATTATGAATTGCATTCGTATTGCCTTCGCCACAAGCCGGTGCTGTGTGATGGGGAACATTAAAATGTTTGATTTCATGTTTATTCACGTTGACTACTGTCAGTTGGACAGGACTGTTGAAGACGACTGCTTGCCACAAACACAAAGATCCGACATAACTATTCTCATCTTGTGATGTAGATAGTTTCTACTACTGTGTACTTATCAAGATCTAAAAACTAAAATAGTATGACCCAATTTTGCCTAGAATGTTAACGATATGCATCATTTGTTTATGTCAGCGTTGTCTTTTGCTTTTTTATCTTGCATTGAGCTGCCATTTCTCTAACCGAGAAAATGAAGACATTTTGGTCGAAAATTAGGTCATCTAGATAAAACAATTAGGACTTTTGGGGACACCTATCCATATGCCACACCTACCTACCTACCTACCTACCTACCTACCCACATACATACATACACATACATACATACATACATATACACACACGCATACATACATACATACATACATACATACATACATACATACATACATACATACATACATACGTACGTACTCAGTACATGCACACACACACACACACACACACACACACACACACACACACTGTCTTTCCCCCAAAATGATTTCCCCCTGCTTCCGCTGTCACAAGAAATAATCTTAGTTTATGTTGTTTGTCAATCAAGAATAATGATGACCATTCATTTCATCTAGTGGGGTTGAAAGTATTGAGCCATGAGTTCTAAGATGGCTGGTAAGGCCTATTTTGGCTCGGAATGTTCTTTGACAATGTGGGCAAAGAATGCTTGACGTTCCAGGATCTCCTGCGGTGATTTTTCTGTCCAGCCTTTTTTTCCCCCACAGCTCTTGCAGTCCTGGTTGCTTCACAAGTGACTGCACCCTTATGTAATGATGTACGCCACGAATTACGGTCTTTCGCAGCAGTCTCCCAAGTGTCATTATGAATTCCAAGTTTATAATTTATATTGGTACTACCGGTCCTCCCGATGTCTTGGGCAGTTAGATGAGATACTAAGCCCTCTCGGACACGGGCGAAAAGCAGGAGATTCCGTGCGCGAGTTGCTCATGTTAAAAATCCCACGCATTTAGCAATCGCAAAGAGCAGGCCTTTAGGCTACTGCCCTGACAAGATTGTTAGGAAAGAAACCTTACCAAAGAGCCGATAAAGCCGTTACTGTGGATACAAAGCTAACCTTACACAAATTCGTGCTTTCATTGCCGTGAATAATTAATTAGATGTGACGCATTTCTCTCGAAGAGGGAACGATGGAGAAGATATTCATTTTTGTTACCTTTACAGTTTTTCAAATTTCTTAAACATTCCTTGATACTGTTTGCAATCTCGGCTACCATTTACCCCATTTCTTTCTTTATAAAATATTTTTTATCACCCACATCTAGTCAGTCTAACTAATCTCCCCATTAGTTAGTTGGTTAGTTAGTCGGCAGATCATCCTTATTGCACATCGAACCGTTCAGCCCATAAGTGCTCAGATCCCCTCCTGAGTAAATCCCGCAACGTGAAGCGGCCAACGACAACAGGTCTGTGTTAGTTTATTAATCTTCTTTGGCTTCCTGAGGAGTGTTCTTGTTTGGCCACACCTCTTTTGACTTCCCATTACTTGTTGCATATGTTCTGTTAATATCTGCTCTAGTTATATTTTGAACTTAAACTTATAGCTTTGCTAACGTTTGGTGCCTGGTGCCCGGTGTTACAACTATTGGCTTTTCTACGAACTGAAATATGCACACAAAATTCATCTGTTTTCCCCGTCGTTACCAAGACAGTTTCTCACTGGTTGCCCACCTCTTTCACATACAACAGACAATAAACACGGTATTTATTATGTTGACTTCTATGCGACCGGGTCATGTAGGATGGGAGAACATGAAATGTCGGTCGATTGCTTGGTTAATTCCTGTGTCGGTTGCTAATTATAGAACTGACGCAACCAAATCGTTGCTCAAAGAAAGGGGTTTACCCGCTATTAAGGGGGGGGGGGGGGTGAAAAGTATCACACCAACGTATGGGCACGGGCGTTTACAGATGGTTCTGTCTAAGAGGCAATGGAATGCAGCAGAATGTACATAACACATCCTAACAGAAACTCTGAGATATACTCCTTAGCGGCTTGAGAAATCTGTACTAACTTCAGAACAGTGGTAAAGCCTGTAAATATTCGAGCAGTACTTTTTTTTTTTTTTAAAGAAACCCATTGTCTTTACAGATTCAAAGTCAGTCCTCCAAGCCAGGACAACGTCATTCATAAAATAGAAGATACCATTAGAATGCTGTCTACAAGAACAGAACTAGCCCAGCAGTGGATACAAGCTTACTGTATATTACTGAAAATGAAACAAAAGCAGAAGAGTTGACATGGGCTCGAGCAGAACTACCCATCCCAACGATTTAGGGAGGTGAAAACACCAGGCTTGGCCATGGGAATGTTATAAGGTCCCATGGAATGGGATGGGATGGGACAGGCATAACTTACCATGGGATGGGACAGAAAAATATGTCCCATGGACAAGCCTGGAAAACATTATTAAATATAAATATATAAGGACAGATTAGAGGAAAGAAAACTAAAACTTCATACCAGAGCACGACTGTTTGCATGAGGTGGCAGAAATGCGCAGATCACAATCTTCTTTCTTTGAACAGGACAGTGAAGACTCAGATCACACCTTCACTGGATGGGTCTCGCTGACTCAGCCACTGACAAAGAAGAAGAGACTGCAGGTAACGCTGTGGAAATGTAATCAATAGAAAAATACCACGTGTATCTGTGTTTCTTTGCTGTTATACTGCTCACTGTTGCAAGCTCACACATATTACCATTAAGGATCTGAATTACATCAAGACCGGTTAACATTAACGTCTTTCTCCCCCGTTAAACATATAATACCTACCTACCTACCTACATCTACCCCCTCTCACCCACACACCCGTCTATCCATCCACTCAAAATCATGCATGCATGCAGACAGACAGACCTTGAAGGGGCGATAAGAAAATAATGACCGTGATTGTCTTTCCGAAACTATTTGTTTAAATTGGGTTAAATTTACGAACAATATACATACGCATTTTCTCTAAACATGTTTCAACATAATCTCCATCAAATTGTACAGCCCCACGCCAGTACGAAACAAGTGCGTGCACGTTTTGATTGTACCAGGTATTGTCCTGTTCACGTAGTCATTACTCCACTGCAAGAATCATACCCTCATCATCATCAAACCTTTCCCCCCACGGAGTGCATCTTTAAGTGGACCTAAAAGATGAAAATTAGAGGTTAAAAGATTGAGCACAACCCACTTGTGGCAATGCTGATCGTATTCCGGTACGATCCTTAGGTCTCGAGCACGTCAGATTGGAAGCACTAGACTCGAGTTTCGCTCTTATTTGAGCTCGTAAGTAGTGCATATCTTTGACTGGACCGGAATCGAAGCCCTGGATCACCGCTGCTGACGTCCAGCACACCAGGCCGCTAAAGTCCAGTGAGCAATAATTGCAATGGCAGCCTTGCCAGATCGAGAAGGCCTGATCATTCGGGGCAACATCGATTGACGGATGTCGGTCGCGGCGATCGGGCAAATGTTGAGCTACAGCTTACGATGGGTGACGTTGCGATATTCTAGTGTGATAATTTGGTCTCATCTAGCGTATGCTGCGTGGTCTAGTTGTTATACACCCTGCTTCACGCGCCAGTGACCCGGGGTTCGATCCCGGATCCAGTCAAGGATATGCATTACTGACGAAGCTGAAATGAGAGCGAAACTCGAGTCTAGTGCTTCCAATCTGACGTGGACAAGGCCTTAGGTTCGTACCAGAATACTATCAGCATAGCCAGTAGTGGGTAATGCTCAATCTTTAAACCTCAAATCCCGAAACAACCAAATAAATCAAAATTATAGGTTGCCATATTGATGATAAAGTGTGGACGATGGGAGTACATTCCAGCTCAATTTGGCAATTGATTCCTATGTGTTCTGACTGTGAAGGCGTGCATTGTCTTGATGGCCCAACGGTTCTGCTGGATTCTAGTTATTTAAATATTGAGCACAACCCACCACTGGCAACGCTGATCGAATTCTGGTATGAACCTAAGGCCTATCCACGTCAATATGGAAGCACTACCAGAATGCGATTAGCGTTGCCAGTGGTGGGTTGTGCTCAATATTTAAATTTCAAACCCTGAAACAACCAAATAAATCAGATTCTTGTTATGCCGAACTCTGCTGAACGGCTTATAGAGTTTTGTTAGTGTTTTAATGTAATCTCCAGATCTGATTGTCTCACCCCCTGGAATCGCTTCCACAAGACTCACACTATCAATGCCCCTAAAGACAGTGATTATAAACTTTCATGCTCATAGAGTTGTCTTGAATGTCTTTCTTTGTAGTGATTGTGGATGATGCCAGTGGCGTGCAAGGCTCTTTGATGCCCGGGGCCAACCCCTTGATTGGATGCCCCTAAATTGTTCTTTACCTCATTCATTCCTCCTCCCCCCCCCCCGACTGCATTGTGCTGCCCCCTCTCCCTAACTGGATGCCCCCCTCCCGGCTGGATGCCCGGGGCCGTCGCACCCCTGCAACCCCCTCTGCACGCCACTGGATGATGCTATTCCATTTGTGACAGTTTCGTCTCCGGCTTGAAATGATTCGCCCAGATTTAGTCAACTGTAACAATCTTTGGCAAAAAGTTATCTGCCTCTGCATCGACCACTCCAATAAATTGTTTTGCCAGACTTCGTGGAACCCAACTTACGCAAACCTTTGAATATGCCAGTTTTGACAAGTTTTAATTCACTTCTTAGCCTCAAGGCCAATTGTTGACTTATATTACTTATAATACATATCACCACGACTACTGGCAGCGCGGTTCACACATCTCTTTGCTGCGACACCTCTATCGACTGCACAATTTCCACACACAGCATACAAACCTTTGTGAATGTTCACCAGAGGATCTTTTTCCGCAATCAGAAATTCTATTACAATTCGCTGTTTGTAAAGCTGGAAAACAAAAATTTTTTTTGTTTGCATTACTTTCAGACTAACTTACGCGCGCGGGCGTGAGTGTGCGCGTGTGTGTGTACACTTCTCTGCCTCTTCTCGCACCAACTGACTTTTCCCCCCTTCACTCTCAATTTCAGCCTTTTCATTGGACCATATTCATGCTCTCTCTTTCTCAGATATGACAGAATCTGCCCACTCCTTGCGATAAGGCGTATCGTCCCACTGTCTGCCATATATCTCTGCCTCTAACAGGGTGCACCCCATTTTGTATTAAAATTGATTGGAAAGATTTCGAAATAATAAAAACATATTTACTGAAAACAAGTAGCAGTAATTAACGCTGGACATAATACGAACTGTGTAGCTTCAGCCACAACACCCGGGTGTTTCGGAGAAAATTCCACTCATGATCCGAATGAAGGAATCCGGAAATGAAACCACACCCTCCGAAAGTCCAGACAGGCGGATTCACCACTTCACCGAGACACCCGTGGTAGTGAGCGAGATCAAAGACCGGGAATACCAGCTGGAGGTCATGATACCAACAATCTGTTGTATACCAGATAAGAAAGTAATCGGCGTAGATAGCGCGAAAGATCTGCAATAACGGTTGGGCATATTATTAAAATAGAAATTGCAAAAAAAATGACGTTTGGATATCATATCAAGATATAAAAAACAATGGTTATTATATCAAAGAAAAAGATAACATCCGAAATGTTATATTGCAATTTGGGAAAAAAAAGGAGAGAGAGAGAGAGAGAGAGAGAGAGAGAGAGAGAGAGAGAGAGAGAGAGAGAGAGGAGGGTTGTGGGATGCTAAACTCAATCAGCTCAATAAATTCAAATATTTGGTGACAATCATAACTGTCAACTGTCATCTACTGCCAATAGCACCTTGCGGTGTAGGACACGAGGGTCTTGGGCCTGAGGAATTATGTTCGCCAGGCTAGTGCGGTCGCCGTGAACTGTGCACGACAGGGTTTTCTTTCTGCCACCGAGTGAAACAAATCCACACCTTACCGAGGATTAGAACCCGAGTCTCCCGAAGGAGAACCCGGTATTCTTAGCCACTCAGCCAAATGCATATCCTTTACAGGTCCTCGCAGTCAACCCCAACATTATTGGTTGTTTGTGAGCTCTTGGCAAGTTTACGTTCAGTAGTTTACTGAAATGTTATATCATATCTGTTCAGTGTGGCTGTGAATCTTGGAATGAAAAACGAACATCAGGAAGATCTAGGCAGCAGCAGTGATGTGATTTCTCAAACGAATATTTACAAATAATCTTGGACAGCCAGAGTAATTAACAACGATTGCCTGACACAAGGTAATGAAAGGGGGGAAAAAAACTATACGCAACTGTAAGTTAGTTGCATATCCTTTACAGGAGATGGCAGTCAACCCTAGCGTCTTATAGATGTTTGTGATTTCTTGGCAAGTTTACATTTACAATGTTCCCAGAAACCGGTATCCATACACTTTAACAGTTCTGACCATTGTGGCTTGGCCGACATTCAGGCCACGAGGATCAAATCGTGTGCATCGCACGAACGTGATCGTAAGACATTGAAAAGCCGTCTCATTTTTCAGTTGGGTTCAACATCCCCTCAATGCAGTGGCGTGCAAAAGGGGGTGAGACGGCCCCGGGCATCCAGCCTGGAGGGGGTATCCAATTAGGGAGAGGGGGCAGCACAGTGCAGTGGGAGGGGTGGAGGAATGAATTAGGGAAAGAACAATTTAGGGGCATCCGATCAAGGGGTTGGCCACGGGCATCAAAGAACCTCTGCACACCACTGCCTCAATGTCCAACTGTCATAGAGCATATGACAGGCGTGTAGAGAGTTAACTGATGTGCACGCACATCAGGGAACAAAAGTAGAAATAGTAATAAGATTAAAGCACGATGTAGCACTACAAATGCACAAGTGCTACGTCATCAAGTCACGTTGATTAACAACGCGATTGTCACTAGGACACTTCACATTCAGCCTCCACACAGAACAGACGCATCTCAGCTCTACACGGACATCAGTATAGTCACGGCATTAGAACGGCACGGCACCTTCAACGATCGACAACAGTAGCTTTCTCAGACAGACACGTTCACGTTTAGCCGCAACATTTCTCAATCGCCGACATCGATCGCAGGTGCTGATCTGTACTGGTATCGCCACATAGTCTCAACCGCCGACCGACACACACACACACACACACACACACACACACACACACACACACACACACGCACGCACGCACGCACGCACACACACACACACACACACACGAAGGTACGGGACACAACATGGACACCAGGCCAGGGCAGGGTGATAGGGAGATTGTGGCGGGAGCTGATTTCGTCAGTGAAATGGTGTGAAAGGCCTGAGGGCTGCCGGATGAAGAGTCCGCTTGTATCCGCGAAGAACGCAAGGCTCCGGGTGAGAATAAAGTTCACCTAATCATCGTGCTTGTGGCTTGTTCCTGAGTGTATGTCCTTTGGTGGTGCTGTGAAGGTATGGACGCGGTGTGCCAACCCACAGGCCTTGGCGAGTAATCCGAGAGATTCTCAAGGGCATCATCATAAACTCCCAGACAACGATCCACACCACCACTTCATTAAGAGAGAACTACGCTCCTTGACACCAACACAGTTTCATTTAAAACTGGATTTCTTAATTTAAGTTATTTGCGTATCCTTTACAGGACGTCGCAGTCAACCCCAGCATTTTTGTGTGTGGGCTGTTTGTGATTTCTTGGCAAGTTTACGTTCAGTGGTTTGCCATTGCTTTCTGAAAGACCGATTCTCATACCATTTTGTGAAAATTAACGCAAGGCGGTCTGCATCCAAGTCGCCCGCAGCTGTGTTTCGTACGCGGTATGCGGAATTACGAAGTGCGTCTGTAACTGCTTTCGCCACAGAGAGGGCTATAGACTATAGTCAACTACTAATCCCTATTTTACCGTCTCCCATAATCGCCTCCCCTTCCCCCAGCGTGTGTTCTCACCTCGGGTGGCTAGGCCAATCCCTGGGCTTGTGACGTTTTTGACCTGAAGTCCATTGACCCGCCTTAACCACGCATCCGGTTCATTCAATCTACCGATAGTCATCAAACGCGTTGATCGTTTAAGATGTATTCAGCCACAACAAGGATTCAGATAAGTAACCTTTGTATTATCATGTACTGATTTTCATGTAGTTGTGTCGGTTTGTGTTTGTTCTGTGCTAACGAAGGCTTTAGCCGCAACGTCCATTTTGTTCTTGTAATTGTTTTCTAGTAATGCTCACAATATACTTCTCAGTTTTGTTTTGGTGATTCATTCATTGCTTTGTGTGTGTTTAAAGATATCTGTCTGATCTTATTTTCAAGATTTACCTCCTGTTTCGGTTATGAATGATTCACGCAACTTTGACATGTTCAGCAATGTCAGACCGCACGTATAATATACAATTTCAGCTAAGGTATTTCAGTTCGAAGAAGACGTGCAGATTTTTTAACACGTCTGTCAAACATTAATATAGCTCTTAAATGGCTTGAGGGTTTTTCTCATGTTTTATTCGAGGTTGTATTTCTCTTGACTTTTTCACATACCATGAAGTGTAACGGTGGAGTATTTCCATTTTCCCTTTGTTTGTTGTGTTGCTGCATGTTCTTTGCAGGACGTTGTGATCAGACCTAACCCCAGTTGATTTTCTAGGTAAATTTTCGTTTAGTGATTTTCCATTGCCTTCTGAATGAGAAATTAACACTGGTTTAGGGGATGAACCACTTACACCGCCATCAACGCTCCGGAAGTTTAGAAAAAAGTTAGTTACTTATCATTTACATGACGTAGCAGTCAACCCGAGCATTTTTGGGCTGTTCGTGATTCCTGGGCAAGTTTACGTTCATCGGAAGTCGAAGCCCAAGCGCATTAAGCCCAAAATGTAACCAAATATTAGTTAACAGTTACCGCCCGCGAATAGCGGCATCTGGTCACGATAGCTTGAACACTGGCAACAGAAATGGACTTCCGGTAAAGAATGCTTTGAAATATTGATCCAAACTACTGACTTCCCGCCAAAAATATGTTTATAAATATTGGTCCCAAATATTGGCCTCACACCACGAACATTTGAAAATACTGGTCCCTTTTTTACTTCTTCTTCTTTCGTCCCTTTGAAATCTGTCTGCAACTTTGTCTCTTGTATGAATTTCAATGTCTTAACGTTTGGAAATATTGTCCCCCAGATACTTCTACTAACCCCTTAACACGAACATTTGGAAATATTAATATTGGCTCTTTATACTTAGGGTTGCCAGATACATGGGCACCAAAAGGGGGACATAATAAGACAAAATGGAAGACATAATAAGACAAAAAGGACAAAGGATGACATATTGAATGTTTCATTTAAATCGTTCCAGATGAAACCCACAATCAGTACAATTTTATTACAATAGCTGCCAAATGCGAGAACACATTTATATCTTTTCTTCTGTTAATGCCTCCAAAATTCACATTGGCATTGTCACCAGCAAAAGCAACACATTTGGAGTACAAATCATGTTTTTGGAGTGTTCTCAAAATATACTCTGATATAGTTTCTGAGGTTTCATTTGGTGTGTTGTCTAACTCGAGAATCTTAGTTTGGATTCCACCTGCTTTCCAGTCAAAGTACTGAACAACGATCGGAAATATTTTCTGCGAACCGTGATTGCTAGCATCTGTCACAAGGCCGAAACATGAAATACCACTTAAAGATTTATCCAATTCGTCAATAGTGTGGGGGACAATCACCTGGTTTATTATTGCTTCAGTCATTGTTTTTGCACAAGCAATATGTTTAGCAATTTCTGAATCTTCAAATAATGACACTGTATGAAATGCCAAAGTTGCTTCAGCCGCATGAGCTTTCAGCAACACATTTGGGCACTTAGGCTGAAAAAAAAAAACGAAGTCAATGTGCTAGATGACGCGGACACTTTGATTAGGTGTCTATGTCTCTCCCTGTCAACATATCTGCAATCTCACCGGTGCTCTTTAACGTGTATACGAGCAAGATTGCAAACCTAGAAGCACCAGGGATTGGAAGGATACTAACATTTGCAGATGATATTCTTGCATATAGGCAGGGGAGGGATATGCAGCAAACAGCTCAGGAGCTACAGGCGACAGAAGACAAAGTGATTGACTGGTGCACTAAAATGAGTGCTGTCATCCACCCGGAAACGGCCTCTGTTTTGTGGTGCTCTCTGGACAACAGGATTGTAAGAGCTGATGTCCCAAGCCTAACGATAGAAGCGTCAACAGAGAGAACAAAATGAAGTATCTGGGGATCACATTTGACAGGAGCCTATCCTTCAAGGACCATGTGGAGAAGGTTGTGACAAGATCTCAAAAGGGACTCAGTGCACTTAAAACTATGGCTGCAATGGACACAGAGCAGAGAATGCTCTTCACACTATACCAGCACTTGATCCTCTCAGTGATTGATTATGGATTAGGTCTGCTCACTTTCTCAAAGAGTCAGCTGGTAAAATTAGAGCGCATACAGAACGAAGCTATGCGGGTCATTCTGGGATGCACCAGAGACACCCCAGTAGTGTGTATGCGTTACATCCTTGGTCTACCGACTGTTGCTGCTAGGCACAAGATGATGCAGGCGAAGGCATAACTCAGAGTAGCTGCAGACACAGATCATCCGTTGCATGAGGCGCTGGACGCAGTTAAGGGTCAGCGACTGATAAGAGGGAAATCATGGATGGCTCAGGCGGAGGATGCGATCAGGCAGGTGTGCATCTTGGAGAACATTAGGCGAGGAGAGGAGTGGGTCAGGGTGCCAGCGGAGCAGTCAGACTTGCGCAGAGTTATAATCACATTGAGCCGGGAGTGCAGCAGGGAGTGGCCAGCAGGGGCCGCGGAAGTGGAAATCCAGCAACTAATCAGGATAATGCTCGCCCGGGTGATGTTATTATTTACACAGATGGTTCGGTGTTGAGAGGTATGAGAAGTGCCTGGGGATTCTTAGCAAAAGATAATGGTCGACGTTTGGTGCAGGAGAGCCTGGCGTATGATACCACAACATCTAGCTTAAGAATGGAGGTGGAGACGGTCAGTGCAGCTTTCCACTGGATGGAGAACACGATACATACACACATCGTGATTATAACTGACTCAGAAAGCATGGTGAGGAGGGTGAGGACAGGCAGGCTTCGTGCAGAGTGGTTTGCTTCGCTTCGGAGGTCACGGGTGGCAAGCACCACCTGGATCTTTTCTCCGGGGCATGCCGGTGTGCTGGGGAATGAACAGGCGGACAGATAGGCTGGCTCGGCAAAACTTGGTGGAGTATTGATGCATGACAAGGCAGACGTGGTTGCGGCCTTGTGGGACCACGTGTATACCTCGGAGGAGCAAATGGATCACCATAGTCTGGCAAGAATGAGGCAGCGAGGAGTGACGAGGGGATCTAGCCGACGCTCGACGCTTAGAGGAAAGGCGAGACGGACATATAATCAGATTGCTACTAGAACTAATAGTGTTGGAACTCTTCGCTGGCTGCTGAGGATGGGGACGGGGCGAGTATGGGAATGCCCCGAATGCTGTGATGTCGGTCCCTAAATCAATCAATCAATCACTGTCAACATGGCCCTCCAAGTCAGTAGTTCCTTTGTTGGCAACGGACAAGTAACTATCGCAAATCGTACACTTTGCTTCATTCTCGTTGCGTCCTTCAACGAAGCATGGAAACTTATTTTTCATAGTGTTCGAGAATTTCCATTTTCTCTTTGTAGAAGCCATTTTCATAAACATAGACGGCAAAAATTACAAATTAACACACAAAAAAACAATTTTAAGTGGTGTCTCTGCTACCTAAACCGGAAATAACATTAACATTTTGACAATAGAGACTACAGCATTGTTAGTGTTGCCGAATAGAGCAACAGTTAGATTCAAATTATACAAATAATTGGTGTTTCACGTTTGGTATAAATAGGAAAATTAAATAAATATTATTAAGCAATATGTTTTAATAAAGAATGTAGAAACACGGTAGAGAGTAGATACATTGTAAGTTGTAACAACAATACATAAAAAATAATAACATAACATATTTTCTTAAAAGCCGGACATTTTAAAGGTTTTCAGCTTTGCCTGCCGGACGGAGAACATGAAGCTAAAAAGGAGGACATGTCCTCTCTTTGCCGGACGTCTGGCAACCCTATTTATACTGACCTTCCATCACGAACGCTTGGAAATATTGTCCCCCAAATACTGAGCTCCTGTTACGAATATTTAGACATATTGGAAATATTGGTCCTCTATACTGGCCTCCTGTAACAAACATTTGGAAATATTGTCCCCCAAATACTGGCCTCCAGTCACGAACGTTTGGAAATATTGACCCCGTATTCTTGCCTCCTATCACGAACGCTTGGAAATATTGGCCATATATACTGGTCCCCTATCACGAACGCCTGGAAATATTGTCCCCTAAATACTGGCATCCTATCACGAGCATGTGGACATATTGGAAATACTGGCCCTATATAAAGGCCTCCTTTTACGAACGCTTGGAAATATTGGATTATTGGCCCTGTATACTGGCCTCCTGTAACAAACGTTTTGGAAATATTGTCCTCCAATATTGGCATCCTATCGCTAATGCTTTGAAGTATTTGTATTATATTCTGACCTGCGTTCACAAAGACTTGAAATTTGTGACCTCCTAATACTTGTTTCTTTGTCAAGGACGTTTGGAAATATCCAATCAAGAAAACAGATTTCCGTCCTTTATGATATAGTTTGGTGACAGCCAGCAAATGTTCCAACAATCTTTCTGTGAGAAGCAGCTCACCATATGTTAAGTGATTGATTTATATAGCACAACGGGTTTCTTTCAACTATCTTTCTGTATGAAGTAACTCACCGTGTGTTGATTGATTGCTTCATATGTCACACAGGTTTCTTCAAATACTTTTCTGTCAGAAGTAACTCACCGTCTGTTCATTGACTGATTTATGCATTACCACATATCTCTTCCGACCATCTTTCTGCGTCAATCAATTCACCGTGTTCATTGGCTTATTTATACAGCGTACAGGTTTCTTCCGATTATTTCTCTGTAAGAAGTAACTCACCATGTGTTCATTGATTGATTTATGCATCACCACAGATTTCTTCGGATTATCCTTCTGTGAGAAGTAACTCGCCGTTATTCATTGATTGCTTCATATATCACGCATGTTTCTTAACCCTTCTTGTCTCAAGCTATTTAAAGTTAAAAAAAGGTTGGGTCACAGAGGGTTAAAATAATAACAATCGATTGCAGAAGTAAACTAACCAACCAAAAAAAAAAAAAAATAACATTCATCCAGAATAGAAATGTGTAAATTAATCATTACGACAGTGTCGGTAATGTAATAATATCAGAGACAGAGGGTATAAAACGCATGCACACATTCAAATAATCACCCTTAGGTGAGCAATACAAACAAACAAAACACGTTCGTTTTACTGGATGATAATTTAGCGCAGGTGTCGACAACCTACGGCACGAGTGCCAAGCGTGGCGCACTGAACGATTTTCAACGGCACGCTGAGTGGACTGAAATACACATTCTCTCAAATTTAAAAATAAATTATTAAATACTTTGAGGCGCATTATTATTTTAAAGATATTCTTATTTTCGCAACCTGCAAAAACTAAAAATGTTAGGTATTGTCAGCAAGAACGTGCCATTTGGTGCAAACTAACCCAGTGAGTGTGAAGCAACAATGCCATACATTGACGAAGTTCTCTTTCCATCCCATCCTTCGCTTCTCTCCCCACTACTTTCCCAATCAAGAGTATAGTTTTCATTGCTGGCAGATATTCATGCAAGTGTTATGCAACTCTACCATAACACAAATGTTGGTGATATTAATTAAATAATGCGGTGCCGTTAAAATATTTTGTTCTTCAAACTATTCGACCTTCTATCTTAGCCAAATGCACATATGACAATTTTATAATTAGTTAGTCGCATATCCTGTACAGGACGACGCAGTAAACCCAAGCATTTTTGGCTGTTTGTGATCTCTTGGCAAGTTTACTTTCTGTAGTTTGCCATTGCTTTCTGAACGACCGGAATCCATATCATTTTATTTTAAAACAAAAAACCAACGCAATGTGATCTGCTGCCAAATCGCCCGCAGCTGTGTCTCGAACGCGGTGTGCGGGATTACGAAATGCATCCGTAATTCCTTCGCCACAGATAATTGCATAATAGGCCTAACATGTCAAAATAATACGTTCAGAGCTTAAATTTGGCAAAGCATATTATTTGCATTTGTTCATATTTATATTAAGAAGTTATTTAATATATCGGAAACATGTAATACAATATCAATCAAGATCAAACAAATTTGTTCAAAGATTGATGTACATAAAAACATGGCGGACCGAGCGCTTAGTCTTAGTACTTAGTGACTCATCACTTCGGTAGCCTACAATACAACAAAAAAGTTGCGACCCTTGCTCTATCAAGTCATGGGGAAACTTTTAAATGTGTCTCACGTCATTTCCAACCCAGGCAACAACATATTGTGTTTAGTTTATGGTGAACTTAATATTAGGTGAAGGGTAGCACAAGTATGTATTTATCGGAATGCATACCTTATACGCATTTCATGTAGGTCACAAACTCGCTGTTATTAAGTCACACAATAGATTAACGACCCAGCATTTGTAATTTTTCGGGAAAACCCTCACGTGTTGACGTTGTCCCCTCTTTCAGATATATAAAAATGGCACAGAACACAATTCTATACCTGGAAATAACATTTGACAGAAGTTTGTGAGAAATTTATTTGGTGTCAAAGGTGGGGAAGGGGCTCAAATACACTAATAGTAATGGTGATGGCACCGGTGGACATTAGTAGAAACATGAAGATTCGTCCTGCATGCGGCCGCCACACATTGGAGACAGACAACTCTGGAGAAATTCCTGAGGGCAAGCAGTCTATTGATAACGTCCAAATATTAATAATGTTGATTATTTGGACCAGTACGTTGAATGCCTACTAAGATTGGTGTGAAACCACGAATGCCACTAGTACATCTTGTCTCCTTGATGATGTCTGCACAAGGATAGACAGAGGACACTCAAGACAGTAATAAAATCAATCAACAAAACCAACCAAACAACTAACAAAACCAACCAAACAACTAACACAACAAACCAAACAACTAACAAAACCAACCACACAACTAACAAAACCAATCAACAAAACCAACCAAACAACTAACAGGACCAATCAACAAAACCAACCAAACAACTAACAACACAAACTAAACAACTAACAAAACAAACCAAACAACTAACAAAACCAACCACACAACTAACAAAACCAATCAACAAAACCAACGAAACAACTAACAAAACCAACCAAACAACTAACAAAACCAACCAAACAACTAATAAAACCAACCACACAACTAACAACACCAATCAACACAACCAACCAAACAACTAACAAAACCAACCAAACAACTAATAAAACCAACCACACAACTAACAACACCAATCAACACAACCAACCAAACAACTAACAAAATTACCCAAACAACTAACAAAATAAACTAAACAACTAATAAAACCAATCAACAAAATCAACCACACAACTAACGAAATCAACCAAACAAATAACAAAATCAATCAACAAAACCAACCAAACAATCAACAAATCCAAGCAACTAACAAAATCAATCACCAAACAAACCAAACAATCAACCAAACAACTAATAAAAGCAATCAACCGTACCAACAAAACAACTAACAAAACAAATCAACAAAACCAACAAAACAACTAACAAAACAAATCAACAAAACCAACCAAACAACTAACAGAACCAACTAAACAACTAACAAAACAAATCAACAAAACCAACCAAACAACTAACAAAACAAATCAACAAAACCAACCAAACAACTAACAAAACAAATCAACAAAACCAACCAAACAACTAACAAAACAAATCAACAAAACCAACCAAACAACTAAAAAAACAAATCAACAAAACCAACCAAACAACTAACAAAACCAACTAAACAACTAACAACACCAATCAACAAAACCAACTAAACAACTAACAACACCAATGAACAAAACCAACCAATCAACAAAACCAACCAAACAACTAACAACACCAATCAACAAAACCAACTAAACAACTAACAACACCAATCAACAAAACCAACCAATCAACAAAACCAACCAAACAACTAACAACACCAATCAACAAATCCAACCAAACAACTAACAAACACCAATCAACAAAACCAACTAAAACAACTAAACAACACCAATGAACCAAAACCAACTAAACAACTAACAACACCAATCAACAAAACCAACCAATCAACAAAACCAACCAAACAACTAACAACACCAATCAACAAAACCAACCAAACAACTAACAACACCAATCAACAAAACCAACCAAACAAATAACAACACCAATCAACAAAACCAACTAAACAACTAACAACACCAATCAACAAAACCAACCAAACAACTAACAACACCAATCAACAAAACCAACTAAACAACTAACAACACCAATCAACAAAACCAACCAAACAACTAACAACACCAATCAACAAAACCAACCAAACAACTAACAACACCAATCAACAAAACCAACTAAACAACTAACAACACCAATCAACAAAACCAACTAAACAACTAACAACACCAATCAACAAAACCAACCAATCAACAAAACCAACCAAACAACTAACAACACCAATCAACAAAACCAACCAAACAACTAACAACACCAATCAACAAAACCAACCAAACAAATAACAACACCAATCAACAAAACCAACTAAACAACTAACAACACCAATCAACACAACCAACCAAACAACTAACAACACCAATCAACAAAACCAACTAAACAACTAACAACACCAATCAACAAAACCAACCACACAACTAACAAAACCAATCAACAAAACCAACCAAACAACTAACAAAACCAACCAAACAACTAACAAAACCAACCAAACAACTAACAAAACCAACCAAACAACTAATAAAACCAACCACACAACTAACAACACCAATCACCACAACCAACCAAACAACTAACAAAATTACCCAAACAACTAACAAAATAACTAAACAACTATAAACCAAACAACAAAATCAACCACACAACTAAAGAAAACAACCAAACAAATAACAAAATCAATCAACAAAACCAAACCAACAACTAACAGAACCAACTAAACACTAACAAAACAAATCAACAAAACCAACCAAACAACTAACAAAACAAAACAACAAAACCAACCAAAAAAAATAACAAACAAACCAAAAACCAAAACCCAAAAACTAACAAAACAAATCAACAAAACCAACCAAACACTAAAAAAACAAATCAACAAAACCAACCAAACAACTAACAAAACCAACTAAACAACTAACAACACCAATCAACAAAACCAACCAATCAACAAAACCAACCAAACAACAACAACACAATAACAAAACCAACTAAACAACTAACAACACCAATCAACAAAACCAACCAATCAACAAACCAACCAAACAACTAACAACACCAACAACAAAACCACTAAACAACTAACAACACCAATCAACAAAACCAACTAAACAACTAACAACACCAATCAACAAAACCCACCATCACAAAACCCAACCAAACAACTAACAACACCAATCAACAAAACCAACCAAACAACTAACAACACCCAAACAACAAAAACCCCCCAAACAAATAACAACACCAATCAACAAAACCAACTAAAAACTAACCACCAATCAACAAACAACCCAAAAAACTAACAACCCCCAATCAACAAAAAAACCAAACCCAAAAACAACACCAAACACCAAAACCAACTAAACAACTAACAACACCAATCAACAAACCAACCAAACAACTAACAACACCAAACAACACAACCCAAACCAACACTAACAACACCCAAACAACAAAACCAACCAAACAACTAACAACACCCAAACAAAAAAACCAACTAAACAACTAACCACCAATCAACAAAACCAACCAAACAAATACAACACCATCAAAACCCAAACCCAACCCAAAAAACTAACAACACCAATCAACAAAAACCCAAATAAACACTAACAAAACAAATAAACCCAAACCCAACCGCAACTAACAAACCCAAACAAAAAAACCAACCAAACAACTACAAAACCAACCAAAAACAACAAAACCACCCCCAACTAACAAAAACCCAAACCCAAAAACTAATAAAAACCCAAACCCCACAACAACAACACCAAACACCACAACCAACCAAAAACTAAACCAAAAATTTCCCAAACAACTAACAAAATAAACTAAAAAACTAATAAAACCAATCACAAATCAACCACACAACTAACGAAATCAACCAAACAAATAACAAAATCAATCAACAAAACCAACCAAACAATCAACAAATCCAAGCAAGTAACAAAATCAATCACCAAACAAACCAAACAATCAACCAAACAACTAATAAAAGCAATCAACCGTACCAACAAAACAACTAACAAAACAAATCAACAAAACCAACAAAACAACTAACAAAACACATCAACAAAACCAACCAAACAACTAACAGAACCAACTAAACAACTAACAAAACAAATCAACAAAACCAACCAAACAACTAACAAAACAAATCAACAAAACCAACCAAACAACTAACAAAACAAATCAACAAAACCAACCAAACAACTAACAACACCAATCAACAAACCCAACCAAACAACTAACAAAACCAATCAACAAAAACAACCGAACAACTAACAAAACCAATCAACAAAACCAACCAAACAACTAACAAAACAAATCAACAAAACCAACCAAACAACTAACAAAACCAATCAACAAAACCAACCAAACAACTAACAAAACAAATCAACAAAACCAACCAAACAACTAACAACACCAATCAACAAAAACAACTAAACAACTAACAACACCAATCAACAAAACCAACCAAACAACTAACAAAACCAACCAAACAATTAACAAAACCAACCAAACAACTAACAAAACCAACCAAACACCTAACAAAACCAACCAAACAACTAACAAAATTAACCAAACAACTAACAAAACCAACTAAACAACTAATAAAACCAATCAACAAAATCAACCAAACAACTAACAAAACCAACCAAACAAATAACAAAATTCAATCAACAAAACCAACCAAACAATCAACAAATCCAACCAAACAACTAACAAAACCAACCAAACAATTAACAAAACCAACCAAACAACTAACAAAACCAATCAACAAAACCAACCAAACAACTAACAAAACCAACCATACAATTAACAAAACCAACCAAACAACTAACAAAACCAACCAAACAACTAACAAAACCAACCAAACAACTAACAAAATTAACCAAACAACTAACAAAACCAACTAAACAACTAACAAAATTAACCAAACAACTAACAAAACCAACTAAACAACTAATAAAACCAATCAACAAAATCAACCAAACAACTAACAAAACCAACCAAACAAATAACAAAATCAATCAACAAAACCAACCAAACAATCAACAAATCCAACCAAACAACTAACAAAACCAACCAAACAATTAACAAAACCAACCAAACAACTAACAAAACCAATCAACAAAACCAACCAAACAACTGAACAAAACCAATCAACAAAACCAACCAAACAACTAACAAAACAAATCAACAAAACCAACCAAACAACTAACAACACCAATCAACAAAACAACTAAACAACTAACAACACCAATCAACAAAACCACCAAACAACTAACAAACCAACCAAACAATTAACAAAACCAACCAAACAACTAACAAAACCAACCAAACACCTAACAAAACCAACCAAACAACTAACAAAACCAACTAAACAACTAATAAAACCAATCAACAAAATCAACCAAACAACTAACAAAACCAACCAAACAAATAACAAAATCAATCAACAAAACCAACCAAACAATCAACAAATCCAACCAAACAACTAACAAAACCAACCAAACAATTAACAAAACCAACCAAACAACTAACAAAACCAATCAACAAAACCAACCAAACAACTAACAAACCCAACCATACAATTAACAAAACCAACCAAACAACTAACAAAACCAACCAAACAACTAACAAAACCAACCAAACAACTAACAAAATTAACCAAACAACTAACAAAACCAACTAAACAACTAACAAAATTAACCAAACAACTAACAAAAACCAACTAACAACTAAGAAACCAATCAACAAAATCAACCAAACAACTAACAAAAACCAACCAAACAAATAACAAAATCAATCAACAAACCAACCAAACAATCAACAAATCCAACCAAACAACTAACAAAACCAACCAAACAATTAACAAAACCAACCAAACAACTACAAAACCAATCACAAAAAACCAACCAAACAACTAACAAAACCAACCATACAATTAACAAAACCAACCAAACAACTAACAAAAAACCAACCAAACAACTAACAAAACCAACCAAACAACTAACAAAAATTAACCAAACACTAACAAAACCCACTAAACAACTATAAAACCAATCAACAAAATCACCAAACAACTAACACAACCAAACAAACACATACAAAATCAATCAAACCAAAACCACCAAACAATCAACAAATCCAACCAAACACTAACACAATCATCATCAAACAATCAACAAAACCACCAAACAACTACAAATCCTACCAAACAACTAACAAAACCAATCAACAAAACCAACCAAAAATCTAACAAAACCAACCAAACATCTAACAAAACCAATCAACGAAACCTATCTGTATCTACCAACCCAACAACACCAATCACCCCCCCCCCCCCCCCCCCCCCCAAAAAAAATTAAACTAAGCGAACTAAATTACCTCAACTAACACTAAGCGAACTCAACTAACCAAGCGATCTAAATTAACTTAACTAACTAAGTGAACTCAACTCACTAAGTAGTGAACTAAATTAACTCACTAATCAAGCGAACTAAATTAACCCAACAAACTAAACAAATTGTTACACTAAGCGAACTAAACTAATTAAAGTACACTTTTTCCAGAGCCTCAACTAAGCTAACTAAGCTCGTGTCCTTGAGGGTGTTGTCCTTTGTGTCCTTTCAAAACGTCATCCCTCCTGTCCTTGCAGAGCGTGTTCCCTCCTGTTCACCCAGAGCTTGGTCCCTCCTGTTCTTCCAGAGCGTGTGTGGCGTGTATGTTGAGTGGAGAGACACATATCCCCAAATAGTTGTTGCCGACTACTAAAAGAAAACAGAAAATTGCTCTAGAAACTCCTTAGAGGACTGGTTCAGACAAATCTGGCAGGCTTACACTAAGGGATCAAGTAAGGTTTCCAGGTAGAAAGTCAAGAAATCACAGGAAAGGCACTGCCGTCAGAGGGGAGGATGCTCACTCTTCATAGAGGTATAAACTGAAGACTAGTATTCTTCCTGCCACACAGCTCTCTTGATCTGCATCCCTCAGATAGCGTTGTAACACTATCACACTAATATGTAACTCAGTTACACACACGTAAATATGATAAAGTAAGACAGTAACTCTTCGTTAGCAAGTTAAAAGAAGAATTGTAATGGATGATTTGGGATGATATGGAAGATGGTTATGTCACGACAAACACAATTGATAATAGCACAATGGATGATGATTGTCAGTCACTGTAGTACTTCGCTGTATCATACAGGTTCTGGCCTAATGGACTGAGTGCTATAGTTGTATGTCTCCTTTTCTTTTGTTTTAGAGGTCGTATTGAGAGGCTATTCCTTGGCAAACATTTGGCAATGGGTGATTTGATGTTAGTTTGTTTGTACTCAGCTTTTGTTATAGGCAGTTCTGGGTGGATCAGTTAAGCTCTGAGTAGTCAGTGTCTGATACAAGGTCTTCTCTCTTTGCTGCAGTAGAAAGGTGAGATCCTTCAATATTCACTTGTGACTTTACTGTATGCCAAACATAGGTACAACATATAGACACAAACCACCACCTGTCTGAAAGAGAAGAACAACAACCATGTACCCCGCCTTCATCATAAAGTTGGGTACCGTATTATATTCCATGGCAAGAGTTGGCCAGATCCGTGTATGCTGCTTGCATTCGGTCAAGGGCGCAGTGGTCGCACAATAAGTCCATAATCATCTGCCCTTTAACCTTTTTCCATCCCTAAGGTCAGATCTTTACATCCTCTGTTTCGATCCAGTCAGATGATGCGATGAACACACACACACACACACACACACACACACACACACACACACACACACACACACACACACACACACACACACACACACACACACACACACACACACACACACACACACACACACACACACACACACACACACACACACACACCACACACACACACACACACACACAATGTTTTTTGTTTAGTTGGTTTTATTGGTTGCTTGGTTGGTTTTGTTAGTTGTTTGGTTGGTTTTGTTAGTTGTTTGGTTGGTTTTGTTAGTTGTTTGGTTGGTTTTGTTAGTTGTTTGGTTGGTTTTGTTAGTTGTTTGGTTGGTTTTGTTAGTTGTTTGGGTAGTTTTCTTGGTTGTTTGGATGGTTTTGTTAGTTGTTTGGTTAGTTTTCTTGGTTGTTTGGTTGGTTTTGTTAGTTGTTTGGTTGGTTTTGTTAGTTGTTTGGTTGGTTTTGTTAGTTGTTTGGTTGGTTTTGTTAGTTGTTTAGTTGGTTTTGTTAGTTGTTTGGTTGGTTTTGTTAGTTGTTTGGTTAGTTTTCTTGGTTGTTTGGTTGGTTTTGTTGATTGATTTTATTATTGTCTTGAGTGTCCTCTGTCTATCCTTATGCAGACATCATCAAGCAGACAAGGTGTACTAGTGTCATTCGTGGTTTCACACCGATCTTGGTAGGCATTCGAAGTACTGGTCCAAATAATCAACATTATTTGGACGTTATCAATAGACTGCTTGCCCTCAGGAATTTCTCCAGAGTGGCTTGCTTTGTGTGTGTGTGTGTGTGTGTGTGCGTGCGTGCGTGCGTGCGTGCGTGCGTGCGTGCGTGTGTGTGTAAGAGACATAGATTTATTTAGGAACCGACATCACAGCATTCGGGGCATTCCCATAAACGCTCCTTCCCCATCCTCAGCAGCCAGCGAAGAGTTCCAACACCGATAGTACCAGTAGCAATCTGATTATATGTCCGTCTCGCCTTTCCTCTTTGCGTCGACCGTCGGCCAGATCTCATCGTTACTCCTCGCTGTCTCATTCTTGCCAGACCATGGTGATCCATTTGCTCCTCCGAGGTATACACGTGCTCCCACAAGGCCGCAACCACGTCTGCCTTGTCATGCATCAATACTCCACCAAGTTTTGCAGAGCCAGCCAATCTGTCCGCCTGTTCATTCCCCTGCACACCAGCATGCCCCAGAGAAAAGATCCAGGCGATGCTTGCCACCCATTACCTCCGAAGCGAAGCAAGCCACTCTACCCGAAGCTTGTCTGTCCTCACCTTCCTCGGCATGCTTTCTGAGTCAGTAACAATCACGATGTGTGTGTGTATCATATTCTCCATCCAGCGGAAAGCTGCACTGACCGTCTCCACCTCCATTCTCAAGCTAGATGTTGTGGTATCATACTGCACTTAACGTCGACCATTAGCTTTTGCTAAGAATCCCCAGACACTTCTCCTACCTCTCAACACCGAACCAACTGTGTAGATAATCACATCACCCGAGCGAGCGTTATGCTGAATTAGTTGCTGGATTTCCACTTCCGTAGCCCCTGTTGGCCACTCCTTGCACTCCAGGCTCAATGTGATTATAACGCTGCACAAGTCTGACTGCTCCACCGGCACTCTGACCCACTCTTCTCCTCGCCTAATGTTCTCCAAGGGGCACACCCGTCTGATCGTATCCTCCGCCTGAGGCATCCATGATTTCCCTCTTATCAGTCGCTGAGCCTTAACGGCGTCCAGTGCCTCATGCAACGGGTAATCTGTGTTTGCAGCTACTCTGAGGTATGCCTTCGCCTGCATCACCTTGAGCCTACCAGCAACATTCGGCAGACCAAGGATGTAACGCATACACACTGCATATATATATATATATATATAAAGTCTTCGCCCTTCTTTCCTTACAAAGCATGGTCCATTATGTCCTTCCAGAGCGTTGTCTCTAATGTCATACCAGAGCGTCGTCCCCCCTGTCCTTCAAGAGCATGGTCACAGTGTCTCTCTAGAGCGTTGTCCCCCCCCCCCCCCCCCCAGAGCGTGGTGCCTTCAGTCCCTGCAGAGTAAGGCCCCTCTAGCCCCCCCCCCCCCGAGCATAGTTCCCCCAGAGCATGGTTCCTCCTGTTCTTCCAGAGCGTGAACCCTCCTGTCCTTCCAGGGCGTGGTCCCTTCTGTCCTTTCAACACGTGGTCCCCCCAGTCCTTCCAGGGCGTAGTACCTCCTATCCTTCTAGAGCATGGTCCCTCTTGAGCGTGGTATATCCTGTCCTTCCAGAGCGTGGTCCCTCCTGTCCTTCCAGAGCGTGGTCTATCATGCCCTTCCAGAGCGTGGTCTCTTCTGTCCTTCCAGAGCGTGGTCTATCCTGTCCTTCCAGAGCGTGGTCCTTCCTGAGCGTGGTCTATCATGTCCTTCCAGAGCATGGTCTATCCTGTCCTTCCAGAGCGTGGTCCCTCATATTCTTCCAGAGCGTGGTCTATCCTGTCCTTACAGAGCGTTGTCCTTTCCAGAGTGTGGCCCCACCTGTCCTAACAGAACGTGGTCCCTTCCAGAGCATATTTCCTCCTTTCCTTACAGAGCATAGTCCCTTCAAGAACGTGGTCTCTTCCAGAGCGTAGTCCCTTCAAGAACATGGTCTCTTCCAGAGCATAGTTCCTCCTGTCCTTACAGAACGTGGTCTCTTTCAGAGCGTAATCCCTCGTGTCCTTACAGAACGTGGTCCCTTAAAAAACGTGGTCTCTTCCGGAGCATAGTCCCTTCAATAACGTGGTCCCTTCCAGAGCGTAGTCCCTCCTGTCCTTACAGAACGTGGTCCCTTCCAGAGCATAGTCCCTCCTGTCCTTACAGAACGTGGTCCCTTCAAGAACGTGGTTTCTTCCAGCGCGTAGTCCCTTCAAGAACGTGGTCTCTTCCAGAGCGTAGTCCCTCGTGTCCTTATAGAAAGTGGTCCCTTCCAGAGCGTGGTCCCTCCTGTCCTCACAGAACGTGGTCCTTTCCAGAGCATAGTCCCTTCTGTCCTTACAGAACGTGTTCCCTTCAAGAATGTGGTCTCTTCCACAGCGTAGTCCCTTCAAGAACGTGGTCTCTTCCAGAGCGTAGTCCTTCCTGTCCTTACAGAACATGGTCTCTTCCAGAGCGTAGTCCCTCGTGTCCTTACAGAACGTGGTCCCTTCCAGAGCGTAGTCCCTTCAATAATGTGGTCTCTTCCAGAGCGTAATCCCTCGTGTCCTTACAGAACGTGGTCCCTTCAAAAACGTGGTCTCTTCCGGTGCATAGTCCCTTCAATAATGTGGTCCCTTCCAGAGCGTAGTCCCTCCTGTCCTTACAGAACGTGGTCCCTTCCAGAGCATAGTCCCTCCTGTCCTTACAGAACGTGGTCCCTTCAAGAACGTGGTTTCTTCCAGCGCGTAGTCCCTCATGTCCTTACATAACGTAGTCCCTTCAAGAACGTGGTCTCTTCCAGAGCGTAGTCCCTCGTGTCCTTATAGAGCGTGGTCCCTCCTGTCCTTACAGAACTTGGTCCCTTCAAGAACGTGGTCTCTTCTAGAGCGTAGTCCCTTCAAGAATGTGGTCTCTTCCAGAGCGTAGTCCTTCCTGTCCTTACAGAACATGGTCTCTTCCAGAGCGTAGTCCCTCGTGTCCTTACAGAACGTGGTCCCTTCAAGAACGTGGTCTCTTCCGCAGCATAGTCCCTTCAAGAACGTGGTATCTTCCAGAGTGTAGTCCCTTCTGTCCTTACAGAACATGGTCTGTTCCAGAGCGTAGTCCCTCGTGTCCTTACAGAACGTGGTCCCTTCCAGAGCGTAGTCCCTCCTGTCCTTACAGAACATGGTCCCTTCCAGAGCGTAGTCCCTCCTGTCCTTACAGAACGTGGTCCATTCAAGAACGTGGTTTCTTCCAGAGCGTAGTCCCTCGTGTCCTTACAGAACGTGGTCCCTTCCAGAGCGTAGCCCCTCCTGTCCTTACAGAACGTGGTCCCTTCCAGAGCGTAGTCCCTCGTGTCCTTACAGAGCATAGTCCCTTCAAGAACGTGGTCTCTTCCAGAGCGTAGTCCCTCCTGTCCTTACATAACATGGGCTCTTCCAGAGCGTAGTCCCTCCTGTCCTTACAGAACGTGATTTCTTCCAGAGCTTGGTCCATCCTGTCCTTACAGAACGTGGTTTCTTCCAGAGTGTAGTCCCTCCTGTCCTTACAGAACGTGGGCTCTTCCAGAGCGTAGTCCCTTCAAGAACGTGGTCTTTTCCAGAGCATAGTCCCTCCTGTCCTTACAGAACGTGGTCCCTTTTAGAGCGTAGTCCCTCCAGTCCTTACAGAACGTGGTCCCTTCCAGAGCGCAGTCCCTTCAAGAAGGTGGTCTCTTCCAGAGCGTAGTCCCTCCTGTCCTTACAGAACATGGCCTCTTCCAGAGCGTAGTCCCTCCTGTCCTTACAGAACATGGTCCCTTCAAGAACGTGGTTTCTTCCAGAGCATAGTCCCTCGTGTCCTTACAGAGAGTAGTCCCTTCAAGAACGTGGTCTCTTCCAGAACGTAGTCCCTCCTGTCATTACAGAACGTGGTCCCTTCCAGAGCGTAATCCCTCGTGTCCTTATAGAACGTGGTCCCTTCCAGAGCGTGGTCCATCCTGTCCTTACAGAACGTGGTTTCTTCCAGAGCATAGTCCCTCCTGTCCTTACAGAACGTGGGCTCTTTCAGAGTGTGGTCCCTTCAAGAACGTGGTTTCTTCCAGAGCGTAGTCCCTCGTGATCTTCCAGAGCATAGTCCCTTCAAGAACGTGGTCTCTTCCAAAGCGTAGTCCCTCCTGTCCTTACAGAACGTGGTCTCCTCCAGAGCGTAGTCCATCCTGTCCTTGCAGAGCGTAGTCCCTCCTGTCCTTACAGAACGTGGTCCCTTCCAGAGTGTAGTCCATCCTGTCCTTACATAATGTGGTCTCTTCCAGAGCGTAGTCCCTCCTGTCTTTACAGAACGTGGTCTCTTCCAGAGCATAGTCCCTCCTGTCCTTACAGAACATGGTCCCTTCCAGAGCGTAGTCCATCCTGTCCTTACAGAACGTGGTCTCTTCCAGAGCGTAGTCCATCCTGTCCTTACAGAACCTGGTCCCTTCAAGAACGTGGTTTCTTCCAGAACGTAGTCCCTCGTGATCTTCCAGAGCGTAGTCCCTTCAAGAACATGGTCTCTTCCAGAGCATAGTCCCTCCTGTCCTTACAGAACGTGGTCTCTTCCAGAGCGTAGCCCATCCTGTCCTTACAGAACATGGTCTCTTCCAGAGCGTAGTCCCTCCTGTCCTTACAGAACGTGGTCTCTTCCAGAGCGTAGTCCATCCTGTCCTTACAGAACATGGTCTCTTCCAGAGCGTAGTCCCTCGTGTCCTTACAGAACGTGGTCCCTTCAAGAACGTGGTCTCTTCCAGAGCGTAGTCCCTTCAATAACGTGGTCTCTTCCAGAGCGTAATCCCTCGTGTCCTTACAGAACGTGGTCCCTTCAAAAACGTGGTCTCTTCCGGAGCATAGTCCCTTCAATAACGTGGTCCCTTCCAGAGCGTAGTTCCTCCTGTCCTTACAGAACGTGGTCCCTTCCAGAGCATAGTCCCTCCTGTCCTTACAGAACGTGGTCCCTTCAAGAACGTGGTTTCTTCCAGCGCGTAGTCCCTCATGTCCTTACATAACGTAGTCCCTTCAAGAACGTGGTCTCTTCCAGAGCGTAGTCCCTCGTGTCCTTATAGAACGTGGTCCCTTCCAGAGCGTGGTCCCTCCTGTCCTTACAGAACGTGGTCCCTTCCAGAGCATAGTCCCTCCTGTCCTTACAGAACTTGGTCCCTTCAAGAACGTGGTCTCTTCCAGAGCGTAGTCCCTTCAAGAATGTGGTCTCTTCCAGAGCGTAGTCCTTCCTGTCCTTACAGAACATGGTCTCTTCCAGAGCGTAGTCCCTCGTGTCCTTACAGAACATGGTCCCTTCAAGAACGTGGTCTCTTCCGCAGCATAGTCCCTTCAAGAACGTGGTCTCTTCCAGAGCGTAGTCCCTTCTGTCCTTACAGAACATGGTCTGTTCCAGAGCATAGTCCCTCGTGCCCTTACAAAACGTGGTCCCTTCAAGAACGTGGTCTCTTCCAGGGCGTAGTCTCTCATGTCCTTACAGAACGTGGTCCGTTCAAGAACGTGGTCTCTTCCAGAGCGTAGTCCATCGTGTCCTTACAGAACGTGGTCCCTTCCAGAGCGTAGTCCCTCCTGTCCTTACAGAATGTGGTCTCTTCCAGAGCATAGTCCCTCGTGTCCTTACAGAACGTGGTCCCTTCCAGAGCGTAGTCCCTCCTGTCCTTACAGAACATGGTCCCTTCCAGAGTGTAGTCCCTCCTATCCTTACAGAACGTGGTCCATTCAAGAACGTGGTTTCTTCCAGAGCGTAGTCCCTCGTGTCCTTACAGAACGTGGTCCCTTCCAGAGTGTAGCCCCTCCTGTCCTTACAGAACGTGGTCCCTTCCAGAGCGTAGTCCCTCATGTCCTTACAGAGCATAGTCCCTCGTGTCCTTACAGAACGTGGTCTCTTCCAGAGCGTAGTCCCTCCTGTCCTTACATAACATGGGCTCTTCCAGAGCGTAGTCTCTCCTGTCCTTACAGAACGTGGGCTCTTCCAGAGCGTAGTCCCTCCTGTCCTTACAGAACGTGGGCTCTTCCAGAGCGTAGTCCCTCCTGTCCTTACAGAACGTGATTTCTTCCAGAGCTTGGTCCATCCTGTCCTTACAGAACGTGGTTTCTTCCAGAGTGTAGTCCCTCCTGTCCTTACAGAACGTGGGCTCTTCCAGAGCATAGTCCCTTCAAGAACGTGGTCTCTTCCAGAGCGTAGTCCCTCCTGTCCTTACAGAACATGGCCTCTTCCAGAGCGTAGTCCCTCCTGTCCTTACAGAACGTGGTCCCTTCAAGAACGTGGTTTCTTCCAGAGCGTAGTCCCTCGTGTCCTTACAGAGAATAGTCCCTTCAAGAACGTGGTCTCTTCCAGAACGTAGTCCCTCCTGTCATTACAGAATGTGGTCCCTTCCAGAGCGTAGTCCATCCTGTCCTTACAGAACGTGGTTTCTTCCAGAGCATAGTCCCTCCTGTCCTTACAGAACGTGGGCTCTTTCAGAGCATGGCCCCTTCAAGAACGTGGTTTCTTCCAGAGTGTAGTCCCTTCAAGAACATGGTCTCTTCCAGAGCGTAGTCCCTCCTGTCCTTACAGAACGTGGTATCCTCCAGAGCGTAGTCCATCCTGTCCTTGCAGAGCGTAGTCCCTCCTGTCCTTACAGAACGTGGTCCCTTCCAGAGTGTAGTCCATCCTGTCCTTACATAATGTGGTCTCTTCCAGAGCATAGTCCCTCCTGTCCTTACAGAACGTGGTCTCTTCCAGAGCGTAGTCCCTCCTGTCCTTACAGAATGTGGTCTCTTCCAGAGCATAGTCCCTCCTGTCCTTACAGAACGTGGTCCCTTCCAGAGCGTAGTCCATCCTGTCCTTACAGAACGTGGTCTCTTCCAGAGCGTAGTCCATCCTTTCCTTACAGAACATGGTCCCTTCAAAAACGTGGTTTCTTCCAGAGCGTAGTCCCTCGTGATCTTCCAGAGCGTAGTCCCTTCAAGAACATGGTCTCTTCCAGAGCATAGTCCCTCCTGTCCTTACAGAACGTGGTCTCTTCCAGAGCGTAGTCCATCCTGTCCTTACAGAACATGGTCTCTTCCAGAGCGTAGTCCCTCCTGTCCTTACAGAACGTGGTCTCTTCCAGAGCATAGTCCATCCTGTCCTTACAGAACGTGGTCTCTTCCAGAGCGTAATCCATCCTGTCCTTACAGAACATGGTCCCTTCCAGAGTGTAGTCCCTCCTGTCCTTACAGAATGTGGTCTCTTCCAGAGCTTAGTCCATCCTGTCCTTACAGAACGTGGTCTCTTCCAGAGCGTAGTCTCTCCTGTCCTTACAGAGCATAGTCCCTCCTGTCCTTACAGAACGTGGTCTCTTCCCGAGCGTAGTCCCTCCTGTCCTTACAGAACGTTGTCCCTTCCAGAGTGTAGCCTCTCGTGTCCATCCTGTTCTTACAGAGCATAGTTCGTTCCTGTCCTTACAGAACATGGTCCCTACTATCCCTTCAGAGCGCAGACCCTCCTGTCCTTCCAGTATTTTGCCATCGTTTTACGAATGGCCAACACCTCATGCCATCAAAATCAATCTGATTCTAAATTTCCTACGGCTGATTTTGAATCCTTGGCCCAGTTTGTTGAGAATCGTGAAACTGCACTTCACTAAGCCATAAGTCACAGATGTCGGCATACAAGAAATAGAAGACAAATAGTGAAAATCATACAGAAGATAAATAGTGACAATCACACAGGAAGACAAATAGTGACAATCGTACAGGAAGATAAATAGTGAAAATCATACAGGAAGATAAATAGTGACAATCATACAAGCATGCAGTTGAACCAGATGAAAAATATAGGCATTTTTTTCTTTGTTCAATGAAAGCTCTTAAATTTAATTCACAATATACAATTTTTTTTAACATTCAGTAAAATATCTCAATGATGTGATATACTGAAATCCACAAGGACTGGGTTTCAAAATATGTTTATTCACTAAAGTGAATACATTTGAATAAATGTAATAGGTTATTATAAAATACCACACATATAGTAAATATTCTAGGATAGATGTTTCTTTATATTATAAGTTTTTAAAGGCAAACAAGCTTCATTAGTATTACAAATGTATGTGAAGATATATAAACAATCAAATCAGAATATAAATCCACATCACATATCGACCATTAATCCACAACTTGGCAAAGAAAAATTTATCAAAATAACATCAGAAATCAAGTATAATTTCCAGCAGCTATTTTCAATCTGATTGTGATTGACTTTAGTCTAAAGTTGTAAATAAGCATTAGGGTTACTGAAGTTTTTTATCTCGAGTCAAACTGTGTTCAGTTTAGGGGTTGTGATCGTAGTTTGAGAATCCTGAAATATCGGAAATCAGCCTCAGGTGATGTGGGAGTAGATCGCTTTGCGTTGATTTTAATAACAGTTTTAGAGTTGGCCATTTAGAAAGCAATGATAAACTGCTGAATGTAAATCTGCCTAGAACATCACAACATATAAATGCTGGGGTTGATTGTGATATACTGTTAAGAACAGGCAACTAACATTTTTGTTTGTAAACACTTGATAGAATGTATTCATGTTTCGTGCCTTTCTTTATCTCTGTAGCCAGAACTTCTTTGGTTGCTGGCACACAGCGGTAGATAATTGTGCTGTATTCTCAACAGATGTCTCATCATCATCATGTACCATGCCAAATGGCACAGGCATTCATGTTATCTCCACAGATCTCATTCCTCGGTGTTCTGGATCAATTCTATTGATGATATTCCTCCATACCACTGTTGTAGGCATCCAGCATCACTTCTCACAGCCTTCTCTGCCTCTTCTACCACTGACCTCATCTCAATGTTTTCTACTGCCTCTCTTCTGATTACATGACCAAAGTCTTTTTCTTATGGTTATATATAATGCTATAAACACTTACAATTGACAGATGTACACGCTCATACAGGTCCAGACACTTGATTTGAGGCACTCAGCTGAGGGATATGGCTGAACGCCTCTAAGTCAAATCCCCTGGTTGTGAGGGCCTGGCCACTACCCACCTCCTGCTCTTGGAGGTTTGAAGCTGAGCCGCCAGCATCTGCAGACTACCTTGTTCCAGACGTACTGGTCGTCCTTTCCTCTGGAGATAATAAGGCAAGGCCGAGAGAGGGATAATGCTGCATGGGCAACACATGTTCTCTGAATCCATGCCCAGGCATTGTGTGATGGAATTCTAGCTCTTGTTCCAATCCACATATTTTTGTCTGTAAAGATGGCAAGGTGCCACTTACTATATAATGTTCTACTTATTAACCTCTTCCAGGCATTAATTGTTAGTTACTCTGACATCCAAGATATTCACAACATTCATCTCAGAAACGACACCTCTGACAATCCCAAGCTCTTCCTAACAAATAGTTAGTACCTAAAAGATATCTGAACCACTTTAATTGTCTCCCAACAAATTCAGTGTAGGCTGTTGTACTTATTTTTCAAATCTCATCATTTCTAATTATGTCTGTTCTAGTGCTGCTAGCAGCTTATCCAAGCATTTCATTATACTCTCATCAGTCTGTGTCTCATCATCTCATCTTCCTCTTGTACCTTGCGTTGTCGATGTCAAGTATAAACAGCGGGAGAGTGCCCGTTTATGGGCTTCATGTATCAATATTCCCATGGACTCTGTTATTCCCTGCTCATCGTTTACGTGGTTGACCTCTTCCTCTGTTTTCCTCTAGTCTGTACATCATTGCTTGTTGTGGTATGCTGTTGAATAGTAACCTCTTGGCCAAACCATTTGACTTGCTGCTTTCTAATAAAATCTAGTGCAGCTATAACCCCCACTTTAGTCCTAATTTCTTCATTTCTGATCTTATCTCTTCTTGATACATTGAGTATTCTTCTCAGGAATCCCATTTCTGTTGTGATTTTTCTTTTCTCTTTTTCTGTCATTGTCCAGGTTTGGCATTGGTAACATAGAGTTGGTAGGAAGATTGTGCTGTAAAGTGCTTTCTTAGTAGTTATTGATACATGTTTGTTCTTTAGTATTGGTGCCATTTGTCCAATTGTAACAGTGTAGGTATAATTGGGGTCTATTGGAAAACTCCGATACAGCACGATTGAGCATTGAGACTGAAAGGCGTGGGAGATGCTCAATCGTGACGTATTATGTTGTTATAGGTAGTAAACATCCGATAGCCCTGCTGAGAAGACGCGGCCTGTCGTCTTGAGAATAAAATATAAAACTTTGTACCAACTCGACTCTAGTTACTTCCTTTGTCACTGTGATAGGGAGTAATTAATGGTGCCCTCGACCGAGGATCTGAGGTTGATCTAGGCCGGCCAACAACAAACAACAAAAAACTATCCATTGACGGCATGCTGTAAGAAATATTATGAAGATAATAAATCATGGCCTATCACGCGAAGTACTCAAGAATCAGGAGCCGTGGCTGAACTGAATCATTTACAAGGGGCCTAACCTGGCCGTTGCCTGAACCTTGCCAAGTTCAAGATTTAATCAAAAAGTCAGAGCTCGTTCAAGGTCAAGTCGTCAATGGCCGTTAACTGAACTTCAGCTTTCAAGGTTTTCCGGAGCCGAGATCTGAACTCTGGAGTTTCAAAAGAAAGGGCTTCTATTTTAAAGCGCCAGCCACCGAAAGTTATCAATAACAAGGGGCTTCTCAGGACCGTTGCCATGAAACTTATCGTTTTTTTGAGAAGAGCCATCCTGTCCTAGAACTTTGAGAAAACCAGAATTTCAAGCTGAACCTGTCAGACAAAGAAGAAAATAAGTCAAGAACTCTCCTAGGCTCAAGTAATAATGGACAAAGCCTTGTAATTTCGTGATTGCGCTTTTTTGGAACACATAAATATCACTGGGCTTCGGTTAACTGTGATAAATTTTTGGGGTCACGTTATCACTATGACCCCTATCAAGACGCCGATGATGTACTTCACCTCAGAATCAAGGAAGGGACCACAACCAGGGGTTGAAATCTATCCAGGCATCCCATGAGACGTGACCCAACCAGGGGTTGAAATCTATCCAGGCATCCCATGAGACGTGACCCAACCAGGGGTTGAAATCTATCCAGGCATCCCATGAGACAGGAAGAGTATCTGGCAGCTACAAAATTTACCTGAGGGAAGAGAACTCCGCCACCTGAGCTTCTGGACTCCGCCACTTAACTCGAGACTAGGTTTCACTTGATGCGAACTCTGGTTAGTGGAACTAGATCCCGTCAGCTAATAAAAGAAGGTAACTGTGTAACTCCGGTGATGTGCCATAAATTCTTGGTTAGAGCAGAGTCTAAAACATTATTATATTATTAGAAAACAGGTATGAGGAATTTATAGCGAACTTTTTGGTTTCAAACAGGACTTATTGAAGACAGGGTTTTTTTCCCTCCCTCTACGCTGACAGAATATTGATGCTGATTACAACTTGTGCTCTTTAGGGATTAACCAAGGGAAATTTGTGCGATTCTGGAACTAAATAACTAATGGAACAGTTTATGAACTGGGGAATTATGTGTTGTGAATTAGTAAATTTAGGTGATTCATAAATAAGGTAATTAATTAACCAGATTTTAGAAGCAAATAATTTGAAATTGTGTGTTTTTTTTGTTCCTTGCTTGCTTTCTTGCAGTATTTTTTCAGCATGGCGGAACAGGACACCTCAGCACATCTTCTTTAAGTTAAGAAATTTTTAAAAATTGAAATTGGTTACTTGTATAAATATTTCAGCTTAGAAGACTCAGCACAGCACATATTTCAGCTGAACTCAGGATAAGTTTTTTCCCAGGTACTAAAGAAGTATACAGAAGAATATTGTTTCAGCTGGATAGATATTTCAAAAGGAACTGAATATGAATTTCTTGTGCGGGGAGTTACAACGGGTTAGCACATGGTTAGGAGAATTAAGATGTCAATTACGGAGGTAGAGAATTTTCTGAAAACGTTGAAGAACAAAACAACTAGACAGAACCCTTATAGAATTATGGTAGACAGTAATAGAGTAGGAAAGAATAACAGGAGACAGACATTGCTTAATAAGACAGAAGACAATATGGTTATGACGAACCAAGGCCTGATCTATATAGAGTAAAAGACAGTGAAAACAGACGAACTAGTGAAAGCTCGGGACTGGTATAAATACAAAAATGGGCGTGAGAGAAACATTTCAAAGAAATCATGGGACTGGCCTTCTCACAGTGCAACTGCTAGAAAAAGACGTGACGACTGGTTAGAGAAAAGACAAAGACAATATTTAAACTCAGGTGTAAGAGACAGAGTTGAACCAGTAAGTAAAATACAGACTAGTCCTAAAAATGGTTGCGAATGTGACTAGTAGACAGGAAAGAAGAAGACGATATTAGTAAAGAAAAGAAACCGAGAGACACAGACGCAGACAAGTAATACGGTAGAAAGTAGTACGCAGACTCAGGTACAACCAGTCAGCAAGTTAACAAAGGGAACTCAAACTGACTTCATAGAGAATCAGTCTAAAACCAACTCGTTTGACTAAGTAGAGACAAGGTTGAAGTTGGGAAAGATGGACAGACGAGGACCAAGAACGACAGAAAGATAAAGAGGAGAGGTATTGACGAAAGTGTTAGTATGGTCGTAAATAGAGGTAGTGCCATGTCAAGTTATTCAGACATAGACAAGAAACTAGTTCCCAGATGGTGTAGGAATATTAGCTGTCAAAGTTCAAGCTACGGAGAAGATATTCCCACAGCTGAATACTATAGTGATGCTGAGTCAGATATTATTACAGATGATTCGGAAAAGGAGAGTGTTACACTACGGGCAGGTCCTGAATCGAGGCGTGATCTTCCATCATATGGAGTAGTTGCTGGTAGACAGACGGACAGAGTTTTGGGTAGTGACTCTTTGAAACAAAATACTGGTTTGTATGACAAGACAGTAGGGAAGGCTAAGGGACGAAGACCGAGGAAGAGAAAGAAAGTCAGACGTTTCAGGGACGACTATAGGAATAGAGCCGACGTGTCTGCAGTAAACTATGGTGACTCTGATGTGAGAACTATTATTAGTGTGTCATCTGAGGACGAGATGGGAAGGTATAAACGTTACGTAAAGTACACAGGAAACAGTGAGCAGACTGACGCAAACATAGGAAATAGAAGGAAACTCCATTTAAGAACAAGAATAGTGGTAGACAGTTAGCGGGAATTTATTCAACGACAGAAAGTGATTTAAGAAAAATAGAAGACCTTAGAACCTTAAGACCTGAATACTTTAACAGGGGTTGACAAACAGATAGTGATGATGACATTATAACGGAAAAGACGAGTGAATGTATTGAAAGACAGTGAAGTGTTTTAATTTGGACACACTATATAACGGTTAAAATTCCTTGGGTGAAGAAGGAAAATAAAATAGTTTTGGCTTAGGAGAAGAAATCTAAAAATACGCAGATGAAATTTTGTTGGTGTAGTGTCACATGGTACAGAATAGTCGAGGTGTTGTTTGCAAACAAATGATATTCCACGTGGATTACGTAATACAGGATATCGTCTGGTTGGTAGCGAGGGTAGAGAGAGTAAATAGGGTAGATTCAGGACAGGAATTAATAGAGGGTGAGAGATATGTTAGGCATGAATATTAGTATTAGAAATAGTTTGACTCAGAGCTATGACGTGATGTCCGAGATGGTTTTGCTTGTTGGTTTGGAGAAGAAAGAATAGTATTGTTGACAGGTGAACCGAAAGTGTCCTGGTGAGGTGATATAGACTGAGGAGGCTACTGAGTATCCTGTGCGTAAGATAGTCAGTTGAACGTGAGAATAATAAATAATAGACTGTAGAAGGGGATGCTTGAAAAATACGAGTTTACGTCGTACTTGTGGAGAAAGAAGAAAGTTGTTGTGGGTGGAAAAGTATAGAATGATAGTTACGAAGTTAGGGGCTGGTTCACCAGAATGAGGTTTGTTTTGAAGAGATAGTAGATAGTACTGTGAAAGCAATTTCAGCTGCGAGAGGTAGTGTATAGGGTCTGACCTTCGTATAGAAGTGAGTGATTGAGATATAAGAAAGCAGTGAATTGAGAAAGTCCTCTAGAATAGTTCGTCTGGTTGTGCGGTGTTCATACGTGAATATAACTGGTGTTCGTCGTGATGAAAGAAGTAAAAGGAAAGAAGTGTGATGAAGTCGCCTAAGTGAAATACGTAGATAGAATGTAAGAGTAACGTTAATATGTCTTGTGTCAACGTGTGTAGAGGAAATCAATACGTGTTGATATGTGGGGAATGATTGATGGAATGTTGAGGTGGCGTCTAAAGTATTTAGTTGTAGTAATAGTATGGAGACGTTAGGTTGTCGCGATACGAGAGTAGGCGTGAGATGAGAGCGAAGTTGTGTTGTGTATCATTGTCCGTGTGAATATGAGAAGAGCGGTTGATAAGTAACCTTGAAGACAAGGAACATAGAGTGTGCGAAAAATCGAGAGATAGAAAGAAAATTGTAATGTCTTTTCGTAGAATATCTGAACTTGGAAGGAAATTGTGGAAGTTATATGCTGAATTAACATTATGAAATGTTTAGTATTCTTACACAGGAAAATGGCGAAGCAGGAGTGACTAATACGGAGATGTGAGAAAAATGAGGTCCGTTGTCAGTTATCAGGACATGAGTTGCTGTTCCGAAGAATCCTGATAAATAGAGAGTGTAAGATACGAAGGTAAAACAAGGTGAGGTAAATGAAAATTAGAAAGGGTGTTTCGACTGGTTTGACTGTCGTCACGATGTGAAAAGGATAGGAGAGAATTGAGGTAAGGGTGCTGAGATACAGAAAGTACTGATGCAAAAAAATGAAATATTAATTGCGTCGGATAGATGAGAAACTTAAAGGTTTAATTAGTTGTTTTGGTGAGAGGTCTATAGTAAATAGACAAAGTTTTGTTGGATGTAGGAGAGTGGAGATACTGTGGTTGATTGGGAAGTGGTGGTGATGGTTAGTACAAAGCCATAGAAGACAGTTGGGGTTTCCGAGCCACAGGTTAATTGATAAGTAGATGGTGGCTGGTACATTGAGATGATACTGTAGTTTACAGTGCTTGCTTATGAGGATATTTTGGATGTTATGATGTATTAGGAGTTAGGATGGAAAAAGATACAAAAAATTTGGGGGGGAGATAATCAATGTTTTACTTCCAGAAAAAGGAATGGTCAGTTGTTGAGTAGTGATTTTGCTTGAGGGGAACAAGTATGGTTCCGCATTATGATGGTCTGTAGATAACAGAAGATATTTGTATATAGGTATATACGTTTTTTGGGATTTATGCTTGGTATGGATTGTTTTGTTATACATAAATTGGGTAAATAGATAGGTGTTACATTGGTTAGAAAAAGGGGGCCAATGTTGCTGGGTCACTTTTGGGGGTTAATTCTAAGTTAATTATTTTTTTTGAAAACCTTCTCTTTAGCGAGAAGACAGTTGTATTTATTGAAAATTTAGCTTTCAATGCTTTATATGTAAAATTTTTTTTGCTTGATTTGGTCTTAAAAAAGATTGTTGTTGTTTGATTAATTGATTTAGAATAGGGTTATTGTGTGCTTAGACTTTATGTGTAAACTGCTGGTCCGTAAAAGAGACCAGTAGTAGTAAAAAAAATAGATTAGGATGTATGTTGTATTATTTTAATCATCGTCACCATCATCATCACTATCATCATCATACTTTTAGTTGAGTTGCGGGGACACATAAATGATTGTTACAAAAATTTGGGGGGGATTTGATGTCCTGTTGTGATTTTATTTCACTGTTTTGTGTGTTAAGTTAAAGTTTGTTTTTCAAGGTTTTCGTCTAGAATAAAGACAATACAGGGGGCTTTAATTAGGACCCTTCGTTCAGAAAGTAGTATAAACCTACGGAGAACTAAATAGAGAGACACATTCTCTTTTGTGAAGAAGAAGTTCATAAAATTTTGATGCTGTGATTATCAGCGTAGAAAGGTTAAAGTGGCTATGAACTGTAGACGGAGTTACTACACAAGTAAAATGTTATGGGAAACTTTAAAGATACACTAAAGTAAGCATTCATTGGAAATAGGGGATTGGAAGCCACATGGGAGAAGAAAAGATTAGTGAATATATTCAGTGGGGTAAAGCTGAGAATAGTTTTGAACATAGTTTCCGGGGGGGGGCAGAAGAGCCATGATATACACGAGATTGCTGGGTTATTGAAGAATAAGAAAATTTCCCCAGATGAAGAGTAAACATGAATTGGATCCATGTTTGACTTGAACTGTGGATAACAGTACAATAATAAAAGGGGTAAGGGGGGGAAGACATAAAAAGGGCATGGGGGGTTTGTGGGTCCGTAAAAAAGGGAATTGAGATTAAAGGTTATTACAAGAGTCACAGACTGATTTTTTTTTGCTGCTGTAGATTACGGAAAAGAATTATGAATTGAGTTTTTTGAGAGACATGGGGGTTTCATGGCCCGGGCAGGATGTAAATGTTTATAAGTGGGTCAGATTACAATGTTGTGTTTGATGGTTAATATTTAAGGGGTTTAAAAGGTTTTCTAGGTTTCTGTTGATAACGGCATAAATGGAGCAAACCCTTGGGCGGGTATTGGAGAAGATTAGTTATACGAGGTGATGAGGTTATGTGAGGTGTTGTGTTGGAGGAGGTCTTAAGGGGTAATAGACCTTTTTAAATTTTTCTTTGGATGTGTTTTGTGGGGTTTCATTACATGTGAGGGTGAGGTAAGGTAGTGTCTGTTATATAGACACTTAGAAGTGAAGATTATTTTTGGATGATGGTTGGTATTTGATGCTGTAGATAGCAGCCAGCGTAAACTGTTACCATAATGAGTGGTACTGGGGGAGATATAATGGTTTAGAATTTATTACATAAATTCTCAAATGACATAGGGGGGGTAAAGGGGTGTGTGATTTAGGTGAGTGTTGTTTTTTTTGAAAGAATTCTATTTCTTCTTTTAAATTCCGGTGGCCACCGATTTCTTTATCTTCCTATCGTATGAAAGTGATTTCAGGTTAGTTGAAAGTGGGGAATTTGTAGTATTGATGGTAAGAATAAGGAGTTGGTATCAGCGTTTGAAGTGGAAAGCGGATTGCTTATTGAAGTGGAGAAGGAGTATTTAAGAAAACGTGTTATGGTGTTATGATGTATTATAAACTGAATTTGAAATGTTATATGTAAATATGTTATGTTTGGTTGAAGGACCAAGAACGAAGAAGAAGTGGGTTGATTATAAAATGTTGGGGAAATAAAAAGGAAAGAAGGACTGGTTGGATACCGTGGTATTATATAAATAGAAAGCGAAGAAGAAGTATATGGGGAGGTTGTAGACAGACCATAGCACTGGGAGAAGAGTAAAAGATGTATTGGCGAAGGTTAAAAGACAATAGGGAATAGAGTATGGGGATTAGGAGTAAAGATTTTTCCTTTAAAAGGAAAATTCTTTAAGTAACATGGGGAGGTGTAACAGTGTAGGTATAATTGGGGTCTATTGGAAAACTCCGATACAGCACGATTGAGCATTGAGACTGAAAGGGGTGGGAGATGCTCAATCGTGACGTATTATGTTGTTATAGGCAGTAAACATCCGATAGCCCAGCTGAGAAGACGCGGCCTGTCGTCTTGAGAATAAAATATAAAAATTTGTACCAAATCGACTCTAGTTCTTCCTTTGTCACTGTTATACAAAGATTGGTTTGCTTTTTGCATTTTATTTTCTATTTGTCTTCTGATCAGTTCTGTGTATATAAGTGTATTTTTAAAATGAAAAAAAAAAAAAAAAAATTTTTAAAAATTTTTTAACTAAAAAAAATTTTTTTCCAAAGTTTGTTTTTGTTTTTAAAGCAAATTTAAAGTATATTTTAAAAATTTTCCTTAAAAAATAAAAATTTATTTAAGTAAATTTTTTTAAAACGTTTTAAAAATGGTTTTTAATTATTCCAGGGGAAAAATCTTTTTTAAATAATTTAAAAAAACTTAATAATTTTTTTAAAATTTAACAAGGGGTTCAAAACAATAATAATTTAAAAATGGGAAAACTTAAAAAAATCCCGTAAACTTTTAAAAATCCCCCAAAAAAATGGTTTGGGGGGCAAAAAAGGCCACCCAATAACGGAAAGAAAATTGGAAACCCTTTTAAGGGTTAAAACGGAAAAACCAGGTTTAACCTTAAAAAGTTAAATAATTTTCCGGGGGGGCAAAAAAATTTAACCCAAACCTTTACCTTTTTAAAAAGGGAAAAATTTTTAACTTTAAAAATATTCCTTTTTTTAAATAAATTAAAAATTTATTTTAAAAAATTCCAAATTTAATTTAAATAAATTAAAATAACTTTATATATCCTTTATATTTTTTAAAATTATAATTATATATAATTTATATAAAATAAAAAATTATTTTAATTTTTTATTTTCCAAAAAATAAAGGGTTGAAAAAATTCAAGAAAAAAAACCTGGCACTTTAAAGGAAATAAACAAATATTTTTTAAAAACCCTTTTTTGCTGAATAAAAAAAAAAAATTGAAAATAAGCAAAAAAAACCCAAAATAAAAAAACAAATATTTTTCCCGAAAT